>JARWLC010000010.1:80220051-80772551 GCA_033318265.1 Phyllotis vaccarum | reverse complement strand
AAGAAGTAAGAGCTGGTCAGAGGTGAAGAGGGGAGGACAGCGTGTGGCTAAGGGGTCCAGGGGTACAGTTGGGTAGGGAAATGAGGCCAATGTTCTAAGACAGGTAGGTAACTATGGATGGCAAAACCTAATTGCATGTTTTAAAATAACTAATAGACATCTGGGTGTGGCGGCCCATGTTTATAATCCTGGCTTTTCACGTGGGAGGCTGAAGGACCTCAAGTTCAAGGCAGGCCTGGTTATTTGATGAAACAAAGAACAGTAATCTCATAGAGGGCTGGAGATGAAGCTCAGCGGATAGAGTGCTGACCCAGCATACATGAGACCCCAGCACTTCAAAAACTGGGTGTGGTGATGGACACCTGTAACCCAGAGTGCAGGAGGTGAAGGCAGAGGAACCAGAAATTCAAAATTATCCTCAACTACATAGCACTTCCAAGGATATGTAAGATACTGTCTTCTGTGTATTTGTTTTTCCTGTTGTTTTGAGACAGGGTCTCTCTATATAGCCCTGGTTGTCATGGAACTCACTATATAGACCAGACTGGCTCTGAAGTCACAGAAATTCATCACCTCTGTTTCCTGAGTGCTGGGATTACTGACCCTGTCTTTATTGAAGAAAAAAAAAATCTACTAGAAAGGATATTAACTTTTCTTAACACAAAGAAATAGTAAATATTTAAGGAAACAGATACCAAATTATTCTGATTAAATCATCACACTGCACACAAGTATTGAAATACATCGCTGTATCCCATAAATTATGCACCAATTAAACTTTTTAAAGCTTAAGTTGCATACTTTGAAAATGCTGTTCAGTATGTCAACTATTTCCTCAATTAAATTGCTTAGAAATGCATTTTAGTAAAGAGAATGACACATCTGTAATCTAGCCCTTGGGAAGTAGGGGCAGGAAGATCAGAAGTTTAAGGTTAGTCTTGGCTTTTTGAGTTTGAGGTCAGCCTGGACTACATGAGACCCTGTCAAATAAATAAAACAAGAACCAGATGGAGGAGACCTGGGAGTGCCTATGAGGACCCAAGACCAGATAGCTCCTGATGGAACTGAGTGAAGTCTGCAGTCCTTCTGAATGGAAGGCCTAACCTCATTCCAGGGGGTACCCAGGCCTCCTTGCTGCCAGCTAGAAAGGAGCTGTCTTTCATCAGCCTCGTTCCAATCTAGGGAAATAAGAAACTCTTAAGGGATGGCTGGGATGCTGAGGAAGGCCAAAGGATAGCTGGGAGCAGTAGGTTCTAGCTAGCTATTGGGATACTTGACAGAGTCTTACCTCTATTAGATTAGACCTCAGTTTTCATACTTAATGACTACTCAGAATGTAGCCCGATTTCTGTCTCTTTGAACACATAAATGATTTGTTTCCAGTTATAAAAAGATTCATTCTTTCCTTTGTGAGGGCATTTTGTTTTGTTGGGGAGCGGTGTTTGATTGCTTGGTTGGCTTTGGTTTTTCAAGTCAGGGTTATTCTGTGTAGCCCTGACCCTAGAACTCACTCTGTAAGACCAGGCTGACTTGGAACTCATAGAAACCAAATGTCTCTGCCTTCTCTGTGCTGGGATTAAAGGTGTGTGCCACCACCACCCAGCAGATTCATTCTAGGGCCTAGAGCTGGTTCAGTGATTTAAGAAAACTTATGCTCTTCCAGAGAACCTAAGCTTCATTCCCAACACCCAGATGGGTCAGCTAACTACCATCCAACTCCGGCCCTAGGGGATCTGAGGCTTTCTTCTGGCCTCCATGAGCACACACATACTCCCTCCCCACTCCTCCCCTCTCCTACTTTTAACATTCTGAGATCCATCATCACACTTGTCTAGGATTCCGTGAAGCTTCGTGAAAAGAATGAGTACAATTGGGGACTGGAGAGATGATCCTGTAGCTCAGAGCATTGGCTGCTCTTACAGAGTACTACATTTATTTCTCAGACCCCACACAGCAGCTCACGACTATCTGGAACTCCAGTTCCAGGCCTCTAGTGCACAAACAGGCAAGATATTCATGTACATAAAATAAATCTTTAAAAGGAGGAGGAGGAAGAGGAGGAAAGGAGAAGAAGTGTCGGGCCCACACCGGTCAATGCTTGCTGAATTAACAGTTATGTGAAGTCTCTGTAAAAGCTTGGCTTACTTCTTGCAGCGTCTCATTCTCACCTCTCCTAATACTACCCAAGTGATTCTCAGCTACTCACATCCTACATCATCTCCTGTTAGTGGTGAGAATGCATCCTAGATCCTGATGGAAGATGATTGGATGGAGTGGAGAGATAGGAGAGAGAAAGCAAAGCAGGGTGACACACACCTAGGAGGTAGAGGCTGTAGGATCAGGAATTCTAAGTCATCCTTAGCTACATGGAGTTTGAGACCAGCCTAGCCTACAGGAAATTCTTGATCCAAAAAGATGAAAGCGTGGGGGGGTGGGGGGGGGGACACTGATTTCCTCATTGAAAACTAATACATGTTCTCATGATGGACTCATGAGAAACAGCCTGACAGGGGTCCTGTCCCACACCCTCAGACCCCTGGAACCCACCATGGTTGAAAACTGTCTTCCCAATTCCCTGAGTCAGGCAGCTCTGCCCAGGGCAAAAGTTCCCAGCAGGGCACACCCTCCAGTGCTTTTGCACTCTCCTGTGGCTTTCCAGGCTGGCCCACAGAAGCCTGATTCATCCACAACCGCACTAAAACATAGAATTAATTCGGCTACAGCCTGGATGAACTTGGCCACTGTGGTAGCCACACCACCCCTTAAAGCACTGTTTCCATGGGAAAATGTGTCCTGAGCTCCAAGAAACTAAATTATAACAGGATGAAGGCACACCCAGGTTCATATCCAAGTTTCTACACTTCCTAACAGGCAATCATGGGCAAAGCACCATGTTCTCCAGCGTCAGTTTTTTGCTTTGTTAACACCTCTGTAGAAGGTTCTGGTGCTCATCGGACACCTGTGAGCATGCCTCAGCTACTCCCAGAAGCTCTGAGACCTTGGAGATAAGACAGGAGGCATAGTCCTTATCCAGCTCCTCATAGGCAGTGTCAGCACTAGGCTATGAGCAAGTGTTTATGAGATAAATGGGCTGCTGTCTTCGAAATCACAGAACATTCCCCTATCTTTGACCTTCTTCGGGTTCTAACTAGCTTATCTGAGCCAAAACCCTTCTCCACCCACACTCAGCCGCCGCGGCCCCCCCCTTCCCCGGGCTCTGCAAGGACTGCATTGTTCTGGCTTCCTTTGCTCCGGGTCCTGGGAAGGGGCTGAACCTCTAGAAGCCGTGGCCTTTCACCCCAGGCCTGGATGGGAGCCTAGCTAGCCCTAGCAATCGAGAGGGGGGCTGCACCACCGAGAGTTAAGAGGGCAGACCTCCACTCCAGGCTTGGCTTTGGCCCCTCCTCGTATCTGTTTGTTTCCCTGTTAAAGCCGGAACGCTCTGTACCCAAGGGCTTGCTGGCAGCCAGGGAATCCGTAGGGTCCTAAAGGTCGACCTGCTTCTTTTCCTTGCCAGTCTTCCCTAAATGTCAAAGTTTCCTAGCTTTGAGCATGGAATGCAGACTTCAGCCTAGGATAACTAGCCCCGTGGGGGTCAGACACTTCAAATGAGCCTCCCCCCCCCCCTACAAAATGACACTGTTCCCATAGCCTATCTATCTTCAGCTTCCTCTCTGCAGTACTTCTTACTGGGTTTCTGTTTCACCAACTTCTGCACATCTCTTAACCCCTTGCCCTCAATCCTGAATTAGTAGGAATATTCTAGTAAGCTAGGTATGCAGCTCAGTGGTAAGAGCACTTGCCCAAGGAGCTGAAGACCCTGAAGTAAATGACCAGAACAAATAATAATAATAATAATGAGAGAGAGAGGGAGGGAGCAACTAGAAAATAAACTGTTAAAAGTAACATGGGTTTGGTAGTTCATGCCTGTGATCTCAGCTCTCAGGAGGCTGAGATAAGAGAAGCACAGTGAATTCAAGGATAGCCGAGCCTACAGAGTGAAATCCCGTCTCAGACAAAGAATGAAGCAGGAGAGTTGAGTCAGTGGGTAGGAGAAATGGGTCAATGGTTAAATGGCATGCTCTTCTAGAAATCCTGAGTTCTCTTCCCAGCCCGCACATTGGGTGGCTCGCAATTGCCTATAACTCCAGCTTCAGGGGAAACACCTTCTTCTTGTCCTTAAGGTACCCACATACACATGGTCTACACTCATATGCATCATACACATAAATAAAAATAATCATACACCTTTAAAAAGAAGAGGAAGGAAGAAGGGAATGGGGAGAGGAGAAAGGGAAAAGAAAATAGTATGTGTGTAAGAGTGTGGGGGTGTGCCAGGCTGTGTGTGTGTGTGTGTGTGTGTGTGCACTCTTCCCTTTGGGATGGGATTATAGTATACATTTCTCTTGCAGTGAGTTCTTTTTCTCTAACTGTGTGCCATGGACATCTTTCCCAAATAGACCTCCCTTCTTGTTGTGTGGTGCTGAGGATGTACCTAGAGCCTTGCCCATGTTAGGTCCGCCCTCTGGTACTGAGCTACATCCCTTGCTACCTCCTCTTTCCGAACATCCTCTAGGGTTTTCATCATTTGGTCGCCCTGTACTTTACTGAACAGCTTCTCTGCAACAGACACTGAGGTGAATTTTTCTTATTGTAACCGCTCTCCAATAGGAACCACCAGGGGGTCTCAGAATACCCAGTCTGCCATTCACACCAAACTAAAGTCCATCTTCAGTTTCGTGGGGGGGGGGGGGGGGGGAGGATGTCTTTCCAAGCTGAAACACCTTCCCTGCCTCAATGTCTTATCTCTCCTTGTTCCTTAAGCTCCTCTGGCCAGAGAGTGGCCTTGCACCTTCCCTGCCTCAATGTCTTATCTCTCCTTGTTCCTTAAGCTCCTCTGGCCAGAGAGTGGCCTTGGAGCTCCTGGCAAGGTGTCTAGCAGGCCTATCAGCTCACTTGGGGTTTTTGTTTATTTGTTTGCTTGTCTAATTGATTTTGAGCCAGCCGTGGCGTGCCTTAGAGAACTGTTCTCAGGCCTGAGGATGCTCGTGTGTTCTTTCTCTTCCTGCTTATTGCTTGGATACTCTGGGCACTGGATGATCCAGAACAAAGCAGACACAGACCCTAACCTCCTGGAGATTGAAGTTTGACCAGAAAATTATGCATCAGGCACTGACCAATAAATCCATTTGTGATGAAGAATGGAGTAAGTACAACCAAAGAGGTTGAGAGCAACCCGGAGAGGCTTCTCTGAAGAGGCGGCAGCTGCAACAGAGACCGTGGGATCTGGTCCCCTGTTCTATGTTCTTGAGACACTTCTTTAGTGTCTTCAAGGGTAGAAGGGAAACACCCCTTCCAATTTGAACTTTCTGTGACTGTAATCAGTGCTATCCAAGTTCAGAGGGAGCAGAATCCCAGTTGCTGGGAGAGATCAGGAATGTATCTTGCTGATTCCACATCGGCCTTGATACATGGGTAGGCTCTAGCTCCATCCAGTTCTGGTCTAAATACTGACTGCATGAATAGGTACTGAATATATCTAACAGGGTGACTGGGTGTTGAAGGGAGCTGTGGAACGGTTGAGGTGGTCAATATTTCAAATCTGTGAGTTCAGGCTGAAAACATAGCTCAGGAGAGTCCTTGCCTAGCATCCCATCTTCAGTGCCACAAATATAAATTAATAAAATACTTGAGTTCTGGAGGAACTGGACAGATAGCTTTGTTGCACTTGTTGCTCTCCCAGAGGACCCATGTTTGGTTCCCAGGACTCATGACGGGCAGCTCATAACCACCTATAACTCTAGCTTCACAGGTACCTGCACACATGTGCACATGCACAAATGCATGCACATATATTATGTGTGTGTGTTGTGTGTGTATGTATGTATGCTCTGGAGAAGTTAGAACTGGCTCAGACCTTGAACAGGTTCATTTCAATATAAGCTGTGGACTAAGCTCTGGCTCCCAAGGCAAAACGGGCCTGCCCCACATTGTCTGCCCTGGAATATGCAGGAACATGAATCTGTCTGAGAAAGGCTTCCTTGCAAGTCCCCCTGGCTCAAGACAAGCCGGGTGGCATCTATTCCAGAAAAAAAAAAAAAAAAAAAAAAAAAAAAAAAAAAAAAATCTCTGGAAAGAACACAATCATTCTTTCTTTGGTACCCATGGGAAAATGTTGTAGGTTCCTCATTTCCCCTCTCCCAAAATCCACTGATGCTCAACTCTCTTAGATAAAATTATTCTTGCATGTATCAGGCCTATCCACTAACACACCTCATCTCTAGATTACTCCATCAAATGCATGGTGATTGACTGTAGAGACCAAGAAGAATGAATGAATGCCGCTCCCCAAGGCATGGAGATCCTGACAAAGCCCATCATAGCACCACTGAATAACAACAACAAATTTAACTGAAAGTTCAGCAGAGTGGCCCAATGGGTAAAGGAGCTTGCTGTGCAAACCTGAAGACCTGAGTTTGATCCCCAGGACTCTCATAAAAGTGGAGGGGAGAGAATCAACTCTACAAAGTTGACATCGGAC
Organism: Phyllotis vaccarum; assembly: GCA_033318265.1. Taxonomy (NCBI): domain Eukaryota; kingdom Metazoa; phylum Chordata; class Mammalia; order Rodentia; family Cricetidae; genus Phyllotis; species Phyllotis vaccarum. Next base: position 80,766,010 of record JARWLC010000010.1, on the reverse strand, counting down.
CTCCACAAGGTACACTGTGGCATGCAACACACCACACACACACACACACACTTTAAAAGAGAGAGAAAGGAGAACTTCAAATGAAAAAAAAGAAAACCATTCCCACTGCCCCATCTTCTCGAGGGACCAAAGATTTCATAGAAGGCAGCAGATGACAGCCCACAGAAATCTGAAATCTGTTTTCTCTCTGCCTATCTCGGTCTCAGGTCTGTTTGTCTGCCTCTCTTTAGTGAGATTAAAAATACTGGAAATTATATCCTTACACTAGTGTTCTCTTTATGATTCACCTTAGTGGCTGTATATATTTTAAATGTCCATATTACTGCGCAAAGCTGTGCTCACAAAGCCATGCATACTGTACTTTATGGAAAATTTAAGAGCATTTCAGAAGTAATTGGAACCATATGTGCTTTCCTCCTCCTGGGTTGTGGGAGGGAGATGAATCTCAAGATAGGCCAAGGTTTGCCCTGGAGGTTTGCTAGGCTGAGGTAAGGAGTTGCTCTCAAGACCAGAAGGAGCTATTAAAACGCTTGGAGAGGGAGGCTTTAGTGAGACCAAACAAAGGTAAGGTAAAATAAACAGAGTTGGGGAGGGGGTTGGTACATCTACACTTAAAGCAGTAAATTCTAAACCAGTTTTACCCACTACTCATCTCTGGGCCTCACTTCCTCATCTATAAAACAGTTCAGGGCTGCAGAACCATGGGGTCACCCTGCCCCACACTTTAGGCTGGCAGATGTAATACTCTAGTCCAGTCTGAGTCTGGCTCTCTGCCTGCAGGGCTGGTACACTGAGGTTGGGGAAGAGCTTGGGGAAGCTTCTTCAGACCTGTTGATGCCCTTCTTTGCAACCCCAGACACTCTTAAAACTTCCTGGGCCAGTGAGACAGTGCCTCATGCTTCATTGTGCAGCCTTCAGCAAACACCACAGCCTCATGGAGTCCTACAGAAAAGCTCCCATAATAACTGTGCAATAATAAAAAGATAAAGAGGCAAATAGGTATGTAGGTCAGCTCAAAAATAGCCATCCACCCACTTAGCCTGGTAACCATTGGTGCCAGGTGGGGACAAAGAGTTAGCTTGCTAGCTCTGCCCAGTTGATCTGCCCTGCTCTTCTCAAGGTCACCTGAAATTTTCCCACTTCACTACTGAGGGTGTAAGTTGATGGGAGCCTGCAGGCTCAGCTCCTTCCCTGCACCTCATCTCCCACTATCTCTCCCCCCACGCCCCCACCCCCCTGTGCCAAGTAAATCCTGGGTCAGAGAGCACACAAGAGGTTTGCCTCTCTGACTTAATAGGTTATTGGGGCTAAGTGAGGGTTTAGAGTGATGACTCACACAAACCCTCCACCCCACCCCCACCATCCTTTAGGTTGTGTGTACACACAAGGTCCCCTAACCTCACCCCCCCCCCCCCCCCCCCCCCGCCCTCCACCCCTACAGACTCTGCTTTGTTGGCAAGACCCCACCCTAACAGCCTCAGGGCTGTGAGGGCCTCCTTGGCCTTTCCCTTTTCAATCCTTCCCAGACCCTCTCCAGAGAAGTGCGGGGCCGTAGTGGCCCGCCCCCACCCCCTGCCGCAGCCAAAGTGCTGAGCTCAGCACCTTAGCCGGCTAGGAGGTGGGCGGGGCCTGGGAAGCCCCTCCCTTCTTCCCCCTCCAAGCACTCCCCCCTCCAGTACCCCCAGAGGCACGTTCTCTGAGTCACGTTCTCGCTCTCCCCTCTGCAGGGGGTCGGTGGGGAGGTAGCCCCTACTCTCAGTCAGCTGCTCGGCATTTGTCACCTCTGTAGCTCACCTCGAGAGCTTCTCAGCGGCGGGAGGAGGGGAAAGGGACCGTGCAGCGCCCTCTCCCCAACAGACCGCCACAGACTTTTGGGAAATCGGTTAGGGTGTGTGTGTGTGTCTACGTTTTTGTGTCTTTCGGCGTTTGTTATTTTTTACTTATTTTGAGAGAGGAACTCCCGTAGCCAGGCTAGCCTCGAACTCCAACACTGTAGCACTCACGCTGCAGAAGGATCTTAAACTTCTCTGTCATCTGCCAGTTGCTGAAATAGCAGGCTTTCACCACCTTGCCTGGTTTATGCAGTGTTGAGTCTTGAACCCAGGGCTTCCTACATGCTGTGCGAGCACTCTGTTAAATGAGCTATTGCCCCAGCCCCGAGATTATTTTTAAAATCAAAACTCAACTGTGGTTCCTGGGGACTATGCGAAAGTCTGTCCCTTTGTGGGTTACAGACAGGACAACTAGAGCTGGGAAGCCCCCCCCCCCCACAGCACTTTTAGGGTGACATCAGAGCCTTGGGTGGGATGGAAGTAGAGGTGGATCCCTAAGGGGTGACATGATGACAGAGTCACTCTCACTCTGGAACTAAGGGTGTCAGCCTGTGGTTCTCACCATTTTAGTCAGGACAGCAGTGTGGGGGCCCTGCTGAATTCTGAAGGAGGAAGATCCTGATCAGAGAGCACAAAGGTGCCTTATGTCAATAGCTCCATGGGATTATAAATGCTCACTCCAGCTGTTCTGGGCCCCAGCAATGCCCCCTTCTCACAGTGTTTACATTCCCTATTGGTTCACAACTAAGATTATTTAGGGCCCAGCATCCACGATGTGTCTAGAGTCATGGTTCTAATCTACTGACTGTGCAGCCTTAGGCAAGTCACTCCATCTAGCTGAACCCCCATTTTCTTAGCTGTAAAGTGACAATAATAAACCCAAACCCTGCTTATATATGATATACAAACATTGGGGTGTGTGGGGAGTCAACCTCTAGTGTCATTTCTCAGAATCTGCTCACCTTGTCTTTTGGGGAAGGGGTCTCTGTAATCTGGAGTTTGCCAATTAATTCAGACTCTCTGGTCCTACATAAAAAGCCAGGCTCAATGGTATGGGCTTATGATCCCAGTGTAATGTAGGTCTGGAGGTTGAACTCAGGTTCTCTTGCTTGTGGGCCAAGAACTCTCTTTACCAAGCCTTTTCCCCAACCACATAATAATTATTTTAATTGACAGATATATAAACACCTGCTGTTGGCTGTTAAAGCCATGGGAGACAAAGACAGACTGAGCAGAGCCTAGTGTCACACACTCTATAACTCAGTACTTGGGAAGCAGAGGCAGGGGGATAATCTAGAGTTTGAAGCTAGCCTGATCTATGCAGCAAATTTCACACTAGCCAAACATATAATAATAGCAAAATCTGTCTCAAAAGTAAAAATAAAAAAGGAGGTGCTGGGGAGATGGATCAGCAGTTAGGAGAACTTGCTTTTCCTCTGGGGACTTGAGTTCAGTTCCTGGCAATCATGAGGGGCCCCATTCACATTTTGGGGAATACAACACCAAGTTCCAAGACTTTTTAGGTATCTGTGCTGGCATGTATACAGATACACATATACACCAGAATTTTTTTCCTGAGACAGGGTTTCTCTGTGTAGCCCTATCCATTCTGAAATTCACTCTATAAACCAGGCTGTAGTAGATTTATGATATTACATTATAAATAATAATTGTCCCGCCTATAAGTTTAATAAAAAGTACTGATTGGCCAAAGACAGACAAAAAGTGTGGGCAGGGCTATCAGACTAAAAAAACCTCTAAAAACAACCAAAATGCCACAAAGACTCTAGAGTTGCCAGACAAGCCAAAAGATACAAAAGACAACTATGCTACTCTAAAAAAAGTTACTGAGCCCCCAGGGCTAAACAAGATAAAAAATTGCATGTTAGTTTAAAGATAAAGAGTTAGCAAGTTATATGCCTAGGCCTTAGGTCGATCAGCCTAAAATTAATATAAACATCTATGTGTCTCTATAGGTCTGTGAGTCTCCGGGTCTAAACCTTAAGGCTAGGCCCCAAAGTTCCAGCCAAAAACCTCTTACTACACCAGGCTGGCCTGGAACCCAGAGATTTGCCTGCCTTTGCCTCCAGAGTGCTGGGATTAAAAACATATGCCATCACCGGCCCGGCAACACACATGATTTTTAAAATAAATAAAATCTCTTTAAAAAGAGAAGAAAAATAAAATGATCTTGCTCCACTGTCCTGGTAGGTGGTGCCAACGCTGTCTCATCTCTGATGACTTTGTTATTTCCCATTCACATCCACAGTGTGAGGAACACAGCCCACCCTGTCCCTGCTCCCCACTTTGAGCTCAAGGCCAGCCTGAGCTACAAGAGAAAAAAAAAACCAGCAAAAAACACAAACAACAAAAATTGGGTTAGTGAGATGCCTTAGCAGGTAAAGGAGCTTATCACTAAGGCTGCCGACCTGAGTGACCTGAGTTTGATTCTAGAAGCCCACATGATGGAAAGAGAGAACCAACTCCAGAAAGCTGTCCTTTGACATGCGCGCGCGCGCACACACACACACACACACACACACACACACACACACACACACAAACACACACACACACACCATTGAGAGAGGAACTCCAGTAGCCAGGCTAGCCTCGAACTCAAACACTATATGTAGCACTTATGCTGCAGAATGATCTTTCGCACAGTCTGTAACACACACACACATACACTTACACACACACACACAACTTAGGCAGAGATTAAATAATGTAGTCCATAAAGGTTATTATTTATATTAACATAAATCAACTAGATAACAGAACACAATGTTGGATCCTTCCTCCTGGGATCTGTACCAGGGATGTACTCATCACAATTCATGTCATTCTTAAGAGCCAAACAGTCTTGAAACCAGGGTAGCTGTACTCCTGGTCCATTACTCCACTGGCCGAAGAAAATGGAAAGAGCTATTTAGTCCATCTTTAGGGACTACCCAGGGAAGGGGCTGCCTAGTCCTCCCCTAGTCTTTTATCATTTTCTTTCTTCATAAATGTTCAAACTCAGGATGGGAGAGAGATCCTACAAAGCTGGAAGAAAGCTGAATAATGGGAGCTATTGGGATGAGTGAGTGAAGGAGATAAGAATCACAGCTCTGGAGATCTAAGCTTAGCTGGGTCCCTAAAGTGGGAAATTAAAAGTTCAGGCTGCACCAAGGCTGTCAGGCTGTCTGGCTATTGGCTTCTGTTGGAACACAAAGTCTTGCAGAATCCTGAATCTACCCTCCCAGCTCTCAGAGCTCTCTGGCCCTCAACAGGGGCAGTTTGTCAAGCCAGCCCTTTGTGGGGTTCCAATCTCCTTTGCCCTGTCCCCAGAGGAAATGACATCTTCTGTGAGGTCACTGTTGTCACATGTAGGCCTTGTCTTTGCAGCTGTGTGCCCTCACCCACCCCTGGCACAACACCCTGCCCCCACAGAGAGGCTTGGATTGGCTGAGAAGCCAGCCTAGCCTCCATCCCAGGCCCTCCCTGCCCTTCTTCCCCAGAGGTCAGCAGATATGTAGAGATGAGCATAAAATTGCCTGGAGTCACTTGTACAAAAGGACCCCAACTGGAGTTAGCACCTGTAGTTACAATCCCCCCCCCAACAAAAAAATCCTTTGTTTTTGTGTGTGATGCTGGGATTGAGCCCAGAACTTTGTGCATGATATGCACATGCTGTATTTCTGAGCCCAGCCCCTAATTCCAATATTTAGTCAGATCCAAAAGCCGCTTGGGGATGGAAGGATTAATGGGCTCTCTGGACATGGGGTGTAGAAGGGCACTATGCCTTTTTCCTTGGGGTGTCCTTTCCAGATAAGATTTTTAAAGGCTGCTTTCAAAAGCTGTAGTATATTGTGTTGTCAGTATTTCCATTTCAAAAAGCAGCTTCATTTGCAAAAAGCCTCCCACTGGGTTTTTAACACTTCCTTAGAACAATCAAAATCCCACTTGAAGTCTCGTGTTGTGAGCTGTCAACAGCTTTGCTCAACCCTCCCGTCGGCCAGGTGCATCTACAATCTTGCTATTCTAACCAAGCTGTTTGTTGTTGTTTTAAGTAAACAAGCCAGAGAAGGCTTTGGGAACACATTTGCAGGATTAAAATCTCCACCTCCTGTCACTTCCCCACCCTCTCCCTCACCACCGGGATGTACTCTGTTCTCTAGCCACCTCCAGTCAGCATATCCCCGAAGTTTCCAGAGGACTAAGGAAGCCACTACCAGCACAGGAATAGAGACTACCCTATCGGTCTTCAGGATTTTTGTCTTGAATTCTAGGGTTCCCAGACTCACACCCCCATCCCAAGATCTGGTTTAACTTCCCAAACCCGACTGGGGTGACTTGCCAGACTGAGGCCCTGGGAACTGGTGCTCAGGACAGGTACGCCTGCAGAGGGAGGGGCAGGTGGCCAGGAGTGAGTGAGGACTTTAAATTGCAGGCTCTGGTGGGTCCCACGGGAACAGAATACAACAGAGGGCGAGGTGTCTATTCTACTTGGTCATGGCTCTGGCTACAGAGACTGGGGTGTGGGGCCTGAATGCCAACTCCAGAGGTGCAAGTCACCCAAGATGTGACACTAACCAACTCCCAATTGGAAGTCAGCCACTTCTCCTCTAGGGCCACCTCCGAACAGAGAGCATGTTGCACATTGTGTGCATATGAAAATTGTCTCCTGGAGCAGGACTCCTTAATGACACATGCAAATAAAAGACTCCAAAAGAGACCGAACATTTCTATAGCTTAACAAAAAGGTCCCGGTGCTTGCCCTTACCTGACAGGGGACCATAAGCTTTGGAGGCGTTTTGAAGATAATGATGGATTGGTACCTGTCTTCTTTGGAGCCATAGGGTTGTTTGGAAACAAGTGGAGGAGGTCATTGCACAACGTTTTGAATGTACTATTTGTTCACCCTGAAATGATTAATTTTAGATAAGACTCTCGCCTCAATTTTTAAAAAATGCTTTACACTGGAGGTGTATGTTAGTGGTAAGAGTGCCTGCCTAGCATATGTGAGGCCGTGGGATCCATTCCAAGCTCTAACACAAAGAAAGACGTACAATACTGTCAAGTATTTTGAGGTACTTAAAGTGAAAACACTGATTTTTGAAAGTCCCTAGTTGGGCTCCATGCATTTGGGTGATTGGTTGCCTGTTGCCTAGGGATGCTGCACTCCAGCTGGAAGAACTGGGCTGTCCTTGAGTGATGCTCCCATCCCCCAGCGGGGAAAAGGAAATATTCTGTTTTGTGCCCAGCTTCAGTTGCAAAGGGGCTAAAAAGGTAGCATGAGAGTCCTCTGAAGAACCCCTCTGCATGCCCAGCCTGATCCTGAGATTCCAGATCCTGGGATTCCAGTTATACGTCCTTGTAATTCTCAGAATATCATCTTTTTTTTTTTTTTTTTCATCTAGCTGTTCACTGATCCATCCAAACATTCATTGGGACCCTCCTATGGGCCTAGCACAGTGCTGGCTGGCTAAAGGGTATTAAGATAGATAGAACACCGTCCTAAAGTTTTTAGGTGGGCAGATGAAAAGGAGGAAGAAACCTGAGCGTTGGGCTGGGGGTGCAGGGGAAGCATGCCCAGGCAAGTCCAACTTGCTGCAGCCAGGGCACTGAGGGGAAAGGATGAATACTACATGCAAAGCCTCTGACGGCTCCTGATTAGGAAACTAGCAGATAAAGCTTTCCCTTCACATGGAGGAAAGGTCACCTCAGTTCTGCAGAGGAGCCACTGGTCAGGAAACCCCTTATTCTAGGTTCAAATGTTCTCTTAGCAGGAAGTGGTAGGTTTTCTCCCGTCATATCAAGTAAGTGCCCACTCCGGGCCTCTGTCAGGCCTCCCTGTAGGTGAATTGTCTATCCACCCTCTCCTATCTGAAAAACATCACCATTTTCCAAAACCCCTTTCCAAACTGGTCAGACTTATGATGATTGGTAGTATGGTCCAATGCAAGAGCTCTTGCCTAACATGTGTGAAGTCCTGGGTTCAACCCCTGGTGTAAAACAAAAATCAAATGCTGAACAAAACCCCCAACAAAAACCAAGGATGGGTTTCTTCTTGGGGTTGTTGAAATGGCTCAGTAGACAGAATGCTTGCTGCCAAGAGGTCGAACTGGGGTTCAGTCTCTGGACACACAGAGTGGAGAAGAGAACTGATTCCCACATGTTGCTCCCTGACCCCCACATGCACACCAGGAATGCATACATGTAAAAAGACAGGCATTAATGGAAATAAATGAGCCTATATTATTTTTAAAGATATGTATAAATCATCAGATTTACTTGGAGCTGGCCTGCATGGATTCAGGAGACTGACGTGGGGGTCCTCTGTAAGCCAGTTAAGTACTTTCCTCTACTGAATTAGCCCTCTAGCCCAAATTCTTTCTATTTTTTCCCCCTTAGATCTCAGTAAGTTCAAGGCCAGCCCAGTTTACAGATCTAGTTCCAGGACAGTCAAGGCTACACAAAGAAACTGTCTCAAAAAAACCAAAAACCAAGAACCAACAACACAAAAACAAGGAAACAAGGTCTTGAATTCTCTGTGTAGCCTAGTAATGAACTTGAACTTGTGATCTTTCTGCTTCCACCTCCCAAGGTGTACCTCACACCTGACTTTGTGTGGCTTTTTTCTTCCTGGGGATGGAACCCAGGACTTCACGTGTGTTGGGCTGGGCTGCCACTCAACCAATATCCCAGCCCCTGAATAGATTTCTTTGGGGGAAACATTGTCAACAACAACAAAGCCCACAGAATTATCCAGTGCCTGTGAACACGACCCTTTCCCACTTGAGGGAAGCTGTTTTATCAACAGAAAGATTCACTGATTGAGGGCTGGGATGTGGTTGGGTCCCAGTTCTTGCCTAGTATGCACAAAACACTGGGTTCAATCTGATCCCCAAGGTAGCAAAAACCAGGCTTCATGATATATGCCTGTAAGGCATGGTCTCCAGCACTTGTGGACATTCAAGAAGTTATATTAAGTTCTAGGCCAGACTAGGATTCAGGAGACCCTGCTTCAAAAACTAAAGAGACACCAAATTTTAAAAAACAGGGGTGGGGGGCTTACACAGCTGGTGATGGTTGTCTGTTGGATGAATGGGTAAATTCTAATAGACCCCTTTCCAAACTGGTCAGGGATTTTTGTTGTTATTGCTGTTTATTAATATTAACTTTAAAGAAAAGCTATTTTCTTGGACCAGTATGTCATATTTTTCTGAAGTACTTCATTTTTTTTCTATTAAAATAATGTAAGAGGAGAAAAATGAGGGGAATGGGGAGGCTGGAGATATGGCCCTGTGTCAGAGCTGTGCCTAGCATGTCTGAAGCACTGGGTACATCCACGGGGGTGTGGGGGAGCCTCCATAGGCTATCTCAAATGGGCTCAGCCTAGTAGGAGGAATGGATATGCGTGCCCTGCTGGCCAATTGATTTCTTTTCTCCCTGGCAGTGGGAAGATTCACTCACACAGCGCCCCCCCCCCCCCCATACTCCCTTCCCATCCATGAAAGGCATTACAAGATGATGTCACCTTCTCCTGCAGAAGCATTTCATCTCACCACCTCATCTGATGCCTCCTAGTTTCAAGTGAGAGATCTAAATGTCAGGAAAGAAAGCTAGCGTTGAGGCCTGGAAGCCCCAGAGGCAAACACAGTACTTTACCCTGCAGCTGTCTTTAACTGTGTCTTCTAATCTGAGTCTCTATCCCACCCCCTCAGCGTGGGTGTCTATAAATGTGTTCTACGGAGGGTCCTCCCGCCTGTTAAATGAGAGTCAGTGTGGGAGACCTTGGATTCTGTTCTTTTCGAAGTTAGAAGACCTGGCTGTTCTAAGTCAAGTTTTTAATTTTAATTTTTAAATGGTAGGAGCTATGCTACGTGGTTCATGCTTTTAATTTCAGCACTTGGGAGGCAAAGACAGACGAATCTCTTGTGAATTCAAGGCCAATCTGGTCTATATAGTGAGCTGCTCCAGGCCAGCCAGCCGTAAGACTCTGTCAAAAAGATAAAACTGAGGAGGGGGGAGGCGGCTGGAAAGGACAGTGGCCTGACTTCCCTGGCAAGTGCCAAGTGTCACAAGCAAACCTGCCCTGTAGTGATTCAATACTCGCCGGTCTGATCTAGTTTGGTTCCTGCCCTCAGGCCAGTGTCTGATGTAAGTTTGGTTTTTCTTCCATCAGGGTCTCAGTGTCCTACACTGATAAAGCTTAAAAAAAAATGTCTAGTGCGGCTGAATCTCCTCCCACCCTAAGCAATCACTATTAGCCCTCGAGCATCGCTGCCAGAGCAGATTTCCTGTTGCCTAGCCTGAATGATGAAACCCCTGATGGCTATTGCACTCCTTTTCCAAACATCTGGGTCCTGGGTTCCACTGAACTGAGTCTTTTTTTTCTTTTCTTTTCTTTTTTTTTTTAAAAAGCACAAAGCATGAGAGGGATTCTAGGACCCGGCGGACGCCAGGGGCTCTGCCGCAGCGGGCTAAGGAGGCACTGGCCCCGCAGTGGTCTGTCCCTAAGGCCTGCGGGTGGGTCAGTGTGTCGGTTTGATGTGAGTCCTTGTTCCTTGGCCGTGGCTCAGGCGCTAGGAATCCGAGTCCGTGAACTCTAACCCCTACGCAAACCCTCTGCTTGGGGACAACCCCGCACGGGAGAACACTGATGTCCTCATAAACCCATCCCCCGGGGCTGCAGAGTAACAAGAAGACTGATGGGGTTCGTGGAGGCTGCCAGGCCCTGAGTTGCCTTGTCTTGGGACCTATCACCAAATGTACATCGCGTGATGCCAGCAGAGTGTGGGATTGATGCTCGCGGGACAGCGGGGTAACGTCTGCCGCTGCGCCACGGTCCCATGGGCATCCATCCACTTGTGTGCTCCGTACTGACTTTGGTCCTTGGGTTCCCAGACACTGGGGGTACCTGTCTCCCCTGTTCATCGCCTCTCGAGGTCCCCAAACAATTCGTCCCAGCGCAGCCATGGGCTGTCCCCTCCCCCAGCAATGCGACCCTATAATAAACAAGTCTTTTCTTGATCCTCCCCTGCCGCGACCGCCCTCAGGGACCTTGGCAGCTGCTGAAAGCCGCCTCCATTCCCTTCCAGAAAGGGGGTGTGGCCGCAGCTAAGGGTGTGTGTGTGGGGGAGAGGTTCGGCGGAGAGCGTTCTGGGGCTCCGTGGGGGCGTGGCCAGGTCGCTGTCACCAGGCAGGAGAGAACGTTGCGAACGTGCGCCCGTAGCCCATTGGCTGAAGTGAGCCACACTCCCGGATCTCGATTGGGCGGCTCCAGGAGGGAGGCGTGGTCTCTCCTCGAGAGCCCTTATAGGCTGCTGCGCTCTGGTGCTAGGGATCGCAGCGGGCAGGGGGAGGTGCCAGAGGGTTCTAAGGGACAGGCCCGGGCAGTGATCGGGGGTTGGCACCAGTTCGTTCACTCACCCTTTGAGAGGCAGGGCGTGCTTGTCCACAGTCCTCGCTGACCGCGCTAGCAGGTGAGTGTCCCTCCCGGGTGTACACATCTCGTCGGGGGGCGATCTCGGCAGTTGGAGCCCCAGCGTCCTCCGTCCTGTGCAACGCCGACACTGATGCGAAATCCTTGTCCCTCTTGTCTTTCAGCGTCTTCTGCGTTTCCTCACCCGAAGCTCAGCGGCCAGCGTCCTGGCGTCTGACCTCACCATGCCTAGCCTTTGGGATCGTTTCTCGTCCTCCTCCTCCTCCTCCTCCTCCTCTTCGTCCGGAACTCCAGCCACTGATCGGCCGCCGCGCTCCTCCTGGGGGTCTGCGGCCCGAGAAGAGGGCCTTGACCGCTGCGCGAGCCTGGAGAGCTCAGACTGTGAGTCCCTGGACAGCAGCAACAGTGGCTTCGGGCCGGAGGAAGGTGAGCAGTGAGCTGATGCGGTACAGCAGTCGAGGGGTCCGGGAGGTGGGAATGAATCGATCCGTACCAGATCAAAGCCACCTTGGCTTCCCATCCCCATCACGAGAAACAGATTTCTCTGGGTTTAGAAGGCACGAGTGTGGGGCGGAGAAACTGAGGCTCGGAGTGGGAAGGAACGCTGTTTTCTTAACAAAACTGCACCTCCCCCGCCGGTACAGCTCCCCTACAGCCGCTTTATACAGGTCTCTGTGTTCTCTCTCTTCCAGACTCCTCATACCTGGATGGGGTGTCGCTGCCCGACTTTGAGCTACTCAGCGATCCCGAGGATGAGCATCTGTGTACCAAACTGATGCTGCTGCTGCGGGAGAGCCTGTCCCAGGCGCGATTGGGCTCGCGGCGCCCCGCGCGCCTGCTGATGCCAAGCCAGCTGGTGAGCCAGGTGGGCAAGGAACTCCTGCGCCTGGCTTACAGCGAGCCGTGCGGTCTGCGGGGGGCACTGCTGGACGTCTGTGTGGAGCAAGGCAAGAGCTGCCACAGTGTAGCTCAGCTGGCCCTCGACCCCAGCCTAGTGCCCACCTTTCAGTTGACCCTGGTGCTCCGCCTGGACTCTCGCCTCTGGCCTAAGATCCAGGGGCTGTTGAGTTCTGCCAACTCGTCCTTGGTCCCTGGCTACAGCCAGTCCCTGACGCTGAGCACCAGCTTCAGAGTCATCAAAAAGAAACTCTACAGCTCGGAACAGCTGCTCATTGAAGAGTGTTGAACTTCGTCCTGGGGGGCCGCACTGCCCCCAAAGCGGAGACAGGAAACTTGTGGTGGAGACTTCAGGCAAGGACTGAAGGACTGATGCCTGTGTTAGAAAACTGGCAATAGCCTCCTGAAAGGCGCAGGGCCAGGTGGGAGAAAGAAGTGTCAAGGAAGGTCCCTAGGTGGCTCCCCGTTGGGGCCCATGCCCCTTAGTACTGTAGCATGAAACAAAGGCTTAGGGGCCACACAGGCTTCTGGCTGGATGTGTATGTAGCATGTACCTTTTATTATTATTATTATTACTGACAGTTACAACAGTAGTGTGACAGAGTGGAAAGGGCAGCTGGTCTGCACTGGCCTCTGCCAGGGGTGTGTGCTGAGGGAGGGGGGAGGTCTTGGAGATAGTTTGTGTATCTCATGGTCTGAAAGGACCAAGTGTGTTCGTCTTTTGTTTGTATCTTTTGTTCTGGGGGATGGGAGCTTCACTACTGACCTGTTCAAGGCAGCTATCTTACAGACGCATGAATGTAAGAGTGGGAAGGGGTGGGTGTTAGGATCATTTGGGATCTTTGACACTTGAAAAAAAATAACACCCGGGAGCTTCATCCAGCCTGTCCCCTGCCATGGACTGGAGAATTGAACTGTGAGGGGATGGGTCTGAGCGGGGTGGGGGGCTGGAACCCCTCCCCCTGACGAGTGCCACCTGGGTCTTCCATCTAGAACTGTTTACATGAAGATATTCACGGTTCATGAATACACTTGATGTTCAAGTATTAAGACCTATGCAATATTTTTACTTTTCTAATAAACATGTTTGTTAAAACACTTGAGTCTCATTAGTATCATGAATTAAATAGAGAACTGGGTGGTGCTGGTGAAGAGAAGGTTCACTGGATTCTAGGTGTCATTTGTGTGTCCCCTGACCCCTTCCTGGACTACCTGCCAACCTGTTAACAGGTATGTGGACAGTCATCCGGGCTAACCCATGCTCCTTCAGCTTTGTTGGCTGGAACTACTAGGGGAATGTGCTGGAAAAGCACCTTCAGCTGAAAGTGAAGGATGAATCAGACCTCCCTGGAAGGTAGAGTCTCCATGAGGTTACCTGGCTCTCCAGCTGAGAAGGCCTGGTCACAGCCTCCTGAGCCTAAGACCCTAACTACAAGGAAAGTCTAAGTTGATCTGGTGCACAGTCAGGGGTATGGCTCTCTGGGTATAAAGGGTTGAGAGAAGTTGGAAAAGGACTTAACAGCTCAAAGCTCTCTCTAGACAAGGAACCTAAGCTCAGGATATGTGGCCTGAGCAGGAGCAGAATCTCTAACATACAATGGCAGAGGGATGACTAGGGCAACCCCTGACTTTCTCACCAGAGAAAGGGCCCAATCAGACAATGGGCTGGATTTGAGTTCCTTATCAGAAATGTTGGAGTTTGGCCAAGAAGGCCAAGGCCTTTCTCACATCTCTGTGACTCCAGAGTCCACCCACACCAACTGGCTTTTGGAGAGTTATTGCTTTCTTTGTTTCTCTTCTGATTGCAGACAGGCTTTGTGGGCCCAAGACTGGGAAGCAGTTCTTAGTATCCTTTTGTAGGGCTTAGTTAAAACATATCCCTCAGGCTGGTCATGTAGCTCAGTGTAAGGTACTTGCCTAGTATGTAAAAGGCCTTAGATTTGATCTCTGCCTCTCCCACAAACCACAAAGGAAAATCAGATCCTTCCAGTGAGTTAAAGAAAGAGACTAAAAATTTGTGTTTTCCTCAGGGAGTCCATCCAGGGCCTGACCTTTGGGGTAGCCAAGGAGACCCATATCTCTTTCATAGAATCTGCAGGGCTTATTCCCTCGAAATGAATGTATCTAGGTTAGAAGCCAGTGTGGCAGTCAGTGTACACCTGGAATCCCAGCACTTGGGAGGCAAAGGCAGGAGGATAGCCATGAATTCAAGGCCAGTTGGATCTCCATAATGAGTTTGAGGCCAGCTATAGAAATATAGATTCTACTTCTCTAAAATAAACCAAGGAGAGAGAGAACAAAGAAAATGGTGTACAGCTTCAGGAAAGTTGTTATTCATCTTGGTGTCCCTCTTGGTGGCAGCCTTGGGAGGGGTGGGTAGGGCAGAGGTGTCCTGGACTATCTTACACGTGGAGAATGGTCATCTCCTTGGACAAAAGCTGACCCACCCTCAGCCTGAGGGCACACAGCCCTCACTCTTATCTGACAGGCACTGTTCAAGAAACTGAGGCTGTGCCATGGCTTGTTTTTCTGTGTCCCTGTTCCTCAAGCAGGAACAAGGAAAACTATGACCAGCCCCTCCCTGCCTTGGTATCGCCAGGCCTCAGTGGGATGGTTCAGTAGGCCCCTTCCTTTCTGAAGTTGGTCAAATATGGAGGCAGGAGGAAGGACTGGTTCCTCAGAACCAGTGTGACCAAGATGCCTTCTTCTAAAGCCTGGCTCTGATTTTTCTAGCAGCCTCTGCCAGGGATGTGGTCCCTCTGCCTTATCTTTAAAACTCAGGGAAAAAGACATCCTTTCAGGTCTCTCTTCTGTCTCCCCCAACCCCATCTTTCACAAGGACCATGTTGAAATCTTGGCAGTCCTAGACATCATTGTACACGCTTGTTCTGTATCCCTCCAGGCCTGTGGGGTGCTCTTAGGTTCCTCCAGTGTATAGTGTCAGAGTCTTTAGCCAACCACTCTCCCTAGCCTCACAGAACACTAGATCCTCCCAGCTCAGCCTTGTGAGGAGAAAGGGGACCAACACAGGATGCTTTGTATGCCTACTACCTAGTTTAGGGAAATATTACAGACTAAAGTCTTTTGTACTATGGATTGAACCTAGGGCCTTGCACATGCTAGACAATTGCTCTGCTAACTTTGCCTAATTCCAGACTCTTAAAGGCTTGAGGGCTTGGAGGAGGTCTTGTCCTTTGGGGCTAGGGCCACATGATTTAGAATTGATCAGATCTGAGTTCAGATCTTGACTCAGACATTTTGTAGCAGATAAACTAGCACAAGTCACTTGATCTTTGTGGTCGATAAAGAGGTGACACAACTGGGAAATGACTCGAAAGAGGACATCACTGGGGTCCACCATTGGCAGATGAAAATTCAAGTCCTGGTGTTGAGCTGTACTGGGCCTAGCTGCAGAACAAGTGTCCTGCACACACTTGATATACATCAGTCCACAGAGGCATGCAAATATACACATAAATAAAATAATGAATCTTTTAAAAATTTAATTCAGCAGCTAGATGTTGTGACACATACCTCCTCTCATCCTAATGCTTGGGAGGCCGAGGCAGGCAGCAAGGCTGATCTCTGAGTTTGGGAGTGGCCTAGTCTGCAGAGTGAGCTCCAGGACAGCGAAGACTCTACACAGAAAAACCCTATCTTTAAAAGAAAGAAAGAAGGAAAGAGAAAAAAAAAACAAATTCAATTAAAAAATTCAAAGTAGGCTATAGGCCTAAAAAAGAAGAGTCAACTGCATAAAACTCTAAGAGGAAAGTACAGAGGCAAACTGTCCTGATCTTAGATTGGTGATTTCGGGCTTATTTACTTATATATTTACAAGTAAGTGAGTGGTTGCTTACCTATATGCATGTACACCAAAATGATAAGACAAATTAGACCTTGCCACAATCTAAATAGCAGCTTGATGTTATAGACCTGTATCCCCATACTTGGGAAGAAGAGGTGGGGGGACTTCAAATTCAAGGATTATATAGCCCCAGGCCCAGCCTCAAAAAGACTGGGGATTTTAACCCAATGATAGAGCATTTGCCGGGCATATACACACAAGCTAAATGGTCTCATTGCCGACACCAAAATAATAATAAATAATAATAATAATAATAATAATAATAATAATAATAATAATAAAATGCAGCTACAGCTAGGTGTAGTGGGGCATACCCTTAATCCCAGAACTCGGGAAGCAGAGCCATGCAGATCTCTGAGAATTTGATTTTTGCCTGGTCTCTATACCGTGAGTTCTGGACCTGCCAGGGCTACACAATGAGACCCATCTAAAACAATATCAACAAAATGGCAGCTGCTCTCTTCCTCTTCCAGGAACAGTGCTTAGAGGCATTCAGAATGGTCTAGCTTTTGACATACCATTGTAGGGTTTCCTACAATACAGCCTCTTACAAAACAAGGCTGTCTCGAACCCCTGCCAACAGAATTGTTTACCTTTACACCAAGAAAGTTGGGAAAGCAGCTGAATCCCCATGTGGTGTGTGCCCAGGCAGACTTTGAGGAGTTCATGCTGTGAGACCAAAAGTCCTTATGAGATTGTCTAAGACAAAGAAGCATGTGGTTCCATGTGTGCCAAGTGTGTCTGTGACAGGATTAACTGGGTTTTCCATATTGAGGAGCAGAAAATTGCTGTAAAAGTGTTGAAGGCTGAAGTGCAGAGTCAGAAAGCAAAATAAATCTGCAGCTTTTTAAAATAATAAAGGTCAAGGCTTGATCTGTGGAAAAAAAAAATAGCAGTTAACTCAGAAGGCTGAGGCAGGAGAATAGCTTGAGCCCTGGGGTTTGAGGTCAGTCTGGGCAGCACATGTTTCAAAACAATTACAATAAGAGGTGTGTTAGGGACACAGTTTACAGTGAGCTGGGGAACAGGCCCCTCGGAGAACAAAGATTGGGAACTGGGCATTCTGCCAGCTGTGGAGCTCAGCTGTAAGCTTGGGTTGTAGAGGCTAGATCACTCACACTTACCAGCCCCTTTATAGTCAAATCAAACCATCAGCCCACCAAGGCTGTGGCTGCAATTGTTAGCTCCATTTTACAGGTGAGGAAAACCAAGAAACAGGCAACAGGAGCCTGGACCCACAGAGCAATGGCCTGTGGTTTGTATGATTTCATCACTGTCCCTTTGTTTCTTCATTTCTGAACGTAAAGGATGGATGACATCTCAAAGTGACTCTGAGATAGGGCTGGATGGCCCAGCTGCACTGGCTGCTCCTTCCCCACCTCCCTTCCAGCCACCCTCCCTCCCTGGATCCCAGTCTGGGGTAGAGGTGGACAGGAAGAGCCATGGCCACCTCACAGGTCACTGGGCAAATTCTTGACTGCTTTTTGGGGGGAGGCCAAGTTAGAAAAAAAAAAAAGTTCCTGAAGAAATTTCCACAGCCCTTCCCCCAAGGAGGGATTTTCCACTCTGCCTAGGCAGACATGCCTCTGAGAGTCTCCAGAGCCTGTCTGTGGCAAGTCTTAGGTCTTGCTGAATAGCTTAGCTCCCAGCAGCAGAGGCGGTGGTGGTGGTGGAGAGGGGCGAGATTGTTGGAGAGGCAGGACTGACCTAGAAAGAGGGAAATGAATGGGGGAGGGGGAGGCGCCTGGCTGATGTAGAGCAAAATACTCTTCGGGAAGAATCCCAACCACAGGTCAAAAGGGATAACGAACGTCAGGGGGAACTTTCTAGAAGAGGCCAGGAAGGAAAGAAAGGAAGGGAGAGATCAGGTGGGCAGCTGGGAGTACAGAATGGATGACAAGGGCAACAGTATGGAGCTGTTCTGACAAGGTTTCCATGAATGTGGGGACCATATAGTGGCCAGTAGTACTGGTTGCAAAGAAAATTACAATGAAAGCAGAGGAAGGGCTGTGGAGGGCTCGCAGCCCAGGCGGGGACTGATGGTGTAGCCTCTACACCAGCTGTGCTGCTGCCTGCACACTCCTCCCTCAGAGCTGCACCTGGCTGGCTCCTGAAGCATCAGGTAGAGTTCAACAGTCCTCTGTCCCCAGGGGAACGGCCCCCCCTTCCCCAACTTCCGCCATCCCAGCTAAAGCACACTGTTTCTTTCTTTCCAGCTGACTTAGCTTGGGTCTTTTTTTAGCCATGGCTGCTCTTCCCACTGGAGAGTGGGAGTATCCTGAGAATCAAGACATTATTAGGCTTATTCTCTACCAGTCCTTAGAGCCCCCTCCCTGGGCAGGCTGGAGAGATGCTGCTGACATCCACTGAATGGCACTTTAGACTGTCCTGATAAAATCACAGCTAGAATCATTTCTGTCCTGAGCTCTTACTGCGAGCCGGGTACCACGAGGGATGCTCTACAGGCATCTCACTTGTTTTTCCAAGCAGCCCCACCAGAGAGAAACTCCTTTCCCTTCCCCAGAGGCAAATGCCATCCAATCAAAATATAATGCAAGCCATATATGTAATTGAACTTTTTTCCAGTGGCCACATTAACGTGTAAAATCAAACGAAAAGCATTTATTTGCTTGATATGGTTCTCACTCTGTTACCCAAATTTATGACACTCATTCTTCCTCTGTCTCCAAGATACTGCAGTTATAGGTGTGAACCACCATACCTGCCTCAGGTAAAATTAACTTTAATGTTGTAGAATATTTGTTTAACTATGCAGAGATGTGCTGGATTTGTTTAATTGTGGAAAGATGTGTTGTTTTACCTTGCCTGCCTTAGGCACCTAATTTGGTCTAATAAAAAGATGAACAGCCAATATTGAGAGGGGTGGTATAGGTGAAATTTCTGGGCAGAGAGAGAAAGAGGGGGAATTTAGGCCGAGGAGAAAGGAAAAAAAAAAAAAAGAAAAAAGAAAAATGGGACAAACCTAAGCTAAGGCCAAGCACTTGTAGTTAAACAAGATCATGTCACCATGGGTCAATTAAAAAAGAGTATTAATGAAGCCTGGGGGGCCATGGTGCACACCTTTAATCCCAGGATTTAGGAAGCAGAGGCAGGCAGATTTCTGTAAACTCAAGGCCAGCCTGGTCTACAAAGTGTTACACAGAGAAACCCTGTTTTGCAAAAAACCAAAACACAAAATAAAAAACAGCAAAAGAACAAACAACAAAACAGTTTAAAAAATAGATTCAGATGGCCCCACCCCTCACCATAAGCAAGCACCTTACCTGGGGAGTATTTTAGAGCTCACCTTGAGGACATGAATGAGAACAGGAGAGTTGATATTCCCCTAGCCCTCCCTCACTCTCACCCCCCCCCACTTCCATCTGCCATACAGTGGCATGGGTGAAGAAAAGATGCCCTTCCCCCTCCACACCCTGCTGGGGACCACACTAGAGCTGACCTACAGCAATCATGAGACATGGCCTTGACCTTGCCTGGGCAGAACAATAGGGCTGGCCCTGGCCATATGAGTGAGGGGGACAGATCTGAGAGCCCAACTCCTTGCTGTAGGCTCTATTGAGTGAGTTAGCTGAGGCAGTACTGGAGTGCTCATCTGGGTAGTGAATAATGAGGGAACTCCAGACAGCTGATCAAGCCAGGGCCTAAACCAGGGCTATGAGTTGGCCCACCCCAACATCCACCCCATCTATGAACTGTTGGAGCATGTGAACCTACAGATCCAAAACCAGCAGGATCTCCATGACAACGACATGATGTATGCTATAGGTGGTGCCATAGAAACTAGAGGCCTGAGCCAGCCCAGAGGCTCCTGGCAGTGAGCACTTACCAGTAAAGGTGAATGGACTAAAGGGTAAACTGGGTGTCTCAACGGCCACACTACAGCTTCCACAAGTTTCTTCTTCTTTCTTGTTTGTTTTTTGTTGCTTTGTTTCTTTGTTTTGTTTGGTTTTTCTTTTAAACTTGGTTTTGTTTTGGGGGGGCTACAAAGACAGAGGGTGGACGCAAGGGGACAGGGAGATAAATAGGATTGGGATGCATGATGTAAAATCCACAAAGAATCAATAAAAGTTAAAAAAAATAGATTTGAGAGCTGGACATGGTGGTAAGTACCTGTCATCCCAGCAGGAAGGAGGTAGAGACAAGAGGCAGGAGAGTTTGAAGACAGCCTGGGCTACATGAGACCTTGTCTCAAGCAAAAACAGAAACATGAGGGATCTGGAGAGGTGGCTCAGCAGTTAAGAGGATTTGTAACTAACACCAAGGGATCCAATGCTCTCTTCTGGCCTCTGAGGGTACTACACTCACATGGCAGACACACAGACATACAGGTACACACTCACATGGCAGACACACAGACATACAGGTACACATAAATAAAAATAAGTCAAAAAACAGAAGGAAAGAGAAAAAAAAAGTTAAGCATGCCCAAATGGGTCTAATATATAATAAAAGTTTTTCAACAATCAAATTGTATATCACTTTTTTGTTGTTCATTTTTTGAGATGGAGTCTCCTGATGTTGTCCTGGCTGGCTTGGAACTCACCAGGCAGATCAAGAAATTGCAGCAACCCTCCCATTTCAACCACCTGAGTCCTGAGACTGAAGGCATGTGCCACCATGCCTGGCTGCACAGCATGGAAATTAACTTATACTAAATTAAACGCAAAATCTAGAGTCTCAGCTGCCTCTCATATGAAGTGCTCTGTAATCGTAGGTGGTTGGCTAGCAAAGGGGCTGGCTGAAGGATGGGAGATGGAGACCAGCCTGCAGGAAGAGGGAAGGAATCCTGGTATGTGTGTGTGTGTGGGGGGGGATCCTGACAGAGCAGTGACCAATTGTACATGGGAGAGTTTTGAAAAGAGAGAAAGAGTCCCACAATCCCATGGGACAGCACAGGTCTGGTCTTCCATCAGGAGAAGCTTGCTGGCTTTCCCCCACAACTTAAGGTCCTGTCTACTAAGGAAATGACAATCTGGAGCCTCTTGTGTAGAACAAAGAGTTACTACCATAAAATGTGGGTCCAGTTCAAGGTCAGCACAAAGCAAAGGATCATGGGGACAGGCTGGATCTGAATAAGCTTGGGCTCCTGTGGGCAGAATTCCTTCCTCTCTGCTTCTTTACCTAGGAGATTAGGTGTGCAGTGCTCATTAAATAATTTCAAAGTTAGGTCTCCTGGGTTTCAGTTCCACCTCTATCAACGTCTTACCATATGTCCTTGAAGAAGCCAAGTTTGAGTGGTGAGTACAACTCACCTTGCTTTTCATGAATGAGATCTTAGGTTGGATTTTCAGTGCTTAAAAAAAAAATTTTTTTTTAAAGGTCAGTTTTCTGCTGTGGAAAGTAAAGAAAAAGAAGGGAGTGTCATGAAGTCTGTGGAACGGTGGGTGAGAACCTGTTGCCCTCCTCAGGTCAGGCCCTTTTTCTATTAGAAATGGGGAGTGTCAGGATCCTGAGCTGTCAGAGTGAATTAATCTGGGTGACTAAGGGTCCCCTTCCATCTCTCCACCATTTATTTCCCCTGCACAACATAGAGCTGGTTCAACAGAGGAAGTCATGATAGGACCTGCCCCTCCCCCAGAATGCCAGACCAGGAAGTAAGGTGACTCAATTTGAATCAAGATCAGGTGAGGTCACCCTGGTCCCTGGGGTTACCGAGAGGGACTGGGACACGCCTGGCAGGAGTCATGGATGAACTGGGCTCCAGGAAAGTAGGTGGGGCTGGAAACCACCTAGGACAAGGAAACTCCAAACAGTCCAGCATCCACTACCGAGAGCATCAGGCAGATCCAAAAGTCACCTGGGTGGATGGAGCAGAGGGAGGGTCAGCAGCTTTGACTTTTCCTTTGAGTCAGCATTGAACTAGAGCTGGGAGCCAGTGCAACCCTCTCCCCTGCTGCTGGCTCTCTAAGTCACTTTGACCATCTTAACCTTCCTCGGCGTGTTACCTCTCTCTTGCTGGGATTGTGTTCCTACACATAGGACAGAGCTCTCATGTCCACTGCCCTATCTCCTAGCCTCAGCTTATGGCATACAGTGAGGGCTTAGTTCATGCTGTGTGGGGTGACTGGACTTTCCAGGATCTGGATGAGTCAGTCTCGGCGACTTGTAAGGCTGAGGCAAGATGATTACTTGAGTGTAGGGTTTGAGCTAGCACGGATGACAAAGTCTCTATCTTTAAAATAAGATAAGGCACAGGGGTAGAAGGATCAGGGGTTTGAGGTTAGCTTGGATTGCACAGACAGACCTGTTCTCAAAGTGGGGGAGAGAGTGGTTTGGTGTGATGCCTCAGTGGGTAATACCTGAGTTTGGTCCCCAGAACCAAAGGAGAGAACCAGCTTCCCAAAAGTTTTCCTCAGCCATGACACGGGATACTAATAATTACTGTAATTTAATAACAAAAGTCAAAACTGGACTTGGTGGGTGTTGGCCCCACGTAAATATAATACCCGAGATGAGGGAGAGCAGGACTTCAAGGTCACCATTAGCTTCATAGTGAGCTCAACACCAGCTTGGGATCTATGAGACCTTACTTCAGAAGGAAGAAAACAGTAAAAATACCTAGGTAGGCTCCTCCTTCCTCCTGTGTGTATGTGGTATGCACGCATGCATGTGTGTGGGTGTATATGTGTGTGCTTGTGTAAGAGGTCCAAAGTGAATGTCAGGTATCTTCACTGGCCACTTTCCACTTTACCTATAGAGACAGAACCTCTCCATGAATTCAGAGCTCACCAGCTCCAGCTAGTCTAGCTAGCTGCCTTATCCCAGGCTCTCTAGATCCTATGTTTCTGCTGAGTGCTCAGATTTTATGTGGGTTCAATGGATTGGAAGTCTGATCCTCATTATTTAGCATGGAGCCATCCTACCAGCTCCTGAGCGGGTCCTCAAGTCATTGCTAGTACTTGGCTGCAGGTAAGCTCTTGAGCCGTGTCCTTACTTCTGCAGTGAGGATCCAGGAAGAACCTGTAAGAACGCAGGGAGGAGAGGCATTTAACTGATCCTAGGAAGGTTCCCACAAATACAGCTTTAAGACAGGTCAACTCACAGGAGAGGAAACAGAGACTCAGGAAAGTCATTCTGAGATATTCTAGGAGACTTTTCAAGTATTTAGTCACTTTCTCAGTCTGCAGGGCTATCGGCTGCCTAAGGAGTTGCCATGTACAGGTTTATATAGACTGTGTAGCACTCCTGTCTCTCTGTGTGTGCACACATCAACCCCAGAGAACCCACTGGGCTCTCCCTGCATCTCTAGCTAGAGGTCATCCAACTTGGTGAGGAGAAGCTCAGATCTAAAGTAAGGTTGGAGTTAGCCTAGGGTTGACCATGGGTCAGTCTCTCTCAGCCTCCTAAGGAGGAAATGAAAGCGTTAACAGCTGTAGGTTCAACATGCAGGACAGCTTCCACCCCAGACACTCAAGTATAAAAACAGGGGCTAGGAGGCTGTTGGGGGTGGAACCCAGAGCCTTAACATAGTCTAGACAATTGTTCTACCCTTGAACTATACTCCCAGATTATTTGCTTAGGGACTGTCAGCTCTTTTGGTGGAAGATATTCGTTCTGGTCTCTCTGGGTTTTACTTTTGTGGGTTCTCAGTGGCTTAATTAATAAGTGGAAGGAAGGAGAGAGAAGGTTGGGAGATGAGACAAAGGAAGGAGTTGGTTCCCAGGAGCTCCCAGCTTCCATTCCACTATGTTATCCCTGTTTCCAAGATCCACTAAGTCAACCCTAGACCCTGGCTGGGCTGAGATGGTCTGAGATGGAAATGCTGGGGTGGAATCCTGAAGCGGCCACTGATCAGACATCCCAACGTAGCTACCTCCACATTCTTTTCTGTACACGGGCCAGTCCTAGCAGCCAGCTGCATGAGCCGAAGGAGGTAGAGGTGTCCAGCTTACAACAGTATACTAAACACTAATCTGTGCTGCATGTAGTCAGTATAGTAAACAGGGACAGGCTGTCTAGGATCTGGAACTAGACTCCCTGCTGTCTTGTCTCTTTTCTCTGGGTTAGCATGCTCCCTAACCTCCCTGGGCCTCAGGGTTCTGCTCTGTAAGGCAAGGAAAATAAAAGCATCTGCCTCAGGAGTTGTGAGAATCAGATGAAAATGATGCATGAAGATCTTTTGAGGGCTAGTGATAATGAGCACACACACACACATACATATTACATACACACATACACATATACATACTACATACACACATACACACTACACACACACACATACATGCGCACACACACATCCCACACACACTCGTGGGTGGACTTGAATAAATTCAGAACATATATCTAAAACAATAAATGGTTTAATCCCTGGTCTGCAAAGCAAGTTCAGGAAAGTCAGGGCTACACAGAGAAACTCTGACTCAAAAAACCAAAAGGAAATCAAATCAAACCAAAATAATAAGTGGTGTCTGTGATAACAAAGCTTGCTCTAAAGGATTCTATAATGAATTTTACACTAAAGTGTCAAAAAAATAACATTCACTATTCTAGTTAGGCATGTGGGGGACTAAGGTAGAGAACTACTTCAGTTTCAAGACCAGCCTAGGTTGCATAGTTTGTTTAGAGACCAGTCTGGACTATACAGCAGGAATAAATCTGCTATATTATCTTAGAGACTATAATCCTACCTGTCTATTGACACCTTTTTCAGAAATACGGGCATACAAGAGTATATATAAGGTTTGTAAGGGATCTAGAAAATCCCAGTGGCTGGCTGCTATAGAAATCCTGCCTGCTGCAGACAGACAAAGAGAAAAAGGAGAGATGTTTGGGAGAATGAATATCACCCTTTTGCTTGGAAGCCAGGAAGCAGCTGGCTTCCAGGATAGCTCTAACTGGTAATAGTGGGCAAGTCCTCCGAAGCCTGTAGGCAACAGCTAGGCTCAGCTCCTGAAGGCTTTGATGCCCTCCAGGCAGCAAGAGGAGCTGCAAGGAGGTGAAGACTGTAGAGAGAAGAGCTGGGGACTGGAGACAGGTATGATGAGCTTTGCTTCCAGGGGCTTGATGCCCTGCCCAGATCCCATTAAGGAGAAGGAGAGCAAGGGTTATGGTGCCCGGGCTAAAAAGCCAGCATACCACCCTGGCTCCAGCTTGGACAAATGAGTCTGTTTAGGGTTTAAAAGCAAGCCTTGCTGCATTTTTCTGTTTCTCCAGCTGAGAAAGTTGCAGAGTTCCCTTCTGTGTGGAACCAGTTGAGTCAGTCTTTTTGACATTTACAGCTTGTCTTGCCAAGCAATCCAGCCCGTGACCTGCCTTAACTTCTCTGAACCGCAGCCTCCTAGACTACAGAATGGGTGGGGTTCCGTGCAGGGGCTTTTTTTTTTTTCCCCCCCTCTCTTTCCTGGAGAAAGGAAGGGCTGCTCAGGATTGTAAAAAGGGCTGATCAGAACCCAGCACTAAACAGCCTTCCAGCCTGTTTAGTAAAGACAACTGTCCCCGGGAAGTGAGGTCCAAAGACATCTGGATAGAAGCTTCTTTGCCGCTGGTGTGGTCCAGCTGAGCATCCTGCCTGACTGTTTAATGTTATTGGCCAAGAAATCTATGTATGTGTAGCTAGGCAGTGGTGGTGCATGCCTTTAGGGAAGCAGAGGCTGGCAGCTCTCTGTGAGTTCAAGGCTAGCCTCATCTACAAAAAGAGTTCAGGACAACCAAGACTACATAGAGAAACCCTGTCTTGAAAAACCAAAACAAAACTAGCCAACCAATCAAAAAGCCTGTGTTTGTTATATGTTGATGGTAATGCTAATGTGGATGATGTCAATGATTGAGACAGGGTCTATTGTTCATTTTGGTTTCCTTCCTTCCTCCTTCCTTCCTTCCTTCCTTTCTTTCTTTCTCTTCTTTCTTTCTTTCTTTCTTTCTTTTCTTTCTTTCTTTCTTTCTTCTTTCTTTCTTTCTTTCTTTCTTTCTCCCTTTTTGGTTTTTTGTTTTTTCAAGATAGGGTTTCTCTGTGTAGCCTGGCTGTCCTGGGACTAACTGGTTATGTAAACTAGACTGGCATCAAACTCGGAGATCTGCTTGTCTCTGCTTCCCCAGTGCTGGTATTAAAAGGCACGTGCCATCACCTACCTGGCAAGACAGTCTTAGCTCTGGCTGACAGAAAACTCTACGGAGCAGAGGATGTCCTTGAGTTCCTGTGCTTGGGTTCCAATCCAGTCATTGGATTCAAATTCATAGATGCTAGGCAAGCACACTCTACCAACTTAACTATATCCCCAGCTGATTTAATCAATTGACCAACTCATTTATTCAGTTACAGTGCTGGGGGTGGGATCCAGCGTCTTGAATGTCCTAGGTGAGCACTCCATCAACAAGCTATACCCCTGGCCCTTAGGATTATTCTTCACATTTCTCATCTTTTTCTCTTTGATTTATGAGACTTACTCTGTATTCCTAACCCGTCCTGGAACTTGCTGTGTAGATCAGGCTGGACTTGAACTTGTGGCAATCTCCCCTTCCTCTGCCTCTGCTGGGATTACAGACATGAGCCACACATGACCCACAACTAATGAAATTCATGTTACAGCTGAGGAAAACAGTGGGGTCAGTCCAATGTCGAGTTCAGGGCTAATCCCAAGCAGAAGTATATGGCTCAACATCTCCCCTAGGGCACATGGTGAGCTCAAGTTACACTCTCCCTTCTGGCAAAGATGGCTTTATCTTTTTTCCATCTATCTGACAAAGGAACTTTGCCCAGAAAGCTGGTCCCCCTTTTGATCTTTCACATAGCCAAGGCTGGGCCACCAGTTCCTGTCTGTTACCACCCCCTCCCCCCACCCCCAGAGTGTCTGACGCAGTTTGACTAAAGGAAACCACCAGTCTTGGCACGAAAACCATCTTTCCGGTCAGACCCCCTGAGGTTAGGGTGGGGTGGGGCTGGGAACAGCATAGCTTGCTTTCCCCAGATACCCACCAACTACCGCCTGGGCACAGGGCTCTTTTTGCGCCTCAGTGACTTCATGTATAATGTGGTGTGAAGAGAGCACCCCTCCACTGCCGAGTCCTGTTGAGGGAGTTAAAAACATTCTTAGGATGTTCATCCCGAGATTAACACGAGGTAACAGGTGTTGACTCCTCCTTCACTACTGGGAGAGAGAGAGAGAGAGAGAGAGAGAGAGAGAGAGAGAGAGAGAGAGAGAGAGAGAGAGAGAGAGAGAGAGAGAGAGGAGAGAGAGAGAGAGAGAGAGAGGAGAGGAGGGGGGGGAGGGAGGGAGGGAGGGAGGGAGAGAGAGAGAGAGAGGAGAGAGAGAGAGAGAGAGAGAGAGAGAGAGAGAGAGAGAGAGAGAGAGAGAGAGAAGGAGGGGAGGGGAGGGGAGGGGAGGGGAGGGCATAAGGATCAGAACCGGGGCTAGTGAGAGAAACCCTCACCAACTTCCTTTACACGCTCCCTCCCTGCGGTTCTCCAACCTTGAAGCTGGGCGGCCTCATTCATCCATGGGAGAAGAAATCCAGATTCCTACCCATTCCCTGCACCCTGCTCAGCGGGGGGAAATGTCCCGAGATGCCAACCCCGAGCTCCAGGAAAAGCCACTTTATATTATAGTTAGCTTGCGGGAGCAGACCCGCACCCAGCTGGGGTCTCACGTAATCTGTTTTTGATTGGTTCCTTCTGATGGCAATGACCAATGAAAAAGCTCTCAGGGAGATGTAGTTGCTACAGCAACAGAGAGCTGAATTTGGTTTTCCCCTTTGGAATAAAGCCTGCTCTTTCCAGGGTCTGCCACACAGTGGTCACATGTAGGATGGATTGGGAGACGGAAATTGGGGGATTATTAAAACGCAAACTTTTGAGAAATATCAACTGCGGGTGATCCTCCATGCCCAAGACTGATCAGAACAGGCTGCCTGAGGGAGGTACTCAGTTTTCCAGGACTTCCTCTTGGACAGCCTAGGAAGATGTTGTATGCCTAGCACCCAGGCCCTGTGTGGGCAGGGTTCTCTGTCTTGATGACCTTGGAGCTCGGTGGTCCTGGCTTCCTCAGCAGAGCCTTCTGAAAACAAGATAGATGGAGATGCTTGCTGTCAAACCTGACAAACTGAGTTCCAGTTCGAGAAGAACAGACTTCCACGAGTTGTCCTCCGACCTCTCATGCTTGGCAGCCTGCTCCCCACAAATAATAATAATTATAATAATAGATGTATATATTTAATGTAGAGAACGGACCAGGGCTGGAGCTGCTCCACAATTCTTGCTGGGCATGGTAGTTCACACTTTTAATCCCAGCACCTGGGAGGCAGAAGTAGGTGAACGTTTGTGAGTTTAAGACCGGTCGGGTCTACATAGTGAGCTCCAGGATAGCCAGGACTACATAGAGATACTATCAAAAACAGGTCAAGGGGGAGAAAAAGAACACTTATTCTTTCTGGGGACGCTGATTTGGTATCCAGCACCCACGTGAGTGGTTCTGCCACCTATTAATTCCAGCTCCAAGGTATCCAACTTTCTCCGATCGTTGGACACCAGGCAGCCATGTGGTGCCCATAAATATATGCAGGCAAAAAACACTGACATGCATAAAAATAAATAAAATAAAAATATATTTAAAATGCCCCAAGATATCTGGTGTGGAGCAATAGAGCAGACACAGGAGACAACCACACAGGCTGACACAGTGGCCATCTCACTGAAGCAGTTGCTTACCGGGCAGATCAGGATGTGCCAACCAAGACCCATCCAGGGCAGGGTGGGGCCAAGATGAACACTAAGGCTCAATTGTGGGTCTTATGTTGCTCTCCATCCTGGGCCAGGAAGAGAGAACCAGAGGTCAGCAAGGCCATTGCCTCAAGACATCTTACACTGGCCTTACATAGAGTCATTTCCGATGCTGGGCATTCATTAACCTGACTCTTCCCAGGACAAAGGAAGGTGACCAGGTCCATTGCCCTTAGCTCACAAGTGGGGAAGGTTGACTGGTGAAGTGGCTCACCCCTGGGATTTGGGGCCTGGCATTTATCCCTGGCAGGGTGATAGATGCCTATAATTCCTTGATGTAGCTTCTGGTCAATGGAAACTCTGTACTTGTCCTTGCTGAGGATGCTGGGACCACTGACACTATAGTCAGTAAGGTAGAGAACCCCGCCTCTGTTGGTCCAGGGCCCTAGGAGTTCATCCTCTTCTGCTGATCCAATGGAAGGACCTGGTTGGTCCTGAGGGGCTAAGGACTCCTAGGTAGATAGATGTAGGCATTTTCCTTAAGCTCTCAAGGTCTTGGACTAGCTTTATTAAAGCAGAGATGGCTGTGACAGGTGGATCCTGTGTCTTTAGGTGTTCCTGGAGGGCATGGCTTCTTTGGCTCCCATCTAGAGCCCTAGCATATAAGGGACTCGTGGACCTTTCTCTCTGTAGGACCTTTTTGTCAACTCCCAAAGGAACAGAGGCAATTTACTTGAGAAGTTGTGAGTTTCTGTCACTTGTTGACAGGCCACCCCTGAGAGACACTCCAAGTGGATCCAAGGCTGGGGTGGAGTTCTCTACTTGCCTAACATGGGAGAAGAGGCTTCAGGCTTCCCAGGCCGTGAATATGACATTTGGCTCTGTATGTTCACTGCTTTGGTGGAACTGCCAACCTCTAGGAGAAGATAGATTGTTCTAGAAGCCAGAGAGGATTGCATTTGCAGGATGGATGCCCTCTGCTTAGTTCTCCTGACGCTCCCCTCCTCTGAGACTTGGTCTCTCATTCTCTAACTGGGTTGTTCTTCAGTGAGCATTTTCTCAAACCCCTTCCTGATTTCTGTCCTAGCTGGGTACAACCTGTGATTGATTGATTTCAACTAGGTCTCATATACTTCAGGCTGGTCTTAAACTATCTAGCCAAGGATGACCTGGAGCTCCAGACCCTCTCACCTCCACACCCCTCCCTCAGTGCTATGATACCGTGCCCGGGATAGAATGCGGGAAGGGCATTGAGCCTAGGGCTTCATGCATTTGGGGCAAGAACTGTACTAAGTGAGCTACTTAAAAACAATGGCAAAAACATTCTTAAAAGTAACTTAAGTTTTGTTGTACGTTGACCTGGTTATAATAATCAAATATATATATATATATATATATATATATATATATATATATATATATATATATATATATATTGTTTTTCAAGACAAGGTTGCTCTGTGTAGTCCTTGCTGCCCTATAACTCACTCTGTAGACCAGACTGGCCTTGAATTTACAGAGTTCTTCCTGCCTCTGCCTCTGGGGTGCTAGGATTAAAGGTGTGTGCAGCCACCACCACCCTGTTATAAAATTTTTGAAAGCTGGAATTGATATTTGGCTTTATTTTTTCCTAAATGCACTACATTTTAACTTGAGAAGTGAAGAGATGGCTCACAGATTAAGAGCACTAACTCAGCTTCCATATGGCCTAGATTTGACTTCCAGCCCTCACATAGCAACTCACAGCCACCTATAAGTTCCAGGGAATCCAGTCTGCCTCTAGAGGCTCCAGGCACACACGGCACACACACATACATGCCGATCACACACACACACACACACACACACACACACACACACACCAGCATGCATTTGGAGGTCAAAGGACAATCTATGAGAATTGTTTCTTTCCTTCCAACTCAGATCACCTGACTTGGTGACATTTCCTCTCACCTTTCTAAGGCATTTCACTAACCCTGTTTTTGTATTGTTTAAAATTATTTTAACTGGGCACGTAGCACGTGCCTCTAATCCCAGTGGTCCAGAAGCAGGGGCAGGCAAATCTCTGTGAGTTTGAAGCCAGCCTGGTCTACCTACAGAGCTTGTTCCCAGGGCAGTCAGGGCTACACAGAGAAACCTGTCTTGAAAAAAAAATCAATTAAATAAAATTATCTCATGTACCGTTACTTTGGTCATATACAATGGCACATCCAAAAGACCAGGTTAACATTTAATAATGACAGAGGGCTGTCAAGATGGCTGGGTGGTTAAGAGCACTGACTGATTTTGCAGAGCACCTGAGTTTGATTCCCAGCACCTGAATGGAAGCCTCCAGCCATCTGGAACCCCAATTCCAGAGGATTAGATTCCTCTTTGACTTCCGTGGGTTCCTACATACACTTGGTGCACATCCATACACTCAGACTTGAACTTACATAAAAGATTAAATATATATTTAAAAAATAATGATAATGAGGTGGGAGGGAGGGCTGGAGTGTTGCTCAGTCAGAGGGTTTGCCAGACATGTACAGAGCTCTGTGTTCCATCCCCAGCATAGCGAACCAATAAACCAACAGCTTTACCACAGTAACATGCTTTGTGCCTTTCTACACATCCAATCTGTTTGTCTTACCTTCTGAGCATTGCTGGCCTCATTTCACAGAAGAGAAAACTGAGGCTGCAAGGGTGATTATGACTTGTACATAGTTTGGACTTTGACCAAATCTCTAGTGGTTGCTGACCCCGATAAAGGGAAGGGTGTGGATAACAGCCTCCAGTCAGACCTCCAAGAACCACAGGCTAGATGCTCATCCCAATGGGAATTTTGGATTAAAGATGAGGAAGGACTTCCTGGCAAGAAATGTTTAGACATCAGAATGAGTGTCCAAGGAAGGGTGTAGAGTGCATGCTTTGAGGAAGTCCTCAAGACAAGACAAAGGCTTGCCCAGCTGGGCTCAGTCCAACACTGCCTGAAGGCAGGGGAATGGACTAAATGACCTCTAAGTTCCTGTCAGCTTCAAAATTAGTATACCTTGCTATCAAGGTAGCCACCCTTGACCCTGCCCCAAAGCAGCTATTAGGTAAGAAAGGCATGTAAAGACTCCATCTTAAGGGGACTAAGAAAACATTGCTTTGGCCCCTGGCTATGGGAGGGAGTGGCTAACGACAGCCTCCTAAGCAGAGGGCATGGAAAAGGGGGTGGGGCTGGAATGGTCATTCTTCTGCCCTTCTGCTCAGTCATCTGTCCCCATCCAAGGCTGGGGGGTCCAGGGCCTAGCTGCTCCAGGCTGCACATCATTACGACTACTCTGCTCATGGGATTTGGTGCCCTGCACTCATTAAATATTCTCCAGGGCCTCCCATGACTGCCCGATCCAGCAAAGTGAACACAGGCTGACCTCAGCTGTTGTCTCTCTGGGTCCAAAACGTAATAATTTTAAAGTCAAAGTTGTTTATCTTTGGAAAAATCCAAATATTGTCTATGTTTTTGATTATACAAAATTATACTTTGGTTTTTTTTAAAAGTCAAAACAGAGTGTGATGGTGCATGCCTGTAATCCAAGCATTCAAGACAGCCAGGAGTTCAAGGTCACCTTGAGCTACAGAGTAAGACCACCCCTTCCCCCATCTCAAAAAAAAAAAAAAAGAAACAAATAAATAAACCATAAAAATTAGAGCAGTTGTCTAACATGTGGGAGGCAGAGTTCCCTTGCACACAAGAATAAATAAGCCGAGCATGATACTTTAGGCCTAGGCCTTGGCAAGAAGACTGCCACGGGAGGATTAGAGTTTGACCCCAGTCTAAACTATAAAGCAATACCTTGCCTTAAAAAACAAACAACCCCCCACAAATAGAATAGGTATTGGGATGATGTTTGGGATGCAGCACTTGGTTGGTGGATGAAGGGGGATTAGGTACTTAAGGAGTTAGGCTCCATGATGAGTCAGGGTCTAGCCTGGAATTAGAGACCTTGTCTCAAAAACAACCCCAAATCTCTCAAACAAATAAACCACCCCTCTAGCTCCCCAAAACCACCCAGCCAGCCAGCCAACCAACCAACTTCACAGAGGTGGCAAGCAGAGTGGCCCTGTTGAAGGACAAAGGCCTATGGCTTTTTTGAGGTGTATGAGGGAACAGGTCTGGCCCTTGACTGGCTCTCACAGGTAAGGACAGCATCCTCAGGGGACACACCTGTGGTTCTTCAGTGGAAGTCTCTTGGTGCCGCTTCCTCCCTCAGCCTCTGAGTACCAAACAAGGATCTTGATTTTTCTTTTTATTTATTTGTTCATTTATTCATTTATTCATTCATCCATTCATTCATTCATTTGTTCATTCATTCATTCGTTTGTTTGTTTATTTATTATTTATTTATTTTTGGTTTTGGTTTCCTTTTGCTGTTGCTGAAGATGGAACCCAGGGCCTCAGGCATACTGAGCTAGCCATACTGCTACACTACCTCTCAGTAACCAAATGGGAATGTCAGATGGTACCAGACTTCAGCTGTGCATCCACAGGCCACCTCTTGGCAGAGGTAGGCACTGGTTTCAAAAGGACCCTGAGTTAACTGGAACAGGGTCGCTGTTTGCTCCTGTGTGTTAATGTCCTTTCCTGTCCAAATCAGGTCTGACCACTCTCAGTAATATACCATCACGTTAACGTAGCCTCGATTGGTCCTTATCACATACTAATCCAGGCTTCTGTGCACCCAGGCAGGAAAATATTTTATTTATTATAGTGATGTGTGTAGTGATTCATGTTCATTAGGCAACCTCTGCATGATGAGGTTTATGTATAGAGTCTAACAGTAAGCTCTGGGGAATCATTCTGAAACCTCCTAGGACAGCCTGGAAAGCTTCCAGGAGGAGGTGGGGGGCTTGAAAATGAGTCAGAGCTCAGCTAATGGAGAGGAAGCTACTGGGCGATAATGAGGTGAATTAGAACTCCCGAAACTCTTCAGAGAGCAGATGCCCTTTCAGGCTATCCCCTGAGCCAGAAGCAGAGCTTGGTTATAATCAGGAGCCTCCCTGGGCTTGGGGCTTCAGCATCTTCCAAGAAGCTGACTTTTGAGGAATGCTCAGGCCTGGGAGGCATGACGTGTTTGCCCTGGCTCCTGCTGTTGATGAAGCGTGCAGCTAACACCTCAGGAAGAACACTGTCTTCCTGACAGAGTGTCCCCAACTCCTGTTTTCATGTTTACAGGCATCAGGTGCTTGGCACAGGCAGCCACACCCAGCTGAGAAAACAACCTGTCAGTACGTGGAGTCCTCTGTCACTCCTCTTAGCCACTGCCACCCGGACATGCCCCAACTGGCCGAGGTACCGCCTGCTTCTCTTTTGTCCTTGCTCCTGCCACTTGCTTGCTCAAACTGTTGTTTATCAACACAGACCAGAACATTTGGCTGTCAGAAGAGACACCCATGGCAATGATGCCACCATCCCACACCCTGCCATCAACACACTCCCACATTCTATTTGCTGCTGTCTATGCTGGATGCTCACACATTTGCACCAGCTCCTGCTAGCACAGCTGGGCCTTCAGCTCATGCATGTATAAGTCCCCTGGTTTTGCCTGATGTGCTTCTGAGTTCATGTATAGCAACAGCACATGTTCTTCCCTCTGAGCCAGGCAGGCATTGCTTGCTGCTGTGTGATCTCAGGCCATCGACATGACCTCTCTAAGCACCAGATGCTTCACTGTAGACTAGGAATAATAACTACTTCCAGAAGGTGAACATATGTGGCTTTCATGAGAGCATTATGGACTCTGTGAAGACTTTTCCCATAGGCTTTGTGGCTTAAGAAGGAACAGCCACCCAGTGGCTGTGGGGCCTGGAGCATCCACTCTGAAATCAGGTCATGGGGTTTCCTGTCTCACGTACCTGCTGTTAGCCTTGTGTGCAGCAGGCCTTATTAGCTGCAAGGAGCCTGAGCCAATCCTCAAGGCTTCTTGGGGGTGGGGGTGGGGGACCATAAAGACTGTGTGGCCTGCTGTGACTCCTTGCCAGGGACTTGGGAATTCTGTTCACAGTCTCAGGGAGTTGTGTGGGGAAAGCAGAATTAGATCATTGGAAACTTCCTGTGCCCCCTTACTTGGCTGCTGTGAATCCAAGTCTATGTTTCTGTTTCATCTGCTTGGAAACTGCACTTTGACTCAGGGGACACCCCGCTCGTCGCCGCCACATATGTGGGCCTCACTCAAACTGTCCACCTGCCATGGGACCATCTCCTGCTCCTGACTCCCTGGCTCTGTCCCAGTCCTCAGGACCCTTCCTGGCAATAGCTGGTTTTTGGGTTGTTGTAGTTTGTTAATTTGCTTGCATTGTTGCTATAGTTTTGGTTAAAGGCAGGATCTCATGTATGGCAGACTGGCTAGAGTTCACTATGGAACTAAAGATTGCTTTGAACATCTGTTCCTCATGCTTCTTTGGCCTGAGAGCTGTGACTATAGATGTGTGTGTCACCACACTCAGTTCTTGAAGTGTCTAAGTTTGAATGCAGCTGCATGCATCTTAGACAGGCCTCAGACTGTAACACTGGATGGAGCAATAATGGGAAACTGGTGGTTTCTACCTCACTGGTCTCTACCTGACCCCTGCTGAGGTTGTTACCCCTCCCCTTCCTACATGAAGGGATTTCCCAAGCCCTCATCACCACAGAGACACCATCGGAGAGCTCTGTTGGCTCAGCCAAACCATGCTAAACCATCCTTCATCCTTAGAAACCCAGCAAGAGTACAAACGGAGAGATTTCCCCATACCACCTGTCTGAATCGTTCAGATTCAGCTGGGCACGGTGGCACAGACCTGCCATCACAGGGGTTAGAAAACTGAAGCAAAGACTCCCAGGTTCAAGGTCATCCTGAGCAACTTCATGGAACTTCCTCTAAGATTAAAAAATAGAAAGAAAGAGCTATGGG
Source organism: Phyllotis vaccarum (assembly GCA_033318265.1). Taxonomy (NCBI): domain Eukaryota; kingdom Metazoa; phylum Chordata; class Mammalia; order Rodentia; family Cricetidae; genus Phyllotis; species Phyllotis vaccarum. The sequence goes on along the minus strand of JARWLC010000010.1, from coordinate 80,730,390 downwards.
ATGGCTTAGCCAGTAAAGGTGCTTGCTATACAATGCAAGCTTTAGGACCTGAATTCCATCCCAGGGACCCACTACATCCCAGTAAAGGTGCTTGCTATACAATGCAAGCTTTAGGACCTGAATTCCATCCCAGGGACCCACTACATCCCAGTAAAGGTGCTTGCTATACAATGCAAGCTTTAGGACCTGAATTCCATCCCAGGGACCCACTACATCACAGAAGGAGAGAGTAAACCCTTGAGAGTTGACTTCTGCTATCCACATGTGTGTGCACTGTGCCCCCCTCCCCAACACTTGAATCACTAAACTTACAAATGCAGGCAACATTTCTATAAGGTTAAAACAGTATATTTAATATAAATTTCCTTGGGATTTATTTTGTTAGGGTTGCCATAAATTATTTTGAAGCCCGAGCCTCAAATTGTGCCAGAGATGTGGCTCGGTTGGTAGCATAAAGTCCCCTGTTCAGTCTCCAACACCACATATACCTGACCTGGTACAGTATACCTGTAGGCTGTGGCTACCGTGACAGCCAAGGTGAAACAAAGTTTGTGACTTTTAGGGTTTTTTTCATAGTCAGTCTTCAAAATGTATCATGTGGCCCGTGTCCCCTCCCAGCCCTCTTTCTTTTTTGCCAAGGATGGAGCTCAGGGCCTTGTCAGTTCCAAGCAAACACTCTACTATTTAGTTATCTCCAGTCCTTATTCTTTGGAGGCAGAATTTCACTAAGTAGCTCAGGCTGGTCTTGAACTCACCATTCTCATCTCAGCCTCCAAAATTATGGGATTACAAGTGTGTGCTGGTATGGCGTGTCCTACAAATCAGGCTGACTTATATATTCATTTTAATTCTAAACCCATGAATTCTAAATACTCAGATTTTTCCAAGAGAGCTCTGATGCTCTTGGGTAGGACTGGAGGGGAGCACACCTGTAATCCCAGGCCCAAGGAGGCTGGGCATAGATTGCAGTCAGTTTGTGTGGTCTAATGAATATATAACTGAATAACTACTCCAAATCTAATCTCATTGATTTTTCACCCGTTACCCTCCATCCACAAGCTCTTCCTTGTTTAACTCGTTTATCTGTTTATTATTATCGATTATTATTGCGGTGCTAGGTATCAGCTCCCCCCCCCACACACACACACATACACACACAAACTAGACAGTTGCTTTCCCATACAGCTCAATTCCCAGGTCTGTTGTTTTTTCTGAGCTGAAACCCAGTACTAGATTTTTTTCTTTTTTTCTCCCCCTGTCTTGGGGTGGGGTGCTCCTGGGATTTCTCTCTGTAACAATGTCTTTTTTTTCTAGAAGTATTGGGCTGGAAGACTTGTTAAGACTGGCCTAAGAGCTCCTAGACGTGCCTGAGACCTCCTGGCAGCAGTTGCTCAAGGCAGTAGTAGCAGGGTGGGAGGAGAGCGGACTGAGAGGGCTCTAGACTGAGAACCGCCCCCTTCAAAGCCTAGTCCCATCCTATCCTGGTGTGGCAGTCTGCTGCCATGCTCATGGGCTCTTTCTGGAGAGTCCCAGCCTGCCCCACTGCCCCAAAGATTGTCCCAGCATGCAGAAACCAGAGTCCAAGAAAGAGAGCAGAGCAAAGTCCCGGATGCACTAAGTACGGGCTGCGGCGGCGGCGGCGGCGGCGGCGAAGGGGGTTGGGGGAGACTCTTTTGCTCCCTTCTCTGCAAAGCTTGCCTGGCCTCAGCATGAAGCCTTAGGTTTTGAAAATTGCTTCCTAACAAGAAGCAATAGCATTAACTAGTAAAACGGGGGATATAAAAGCAGCTAGTGACCCAGATGGCTTTCCTTCTCCAGTCCCGGGCTTGCTCCAGCTCGCCAGCCAGTAAGTTTCAGCCAATACATTTCTGGTTGGGGGTGGAAGCCAGGGGTCAGATAAAGTCCCAACGTATTTTGCAGCACTGTTGACATTTTGCCCAGTGCCTTTGCTGGTGACAGCTGCCAGGAGAGTGTGTTGGGAAAGACCATCTAGAAGTTTGGTCTAGATGGATTAGAGGGGCCAGGGAACTTAGTACCACAAAATTCCATAAAGTCATAGTTATGGGGACCCAGGACATCTATGAATCATTGTGCTAGTTCCTCAGAATCTCTAGGGTCAAGGATTAGCTGTACCCCCACTTTATCTTTTGCAAAACAACTAACCATAACACAAAGCCATGTGTTTAACATGTGTGAAGAAGCTGGGGGGGGGGTGGTGTTATCCCAGGCACAGGGATAGTAAGTAGCGAGCACATACAGATGACAATGTGTGCCAGAGGACTCTAATCACTTCCAATGTGCTGTCTCGTTTACTGAGGAAACTGAAGCACAGAGGGGCAGAGTCACATGAAACCACTAGCAACTGGGTGACTTTGGAACAGAATGTCACCTGTCATCACCTAGATGAGATGGGGGGAGGTATTCACCACAGGATGAGAGTGTACAATGAAGCTGCCTTCTCTGTTCATTAACTTCTCTCCTGTTTGTTTGAAACAGGGTCTCATGTCAGCCAAGCTGGTTTCCAAGGATACCCTTGAACTTCTGATACCCCGACAAGCACCTGCCAAGTGCTAGGATTACAGGCAGGTTTCACCATGCCCAGTTCATTCAGTGCTCGGGATCAAACCCCAGAGCCTTGTGCATGCTTGGTGAACACTGCACCAACAACTACTTCCCCAGATAACTGAACAACAGTAGCCAGAGGCTCCCACTTCTGCCTCCAGACAAACAACAAGCATTGTACCCAAGGGGGCAGAAGCCCAGACAGCTGACCCCAAGCCCTGGCAGCCTTTCTTTCCTGGCTCGGCTGGTCAAAGCCAGTTGTTCTAGGTCTCATGGGAGCCATGTGGGACAGGCAGCGGGTAAGTGTGCAAGCTGGCAGCATTGCCATTCTGTATGTTTCCCTGAAGCCCAGACTGTGTTCCACAGCCCCAAAGAGCCAGTTGGACTCACCCTTGTACTAGGACACCTTCTGCTGCACAGGAGCTCATGATAGCCCACAGGTGAAGTTAGCTGCCAAGTGTCAGTCAGCCTGTCACTTCATCGTTGGCTGTGTGCTTCACCCACATTGGATAGATACTCTGTTGCCACAGAAGCAGCTCCTGAGACAGAGGAGACTCAGGAGGGGACAGTCCTTCAGGGAGGTTTCCTGTGTACAGCATTTGGACTGTCCTCTTGAGGTAGCCAAGCTTGCTGTGTGTTGCTAAAATCAGAGGGAGATAGGCAACATCTACCCCTCCTCCTAAGATCCTAAGACTAATTGAGATATGATTCCACCAAAGTTAGGAAAATGGCTCAGTTGGTAAAATGTGCATAAGATCAGAGTTGAAAACTCACATAAAAAGCCAAATGCCCACTGTGTATCTGTAACCCCCACTGCTGAGGAGGCGGAGACAGCAGGGTCCCTGGAACTCACTGGCCAGCTAGCCTAGCCTAATTGCTGAGCCTCAGGTTCTAGTGAGACCTTGTCTCAAACAAAAGGTGAAGAGTAATTGAGGAAGATACCTGTCAATCTCTGTGCATGCTCATGCATGGACACACACATACACTCCTCCCCACATTCACACATGGACACACACAAGCATACACTCCTGTATGCACACATGGACACAGATACACACACACACACACACACACACACACACACACACACACACACACACACAAATAAATACAAGCAGAGAAAATGGTTTTCTTTGGGTTTTTTTTAAAAAAAACTTATTTATTTTTATTTTTGTAGAGATGCATTCAACATTCCCTGATTGGCTGGTTGCTTGCTTTGCAGTAAATACTGGCCACATAGAGCTGTATCTTAGACCCCTTAGCATCATTTATGCTATTCACTAATGGTGGTCCACTGGAGTAGTTACATATTCCTGTATGCCCTACAGTCAGAGGTGACCTCTTACTGTATCCCAGGTCCCTAGAAGGGCCACGTGGACAGAGAGGAGGAAACCACAATGTCTCCTTTACTAACTTTCTAGTGGCAAGGGTTCTGGAGGGAAAGGAGAGGATGCTTTGAGCAGGAACCAGGAGCCCTGCTTGGACCCAGTTTAGTGAAAAGTTCTCTCTGCACAGGAGACATTAAAATTAGCAATCTCTCCAAAGAGTCATTTGCTCGAGGCATGTCAGAGTGTGAGCAAAGGCATAAGGAGGCAGGAGGCCATGGTGAGGCTGGCAAGGGAGGTGGTGCATACCCAGAACTTTGGACTGGCTTCTGAAGGTAGGTGTCTGGGACATATTCCTGTCACAGAGTTTTAAATGAGAGCTCTAGGCTAAAGGGCATAGATGATAGAGGCATACCTCACATGCATGAGATCCTGGGTTCAACCCCCAGCATGGGTGGGTGGGTGGGTGGGTTGTTCCATGTTTCCAGTGGAACGTCGAAGCCTAACCTGTGCCTCTGAGCCGTACTATGAACTTACTGCCCAGAGAGGTCAAGAGATTTGCCCAAGTGAAACAGCAAAGCCAAACCAAATGACAGCTCTCGAGCACTAAACCAAGCCTAGACTCTGGAAGCCAGTTTGAGGACACCCATTGGAAAAGCGTCTCTGCTCACCCCGCACCCCCACCCCAATCCCGTGCCTGGCCCGGGCGCTGGGAGACAGGAAGACCTAAGTAGGAGGGTTGCAGGCAGTCGTAGGGTGCCCCGGCTTCAGAAATCCCTGCAGGAGTCACGTCCCCTCACACCCCATCCCCCAAAGTTGCTGAAGAACACAAAGGGCCGTTGTTTCCTGCCTGGCCGCCGGCTTTCTCCACTTCCCTCATTTGTCTGCTCCGCAGCAGGAGCAAAGGGCAGCAGCCGTCAGAGGCGTCTGGGAGAGGGCGCTGGCCGCCTGGTTAATGGGCCGCGGGGGACTCAGGCTAAGAAAGGAGGATAGGGGACCGGGGACTTGGGACAACCCCGGCGGCCACGCCCTACGCTGTGTGCAACGTGGGGGAGTCCTAGAAGATGCATCTGATGGGGCAATCGCGAGCAAACGTGCTGCCCAGCCCGTCTGCGGGCTCTCTGGCGGGAAGTGGGTGAGGGGACTGGGTGACAGTGATTGCTCCCTCCCCCATCCTGGATTTCCAGGGTAGGCTGGGGAGTACCCAGAACCTTGATCATATGGGGTGGCATTGAGGGGTACTTGGGCACACATGGCCTGAAGCCTCCCCTTGACTGTTCAAACCTTCTGACATTATTCTCCAGGCAACCGGTGTTCTGTTCTGTTCCGCTTTAGACCCACCCACCCCTCTGTGTGCACTGACAGACACACTGGACTGGGTGCCAACCCGCAGACACACCTGGGCAGCCCTACGTGGGCATGCACACGCTTGGGCACTGATTTGGAGTACAGTTCTAAGCCCATTGACTCCTCTGTTGTCTCAGGTCTGTTGGGATAAGGACTAGGCTGTGTGTGCCCTTGCATAAGTTACTTAACTTCTCTGAGCCTCAGAAAACTAAATCTGCTGAACAGGGAGGATGGTTATTATTAGGTTGTTATAGGGATAAGAGAGTGGTGGTGTTAGGATTCTTCTGTTCTAGCCCCTAAAGCCACACCTGGTCAATGGCAGTTAGCTTGGCCCTGCCCTGAGTTCTGACATCAAGCTTTATTTAAGAAAGATTCCCATCTAGACCTCTCTCTCTTTTTGTTCCTCCTCCCTTCCCCTACTCTGCTAGAGGGCACACTCAACCTCCTCCCCTTCTCTTTTTCTTCTCTCTCTCTCTAGTCTTTCCACCTGTGGACTTAGTCTAAGTGTCTCCTGCTGTGCCACATCCCATACTGAGCATGGGGCCTCCATCAGCCAGCCACACCGGGTATATGAGTTATCATAACATAACAGGTTGGACTAGAGAGATGGCTCAGTGGTTAAGAGCACTGACTGTTCTTCCAGAGGACCCAGGTTCAAGTCCCAGCATCCTCATGGCAGTTTACACCTGCCTATTAGCACACAGATGCCCATCCAGACAAACATAAATAAAAGATTTGAAAAGAGTAGCTAACACCCCAAGCCTCACTAATGAGGAGGACTCACCCCGCACATGATGGGGTAGTTTGGGGTGGGGTAGTTTGGGGTAGCTTCCCCAAATTGAAAGGACTTTTCAGGGCCCATTTTGTCACAGGGGCAAGGCTGTTGTTTCCCCTTTGCACTTATGCTCATAAAACCGGGAGGCTGGTTTTATTGTTGGTATGAGGGAGAGCACAGACAGAGGTATCTGGAAGGATCCAGATTGAACTGGGCCATGAGAGGAGAGAGAACTGGGGAGAGCAAGAGAGAAGAGGGAGGGAGGGTGCAACCAGACCAAGGGAGGACCAAAGACAGAGAGGTCAAGAGAGTGCCTGGACCAAGAGAGTGTGCGGCCTAATGAATGAGTATATGGGAATCTGGGGGAAGAGAAGCCCAGTTCCTGGCAGGAGAGGTTTAGGGCAGGGGGTGAGACCTGAGGGGGGAGACAGACTTGCTGGGGTTTCTTGGGGACCTGACATTTTCTGCACTAGAAATGCTATCTGTTCAGGGCTTGAAGCTGCCTGCCTGCCTGCCCTCCCTCCCTCCCTCCATCCCTCCCTCCCTCCCTCCCTGACTCCCACACAGATCCCTGTGAAGCGTTGAAGATTGCCCATTTGCAGTGGCAGCCTAGGATCCTTCTCCAGCACCCCTAGCTGTACCTGTGGCCTACCCGCCTGGGCAGCTGCCAGCTCTAGCCCCTGACTCATTGCAGTAAGGGGCCTTCCTGCCCTTCTCTCAACAGGGACCGGAAACCTGCTCTCTCCTGTCTCCCAGGCCTGTTTGGGATGAGTCAGATAACTTTTGGGGAAAGCCAGAGAAGGCAAAAGAGGCCTATTGGCTAGCTGATGCAAGGTCTGGGTTTTTCCAAGGGACCTAGTTGGTGCAAACAGGGATGGTTCCCATCAAATGCCAGAATCCCTATTCCTAACAGACTTCCTGAAGTAAGGGTTGTGATGTCAAGGCTCAGTCCCCGCTCCTACCCCAAGCTCTGTGACTGGAAGTATGCTTGTGATGGTTTAGCTCTGCCTGCCTCTGATCTGTCGGGACAGGATGGGATGTTGTCAGATGCAATGGGGTAGTGGACCTTGGTTCTCTATGCTTCCCAGCGGGGGTCCTGAGGGCCAGGGACTCAGAAGGAGGAAGCTAGGATAGAAGTCCCCTAATTAGAGGCTTGGCCCATTCCACAGTCCTCAGGCATGATGGTATGATATCCATAGGACAAATGCAGAAAGAGTCTGAGATTAGTGTCCCCTCAGACGACCTTGGACATGACTGATCCTTTCCTGGATGCTGTAATGCACAAGGGGCTGTCCTCAGATGTGATTCAAGTTTGAATCCTCTTCCCAGCTCATGTCTTAGGTCTTTGTTTCCCATGTAGAGTGGAGACAGTAATGCCAACTCAGAAGGCAGAAGTGAGGGAGGGAAGATATATCTGCAATTCCAGTGCTGGGGAAGCTGAGGCAGGAAGGTCATGAGTTCAAGGCCATTCTGAGCTACACAGCTACTGCTATTGTAAAGTGTCTCCTTCCAAACCCCTCACTTTGTCCCCATCACAGAGGAGCCCAGCAGGCTCTTGTCCAGGAGGTAACAGTGAGCCCTGACATCTTTAGGACTGTAAATCTTCTGTTAAGCTTTCCAGTTTTATCACATGAGCTTTTCTGGGAAGAGCTGCTCAAAAGTCAGTGTATGTGACCTGCACATTCTGTGACCCGATGTCGATGGGCAAATGAAGGCAGGGAGAGAAGGAACAACATGTCTCAGGTCACATGGGCAGGACTTGAACCTAGATCCACTGAGTCAGAAGGTCTACCCTACAGGGTCTGGAACATCTCCGTTTCTAGTGAAAACGGTCCTCAGCATAATTTCCTTAGCTTCTAGAGTGTGGCTCAAGCAAGGTGGGGGAATGTGTGTGTGCATCTGTCTGTCCTGACCAGAGAAATGGAGGCCTACTTAGAGAGGGGTAGGTCTTAGGAAGAGGGAGACCGATTCAAGCCACTGATAAGCATGAGAACTAAGTTTTGTGTGTGTCCATGTGGGTGGGTGGGAGAGGAAGTGGTAAAGCAGAGGGGCTTCAGGATGGGAGTTGATCTCTGCCAGCCTCAGTGGGGTGGAGGAGACCTCTAAAACACACCCCAGCTGCCAGTCCTGCTTGCTTCTAGCTCCTTTTCACCCTGTCCTTCAGTCCTCTCAAGGCCTTACACTCAGCCCATATGAAGCCAGAAGGACAGGGGTCTGGGTGGGGGCCACATCACTGCCACCAGAAACTGGATCTTGGCCCAGGCGGCTCTTTAGACATCTTCTGGGGCCTGGCTATTTTTAGATGTCTTCCTTCTCACCCCTCCTTTCCCTGCCTATACCAGCTAAGGGAGGAAATGACTCACCTCAAACCCAGACAGGTAGCTGCAACCCCCATGGGTCCCTAGCAGCCCCAGGGTGGCCCCGCCACCCGCCTCATAAAGGCTCAGTGCTCAACCAGGCACCTTCCTGGGCTCCTTTTACTGTTAATCTCCCAGGGCCTAGGAACAGGACTGGTTTAAACTAGTGAAAGGCAGGGTGGGCTTGCCAGCAGGGCTGGGGGAAGAGCCCCAAAAGCTGTGACTGGGGGTGTAGAGGGTGCTTGTCAATGGGAGGAGGGGTGGGGAATAGCAAGACCTAATGACTAGCTTGTGCCAGACTACCTTGGTCCCATGGTGGTTCCTTCCTGGTACCTCTGTGCTATACTATAAATTGGGGAGAGGGGTGTCCAGGATTGAGCCTTTTCTTTTGGGGTGTCAAGACTCCTGACACAGAGGTCTGTCCTTTAGAATCCCTCCCCAGGGGACTTGTGGCCTTGGACCACCTTTATTGGGATCACCCCTTTGTCTTTGTCACCCACGAGATGACAAAGCTCTTTCTCCTTTGTCTAGGGCTGGGTGACCTAGGCAGCTGCTATGACACACCTGAGCCAGGTGACCCTGGCAACTCATTTCTCAGGACCTGTTTCCTCTCTGTGGGGTGAGGTCAGGTCTTTGCTATTTATTTCTTTATGAGCCAGGGCCTCACTATATATCCATGGCTGGCCTACAACTTTTTATGTAGGTAGACCAGGTTGGTTGATTCTCCTTTCTCAGCCTCTCAAGTGACTGAATAATAAGCATGAGCCAAGCTACCACATCTGAAGGTCTGGTTTTTAAATTACATCTATTCATTTACTTTTATGGGCCTGAGAGATGGCTTAGCGGTTAAGAGGCAGCTACTGCTCTTGCATAGGACCCGAGTTTGGTTCCTAGCACCCACGAATGGTGGCTCACCACTGCCTGTAACACCAGCTCCAGGGGATTCGCTATCTCTGGCCCATATGTACATACCCACATCAGCATACATACTCACACATAATCAAAAATAACAATTTTTTTCTTACTGTATAGCCCTTGCTGGCCTAGAATTTGCTATGTACCAAGTTGGCCTCAAACTCACAGATACTAACTGCCTGCTTCTGCCTACCAAGTGCTGGAATTAAAGTTGTGTGTCACTAAGTTTGGCTTAGAAATAAGATCTTAAATTTTTTTAAAAAAGCTTATTTTTAAGAGCTATTTATGTGTATGAGTGTTTGCCGGCATGTATATATATATGTGTGTGTGTGTGTGTATATATCACGTGCCAAAGAACCCAGAAGAGGGTGTCAGATGCCCTGGAACTGAAATTACAGATGATTGAAGTAGGTAGGGATAGAACCTCAGTCCTCTGTGAAAGCAGTAAGTACACATTTCTCCAGGCCCACTACATTTATGTGTATATTACTGTGTGTGTGTGTGTGTGTGTGTGTGTGTGTGTGTGTGTGTGTGTGTGTGTGTGTGTGTGTATGCCATGGGGTACTATGTAGCCAGGGACTGGATTCAGGGCATCAGGACTGGGAACAAGCACTCTTACCCACTGAGCCATCTCATAGGCCCCCAAGGTTCTGGTTTTTAAATGTGTATTTCAAATTGGGCAAGGTGAAACACACTCATAATCCCAACACTTGGGAGGTAAAGGGTGGAAGAACTAGAAGGTCAGACATAGTGAGCCTAGGACCAGTGAGATGATTCAGAAAATAAAGGCACTTGCTGCCCAGCCCTGTGCCCTGAGTTTGACCTCTGGGATCTACACACTAGGAGAGAAGTAACTCCCACTGTTTTCAAATGATCTCCACATGCACACACGCATGAAATAATAAATAAAAATATGTGTGGTGATATATTGTATATTTAATAACATTTGTCTGGAATATCAGAGGACAGAATTACCCACAGCCAAGTCAGGAAGGTCAGGGAATTGTGACCCATGTTTTTAATCCCATCCACTCAGGAGATAGAGATCTGTCTGGATCTCTGTGAGATAAAGGCCTAACAGTCAGGCAGAGGTGGTGCAATGTGCTAGTCCCAGCACTTGGAAGGCAGAGGCGGGAGGATCTCTGTGAGTTTAAGCCTAGCCTGGTCTACAAAGCAAGTTTTAGGACAGCTAGGACTGTTATACAGAAAACCCTTTCTCAAAAAACAAAAACAGGCTGGAGAGATGGCTCTGTCCTCTGATATTCCAGACTATTTTATTAGACATACATTATATCACTACCAATGTGATTAAAAATCAATGAACTTGAAGACAACCTGGGCCACATGAGACTGCCCCCCAAAATATTTAAATTAAATATTTATTTTTTAACCAGTGGACTCTCTTCAACAAAGCTCCAGCTGCATCAAGGACAGGCAGGGGAGAAGAGTGTCGCCAGGGCTGAAGCTTTAGGCTGTCCTATTCCCACAAAGGCCTTGGGGTCATAGAAAAGCCCTCTCTACAGAATCTGCTGCTTTTAGCACTTGGTTGTTCATGCCTGAAAGGTACCGATGGTGTCTTTGTCATTCCAGGGTTTCTAGAACCTTCTACCTAGGGATGTGGCTCTATAAGCTCAAACCTTACTCAGCAGCTGCCCCATCAGCCCCTTGGGTCCTTCAGGGAAGACAATACCAAATCTATCAATAAGACAAGAGTTGTGGCATCTTCAAGAATCACATTTGGCAGCTCAAGAGAAGGGCACCAGGGTTCTGCCCTTGGGTGCCTAGCTGGGTAGCTTGTCCCTGGTTCTCCCCCGGAGGCATAGTCTAGGCACTTGGCCCAGCTCAGGCTTCCCTGGGGTGATAGTACCTATAGGTATCCATCTGGCAAAGTCAGGGTAGGAAATGATGGGGGGGGGCTGTCCCCTTCTGATAAGGCTGTCTGTCATGTGGGCTTTGGTCAGCCTGGGGTAAGACAAGTAGTGGGGTTTGGGAAGAAGGGGCGGTCTGGTCTCAGATCAGACCCAGTATAACCCAGTGCACAAGTCACCCAAGGTCCCAGAGGCTTGGGCACACGCACTGACATCAACGCTACCTTGGAGTGACATTTGTCTTCAGGATATCCTGGGTTCTCATGACACAGAATGAGAAGCTGTAAGAAGCCAGAGGGCTCTGCCCTCACCTATTCCCCCCCCCCTTACAACCCCCCATCTCAACAGGTCTCATGCACCTCCCAGCTGCCTGGCTGGGAACAAACCCAAGTCAACAGTTCCTCGAATTGTGTTTCAGCCTAGACTGTTCCAGCCCAGGCCACCGGGCTCTAGAGCTATTAATATTGGCAGATGTAGGTCAGGCAATTTGATCCTCTGGTTTGGGATCCTACCCTACTTCAGCAGTGAGCTGGTGCAGGCTAGGCGCAGGGTCCTGAAGACTGACCCCGACCTTTGAGATTCTGAACTAAGGACCCCAAGGACCCAAGTCAGACTAGAGCTTAGAAACCTGCCCAAACACCCCCAAGCTTGGTGGTTGACAGGTTGGCAGCCAAGATGATAAATGGGGAGCCTGTGGGAGGATGATGGTAATTATCATGATGAAATTTTACAAACAGTACCGGTGACAGAGTGCTTTCTGTTCCTGCTGGGACTGGACCTTGCCATCCATCTGGACTTTTACACATTACTCCAGCTCCAAAAAGGTGCCCAACAAAGATAGGACCTCAGCCTTCGAGGACGTTCCTCTGTCTTGGAAGCTGACCCCCTAACAGGACACAATCACTACCTGTGTGATGCATGTAGTGTTGGCTCTCTGTTGTGGCCAGTAACAAAGTTAGGGGTTCAGAAAGTCAATATTAGAACACGGGACCATGGGCTGGTAGCCAGCAGGTGGCAATGCATGCCAAAGGTGACCAGGAGGCTGGTGGCCAAAACAATACTCAGGGACATTAAGAACAGAACTGTTTCTGATTCCAGACATGGGTGGTGCTGCCTGGCACAGCCTGAGTGCCAGAGCCAGTGGCTGCTCCCTGGCCATTACCATTCTCAAATTGGCTCCTGGTCCTGAATTCTCTTAGGGAAAGGAATTGTGAGACATTTGCAGTAGGATCCTGCTTCCCTCAGTAGGTGGGGCAAAGGAGGAAGACCCTTTCAAAGAGCCCCTCTCTGCTTGTTATGAGGTCTACCATCCAGTGGGCCCTTTGCTTTACACAGACACAGCTTGGTTTGAATTTGTGGCTGCAAAGTGGTCCACAGGTGACCCTGACAGAAGAGGTGGTGAGGCATAAGTACTATGCAGACAGCTGTCTCTGTGCCCAGAGGTCCTTCCTTTGCTTTCTTCCTGGGACCCCCACTGTGTAGTCACACAGCTGATGAGTGTAGTCACGGAAGGGATAGTGCACAGTGCAAGACTCTGTCATTCCAGGGGAGGAAGATGCATTGGGGAACTACATAGATACTTCTCGAGGTCAGTCTCCTTCAGCTGATGGCTGGAAGCTGCACACTGAAGGCCAAAGACTTGATCTGTGCATCTCAGCATCTGGGTATCCAACAGGAGCTTCAGGCGAAGGGGCAGCACAGAGGGAGCCAGGCAAACAGCAGGGAAGGTGGCAGAGGCTTCAGTGTGCATGCCAGGCTATTTGGAGCCAGAACATCACTAGGAGTAGCATGGTCAGAGGGGAATTTGGGTGATGTCAGGATGGGCGAACAAGGCTTGGGCTGTCATTGTCAGCATCCCCATGTTGGTTCAGGTATCTAATTCTTGGGTTTACTCATCCCTGTTCATCAGAAAGATGAGAACAATTAGTTAAGGTACTGGAGCATGGGGGCTAGAGAGGTGGCTCAGCGGTTAAGAGCACTGGCTACTCTTCCAGAGGTCCAGAGTTCAATTCCCAGCAACCACATGGTGGCTTACAACCATCTAGAGTGAGAGCTGGTGCCCTCTTCTGGTGTGGTATGCAGGCAGAACACTGTATATATAATAAATAACTTTTAGAAAGAGAGAAAGAAGAAAAAAAGAAAGAGTGAGTGAGTACTGGAGCTGCCAGCCTGAATACCGAAAAGCCCCAAGCCTGACCTTTGCCCTTCTCAGGGTCAACTCCACTGGGGCACCTCATCCAAGGAAAGCTCACCCAGTGTTTGAGCTACCACAACGGATCCTGTCCTTCCTAAGGACTTTGTTTAGACCAACTCAGATGGGAAGGAAGAGCCAGGTGGGCGAGGTGTGGCATCTGACACTCCTTTTCATAAACAAACCTCTAACTTTGGGCTTTTGGCAGGGTTGCTTGGCTGAGTAAGCTTACACAGCTGCCTCCTGCTGGCTAGACTAGCCTGTGTCCTGGACCTTTATTTCCTGCCTGACTGGCTATGAAGTGACAAGCCACCTGGGCCCTGTGCTCCGGGAACACCCTATTGCTGGAGTTTGGGGAAATGGTATCTATGCGGTTTCTCTTTTGCCTTACGGCTTCACCCCCAGACTCTGGCCAGGAAGGGTGCTGAGGATGTCTGAGATGCTTGTGGGAAGACACGCGGAACAGGCAGGAACAGGGATGCTCAGGGGCTTTTATTCTTGATGTTTTTCTCTCTGCCCAAGACTACTGAGTGTGGCCAATGTGATAATTCCAGACTGGGGAATCTGCCTACATACTCTTCTCTGGCCGTGCTTGCTCATGCCCATCCCTCCTTACCTTCCCACTGCTCCCTCCAGCTGCAATCTCCCCACCACGAAGGTATCAATCCTCCTACCCCGGAGGCCCCAGTCGGAAGCCTTGTACCAACCAGACATGCTCTTGCCTCCCTCGTTTCCTCAAGAGCAATACCCATGTCACCTCTGTGGTTTCAGTGTCTAGAATAGGACTTGACATCAATGGTAGGTAATCTTTGTTGACAGGACAAATAACGCTTGGATAGAGCTTGCTGTGACCAGATACCCTGTGAAGTGTTTCCTGGGAGCCAACTCTTGCTCCAAACAACTGCCCCAAGAGCCTAGTGTCTGCTCCCTTCTCACTGTGTAGATGAGGACACCGAGGCATAGACAGGAAGGTGAAGTAACATGCCCACGGTTACCCAGTCAGTGCATAGGAAGCCAGGCTTGAGTGTGAGGCAGCTGGAGTCCACACCAACCAATACTAACTGGTTTTCTATGCTTCTTTCTGGGGCTGATCCCAACTGAAGGACACAGTCCTTTACAACAGGTGGGCATCTATGTCATCTGAGGAGAGACACTTGCTTGACTGGGCAGTTCACCCAGCTGATGCTAGTTTTCCAAGTGTGGCTTCTCACCCTTGTCCATGTTCCTGAACGTAGGCCCCACTTGAAGACCGAGTAACTGGGTTTTACCTGGAGCAGTGGTTTATCCTTAATCCTAGGTAGAGGCCAAGGCCAGCCTTTGGTACAAAGAGATACATAAAATGTCTCAAAAAGAAAGAAGTCAAAATTATAGTCCCCTGATCCATTACCCATAATTTCCAGCACCAGGGAAGCACAGGCAGGAGCCTCACTATTGCAAATTGAAGGCCAGCCTGATCTAAATGAGTTTCATGGCAGCCAAGACTATATGGTGTCTCATAAAACCCAACATAATTCAACCCAACCCAACCTCACAAGGTCATGTCAAATGCAGTCAATTTGGCTTCAATGAATATCTGCAGAATGACTGTTTTGCTAAGCTCCGAACAGGCAAACACAAATTCCAGAAGACTGGATCACCTTCCTTCTGGCAAGTCAGTTTCTAGTTCTGGGAAATGGGCTGACTCTGACATACGGTGAGGCCTGATAGAGAATTCTAAACTCCTGAACCGCGGTCAAACGTTGGCACTATGCACACCTGCCTTAGACAGCCAGGTGACAAGACTTGGGAAAAACAGGCCAGTGGCCTGCTCCTTGTCCCATGGGGCACCTCCTGTCCCGGACCTGAGTAGGGCGGGTTAGGAGATAGCGGGTACAACCCAGAAGGGCTTTTCCTGCCACCCGATGCGGGGGAGGAACATACTGCTCAGAGCCCCCCCTCCTTTTTTGCTGCAGATGGATGGAGTCCCACCCCTTCTGGCTCAGCAAGCTGTTTAGTTAGTCGGGGGCGGGAGGGGGTGGGTAGGAAGCTGGCTATCCTTCTGCCAAGTGCAGCTAACAAGTGGTAGCTTGCCGGCCAGGGCAGGCTGCGGTGACCCTGCTCGGGGACAGCCAATGAGCTCCGGGGCTGTGGTGGCACCACCAGGCTGCCCGCCTGCCTTTGGCTGGCGCGCTGTCGGGAGGGGCCTGGGCCCGTCACTCAGGGCTGGAGGCCCTGTCTCCAGGATGCCGGGCAGATTCTGTGGCTAACTCACCCGGAGCCAGAGGCTTCCTTAGTGTTAGCTTTTCCCACCTCCCAGGGAGAGGAGGCTGTGTGGTGCGGAAGACTGTGGACCAGAGATGGCAAACTTACTGGGAATTTTCCGCATGTCCCATTTCAGGAACGGGCTCCAGGCCAGTCTTGTGGCAGGAAAAACAGAATGTGTCAAAGGGGTGGTGGGCTGGTCCCCATCTAGGCCTGATGCCTGGGACACCACATTGCCCAGAGCTATCTGAGCTCCTTATCCTTTGGATGGTCAAGGCTAGATGATGTTAATAGCTCCCTGGCCCCCTCCCCTGCACAATGCAGACCCACCACTGCCAATCACATAATAAACATATATTTATAGATGTACAATATCAGAATTCTAATCAAGAAATACAGCTTCTCAGGGGATCCTTTAGGATCTATGTTCTTATTGCACATGGCTCAGCCCCTCTAGGGACAGGTACCAAGACCAGACAGTTGGGATGGTGGAGGCAGAGCGCCAGGGCCACTGTGGGAGGGGTACTCTGGCCTGCATCCAGTTCTCATTATTTTTCTAGGCCAGGGTGGCCACTTCATTGCAGGGTGGGTCCTTTTAAAAATATTTTTTTTTGGACAATCCTAACCAAACTTCCTTTATCAGCGAGGGGGGGGGGGGAGTGGGAGAGAAGGGAACTCTGGGGCGGGGGGGGGGGGGGCGGCGGGGGACAGATGCCACCTCTGGGCTGGCAGCTTGGGGAAGTAAGGCTTTGGAAGACAGCAGGTGCAACGCCACATCCACCACCACAGGAAAACTGGGGAAAATGGCAATTCCCAAAGGCCCATTATAATCGTGGGAGTAGATTACAGCTCCCTCCTTCCCCTGGCTGCAATGGCTGTTTTGAGAAAATTCCTCATCTGAAGGGGAAAGCCATTCTGGTTGTCGTGGATTCTTCATCCAATGAGTAGAGGCCTGGTGGAGTCCGCTGTGGAGGTAAAGACAGGTGCCCACAGGCACATGCTCTTCTTCACAAGTCGGCTGCATTCGCGTCAACTCCTGGATGAAGAGCCTTCTGGAGTCCTTGGTGCACAACTTGAGAAAACCTGTTGGCAATGGTGGAGCTGTGCCCTGTGGCACCTGTAAGGCAAACCCACCTGGGGACTTGGGTGGGGAAGAGGTATGGGTAGGGACTGGCTGCAGGGCACCTGGGCACTAGGGCAGTGAGCCCACCTGAGGCTGGCCGAGGAGGAGGCAGCGTGAGGAGCTAGCTTCACACCAGGAGGCCGTCTGGGGTCTCTACCATGGCCCAATACTGACCAGGGGTACCTTTCTCTGCCCCCAGACTGTTCCCCCTACCTTAACCATAGCCTGAAGACTTTTGGGAGTTTTCTATGGATTTATACCACCATGATTATTGTCACCACCAAAGCCAGGCTGAGGCTAAGGATGATGCTAAGAGCATCTGACTTGACTTTCTGAATGCTGTCAGCTACAGCTACTGTCTAGCTTTTGAAAACCAGGCTGCCTTCCTGAACAGGCCTCATTTTCTAAAATATGGAAGAAATCAGCTGAACATCTTAACCCAATCCCTGCACAGTTAAAAAAAAAAGACTTTATATATATATCTTTATATATGTCTATTTACATATAAATAGATATATATATATACATACAACCCATTTCGGTTACATTCTCTGGAATCCTCTCTGCTCTATTCCTTGGCCTATGCCTCCTCCTGGCTTCTCCTGTGAGGTGACTGGTGCTGGTTCCTGGGAGGGGGGGAGGAGAGACAGTGGGTTTTCCCCTCCCCCAGTCCTTCCCCACAGACATTTGCTGCAAGTTTTACATTCTACTTTCGTTGCCATGGTTTCTGTATCCTAGGAGCCGGTGATGTGGAGCTTCTTGCCAGCCCTGGGAGGGGAGGAAGCAGCCCTGCAGCAGGCTTTCTGTCTGTCCTAAGAGCTTTCTGCATTCACTGGTTGAGAGGGCAGTTGTGCGGTGTTCGGCCTCCAGTTCCATATGATTTTTTTTTTCCTGTGTATGCCTTTCCTTAAATATACAATCCATCACCATGGCTCAGTTTGTGTCACCAAAAATTCTCCAGGGATTTCATAGTCTGGGGAGGAAAGGGAGACAGTTAGGGGAGCAGCTGTAGCAGGCACCTCCAGCTCAGCCCCACAACCCAGCAGCTGGCCCTGCTGTGCAAGCCCTCTGCAGTGTGATGAGCTGCCCCAGAACTGACATTAGTTAGCAAGTAGCCTTGGAGCAGTCTGCAGCTGGCACTGTGTCAACAGACACAGGCAAAGGACGGGGTAGACAGGGTACCTATGCAAAGAACTTCTGGCTTTGCCCACACTGCTGGGCTTGAGCCAGGCTACCCACTCTGGGCACTGAGAACAGAGCCCATTACCCACATGCAGGGGAAGGGGTGGAGCGCCTGTTAATAGCAACTTTCACTTTTCCCCACCCCTCCTGGGCACAGTGGCTGCTTTTGACCCTGAACTTGTGACCTTTTGTTCCCTTCTTCAAGACCACAGGAGAGATGCCTGGGTGGGACCGGATGCTTGTAGCTTCTAGGCTCCCAGGTGCAGAGCACTGAAGTGAGGGTCTCAGATACCACCAGAGAGGGAGTGCTCAAGGACCCACAGACCTCTCCTGTCTGCTGATGGGCTGGATCATCTTGCTTCTGCCCATTTACTCCCTATAGATTTTCTCATCTTCAGTGAGGGCACTGTATGTGAGGGCTGTCTTAGCCCCTGTAATATGTGATGGCATAGGCAATAAAAGCCGGGCTAGGGAAGGGCTGAGGTGGTTTGATTACTGAAGTAGATAAAGGAACCACAAGGTCCCCACTCTGTCTGCCTTTTGGGTACCCCTTGTTCTGGAAGCCTGAAGAGTTAGGTAACAGGGTCAGTACAGAAGGGTGACTGGAGGGCTGCCACAGGCCTCAGTTTTCCAAAGTGCCCAGAGCAGCCTTGTCTTTGGAGGAGGTTGGAAGTGTCAGGATGTAGTCTCTGCCATGATTAGCAGGCTTCCTCCCTCCTACCCTCCCTTCCTCTGCTCATGACGAAGGCCAAGGCTGCCAGGAGTTGCAGTGAAGAAGCAGTCCTGGCTCATACTTGGACCTGGGTGGTGTGGCTGGCCCAGAACTATCCATGCAGGGAGGCCTGCACCTCTGACAGCCGATTGCAGCTCGGGGTGCCCATCTTCTGTGCTCTGTGGTACATGTCTGTGTCACCAAAGTAGCGGGCCCGGTATAGCAAGCCTTCTTCTGCAAAGAAACAGGGCAGGTCAGGGCACCAGAACTTCTTAGGCTTTACCTGCCTGAGGCCATGGGCAGGTGCTGGGGTATGGCTGGTCTCCCAGTGGGAGAGAACCTGGGGAACAGAACACAAGGCGGCCAGCCAAGGAAGAACCCACTATCCTTGCCAGCTAGTCCTAATGTCCTACAGGTAGACTGGGTATGTGATCACTGGGTAGCCAAGGGTTTCCCATCTGTCTCTTACACATTCACCTCTAGCAATGACAATGACAGGCACCAGTGACTCATGAGGACCTTAATGAAATCAAATGGCCCTGGGTTTGCAGTCCCAGGGGAACCCAGGAGTGGAGTTCAAGTCTTGGCAGTGAGATGGTTAGCACAGGGCAATGCCGGGTGTTGGATAGCATTGAGTAGGGCTTTCCAAGCTAAATCCTCTCCAACTACCACTACCTCTGCCCCACCCTCCCATGCTTGAGAATGCACAGGTGTATCCACTTGCACACACACACCCATGCACGTGCACACACATACACACACACTTACTTTGTTGTTTTTCCTTCCAACAGTTGTTTCGGAGATTGGCGATATAATCATCTTCCACATTCCGCTCAACTGTTTTGAGGCTAGAGCCTGTGTATTCTTCAGAGAAAGTATCTGCCACATAGTACACGACGCTCAGGTGGTCAGTGACTCGCTTGTGAACATGGCCCACTGACCTGACCAGAAACACACCAGGCACAAAGTGGGCATCTGGAAGGGTAATGGCCCTGTGGCAGGAGGTGCCACGCAGGCCACAGCAACAGCTGGCTCCCTCCCACACAACAAAAAGGAACTCACTGGCTCCCCAAAATGAAGGTCAACAGCAAAAGCAGAGTGCCCCCCAATAGTCCAGCCTATGGCAGACCCCACCTTTGGTTGCTCTGCTGAGAACTGGGGCATGTGGGGAGAAGCCCTGAGGAGAGGCGCTGGTCTGGGAAGCTGGTCTTGGCAAAGCTGTGGGCTGTGCCTTCCACACCTCCAAGCTTATGGATGCCCAGGCCCCAAGCTTATCGATGCCCAGGCCTGCCTAGAGTTATGAGCCTTGGGTCAAATGAGAGGACAGAGCTGTCTCTAAAAGGTATGTTAGCATGAGTTAGGAGTTCATTCTCAACTCCACAAGAAAACCCCAAAAGGAACAAAATGTCAGGAGGAAGCTGTAGCCACAGGATCTGCAGGCGACAAGAGAAGCCATGACACTCATCAGGAGTCACTGCTCCAGGGAGAGCAGTCCCAGAACTCTTTATCTGTCTCTAGCTGGAGAGGAAGGGGGTTGCCTCTGGCTCCAGGCAGGCAGGGTTGCTGTAGGAGCAGGGGCCAATTCTGCCCCCTGCTGGCTGAGGGAGCCTAGTGAGGCCTGAGGCAGTGGGCAGGCCAAGAGTTGGAGCTGTGGGCTTGAGAACCTACTGTTCCAGGCACTAGGAAAAGGGAGATGCGAACACCCACAAACTCGCCAAGTTAACCACGGGCAGCGGAGATGAGTCTCCACTCAACAAACACTGCTGAGCACTTCCAACAGCCTAGACACCTCACACGTGTTACTCATTAATTCTCACAGTGGGTGGACGCTATTGTTTCTCTTTAACGCATGAGGGAAACCAAGGCTACGTGACTCATCTGGGGTCACAACTCTCAACTCAGAAGCTAGGATGTAAGCCACCCTCCTCTGACTGACTAAACCCTGTTCTTCTCAGGGCTTCAAACAGACTGTAAGAGCAGAGAACCTCTCAGGATCAGCAAAGGTGGGGATGGTGATAGAAAGTCATGTTTTTGAAATCATGCAGGACAGTGTACGTGTGTTGCCTCAAGGAGAGGCCTGGAACTTCCTCGGTGTTTTTCTAAGGGGATCATGCAGAGACAGTGTATGTCTTGACTGAAGTCGGCTTTCTCTCTCCGATCAGCTGGGGACTGAGGCTCCCCACTGTATTGGGTCAGCCCAGGGGAATGTACTCACGGTCTGGGGCTCAGACTGTAGGGTGGGCTGGATACCATGAGCTGGCTGAGGGCAGACACGAGGATAAGGATGAGGATGGGCATCAGCTGGACAAACACTCCTAGACCCCCCTGAAGGAAAGAGCCAATGGTCAGAGCACCCTAACATAATGGCACCTGGGTAGCTGTGATGCCCTCCCTTCCCCAAAGGTTTCCCTCAGGGCAGAAGCTCCTCCATTTGACCGCTTTTCCAGAAAAGACAAAGCAAGTACTGGTGAACACATGATGTAGGGCAGATACTCAAGACAGAACAGCCAGTGAATGAAGTGGCGCCTGCAGGCATACGGAGGCAGGACGGGTCAGTCCACAGCCTTTTCATTTTGAGCCACACAAGCATGCTGCCGTTAAAAAAAAAAAAGCACCCAATTAAAGGATTGGGATGTAGTCTGTGGCATGGTGCTTTTCCAGCACACACAAGGCTTTGGGTTTGAGTCTTAGAACCAAAACAAGCTTCTGTATGTTAAATATAAAGGTATGCCCATAATCCTAGCATTCTGGAGGCAGAGGCAGGAGCCCCACAGCAGCTGTAGTTACATAACAAAATTCTGTCTCAACCAAAAACAGTGCTGGACATGGTGGCACAAGCCTTTATTCTCGGCACTCAGGATGCAGGGGCAGGCGGATCTCTGAGTTTCAGACAAGCTGTTTACGTAGCAAGTTCATACCAGTCAGGGTGACACAGTGACTCTGTCTCAAAAATGAAAACCAAGTCCACCCCAAAGGAAAGAGATGTGCTAGGCCTGGTGCCTCAACTTTAATCCCAGTATTTGGAAGGTGGAGGCAGGGATATCAGGAGTTCAAGGTCATTTTTCAACTGCTTGGTAAATCCAAGGAGAGAGGGGGAAGGAGGGGGAGGGAGGAAGAGAGGTGTGAGGAGCAATGGGGTGAGGGGAGTGAGGTGGAAGAGAGGGGAGGGGCATGCACAAGCCCACGACCCTCTGATGTCTTCACTAGCTGATGGTAGTGCTTGGGTCTCAGCTGTGCTGACCCCACATGTGCATGTGTCTAAAGACACTGCCTAGTTATACAGCCTTTACTCACTTTCTAGAAGGCTGAGTACCAAGCAGGCCTGGTTATCTTCTCAGGATGCTTTGACTCTCCAGTGCTCAGAAAGTGTTACCTTAGCCTTACGAACAAACGGACCCCACAAAAATTATTCACACTGGAAGCTGCCTAGAGATGAAGTTTTCTTCTCATACTTCCTAATAGAGGCCAAAGCGCTATGCAACTTGGAGTGTGGCTCCCTCTGGTGTCCCTTAGGAGAATGGCACTGGGGAGGAGCAGAGGAGACTCCCTCCTCTAGGGGTATCCCCCTTCCCCTCAGGGCGTGCCATTCAGGCCCTGGTCACTCACGTCACCCTGGTTCTCCCTGCGGTCCTGTCTCTGCTGGTAGGTGTATCGCATTCGGCCATTGCTGTAGACATGAACGTTACCTGAAATGTGGAAGTAGTGAGTGAGCGGCTACCATTTTCAGACCTCACCATCACCCCCAGGAGGAACTGGCTGTGGACTTACTGGAAGGAAAGCCACCACCAAAGAACATGTTAAAGAGGTCTTCAGGGGAGATGTCGGCTTCAAAGCCTCGGTGGAAGTCCCCGTGGCTGTGGCCATGTCTGGCAGCCTGGTTCTTGTCATCACCAAACTGGTCGTACTGTTTCCTTTTCTCTGGGTTGCTGAGGACAGCATATGCTGTGCCGATGGCTGGAAGGGGTGAAAAGATCAGGCCTTAGAAGGTTGGATGCAGGTGGGCTCTAATATGGCAAGAGCTTGCATCCTTCAGGTCTCAGAGGAAGGGGCAACAATTTGCCCATTGGGCAGGAGTTGGGGATCAGAACTACCCCTAAGCCAGTCTGTAGTCTGGGTTGTGAGAAGCATTAACACCCAGGCTCACTTTTTTTTTTTTTTTGGGAGTCAGGGTCCCTGCTACATTACTAGACTGTCAGAATGATGCAGGAACTTGCTAAGTAGCCCAGGTTGCCTTCCAATTCTTCTTGCCTCTACGCTGGATTGAAGGTATGAGCCTATACACCTGCTCCAGGTGTGTCTTGTTCAAAGTCTCACATGTACATTCTCATCTGTGGGGTGCCCAAGACAGGGTAATACAACTTTGAAGTCTCAGTGTGACCCAAAATAACAGACACACAGGCCCCTTGTTGTAAATGAGGGATCAGCAGGCTGCCGGGAAGAGATAATCCCCGGTTTCTGGTGAAGACTGCTGTGTGTCTGGTTGTGTGGCCAGGATGAGTCTGCTCTCCCCAGGGCCCAGCTCCCAGCTGCTGTTTTCCGCTTAGCACTAGGGACTCTCACCAGAGCTCCCAGGGCAGAAGGCCAGTGACTCCCAGGGCCTGTTCCGCTCTGCTCCCCTCACTCATAGCATAGTTGGTATCCCTGGGAGGAAGGATAGAACCTTCCTTTCCCATCACTGTCACAGGCTCTGGCCCAGTACTGCCCAACGCTATCCCCCAAGGGAACAGTAAACAGAGACCAAGAAAATGCAAGGCCCTGCAACACAGGGCTGGGTCGGAGGCAGACAGAAGGAGAGATGAAAATCTATATGCATAAAAGATCGATACGGTTTCACCCATTCTAAAAATCAATAGGCACTGGGGTCAGAAGATGTTCTGGCCCAAGTGCTGACCTGGGACAGGTTGTGGGAAGCTGACACTGACAAGTGTCCTGAGGAAGTCCTCCTTTACGGGGTGCCCTGCCCCTCAGTACAGGGAAACTGCTGCAGATGAGTGAGTCAGGTGTCTGCTCCCGCCCAGGTGCTGTGTGACTCTGGAGAAACCATTAGAATTCTTCCTGACCCTACTGTAACCCAGAATATGAAGGGCAGGCAGGGCTGGCACTGTGAGAGACTCTGTAGCTATATGGCTAGAGGTGGCTGCCGGAACCTTCTCAGGGAGTGGTTCTGGGCTTGTACAATTACACCTGGGACTACTTTCTTCTGCCCCACGTCTGGGGTAAGCTGTCTTGGCCTGTATTCTAAGACAGGAGATAAAAACACCAGTGCCTGGGCACAGTGGTGTACACTTTTAATCTCAGCACTTCAGAGGCAGAGGGATCTCTGCGAGTTCCAGGCTAGCCTGGTCTGCATAGGAAGAGAAACAAGCAATCTAAGAACAAAACCCCAAACACCGCAGGGCTGGCTTACCTTTGAAAGCTTCAGTGGCACCAGGTGCGTGGTTCTTGTCTGGATGGAACTTGAGGGCCAGTTTTCGGTAGGCTTTCTTCAGGTCCTCATCTGAGGCACTTCTGCTCACCCCTAGGATCTCGTAGTAATCTTTACACTGCTTGACCCTGGAGCACAGAGAAGAGCGTGACAGGGTGCCTGAGGTGAGGAGAGGGAATAGGCAGTGTGTGACACACAGCTCAGGGCAGGTGTGAGGTACACAGGGGCCAGGGAGCTCCTTGGCTTGAAGAACTGCGAAGGGCCTGCTGGAAACACCATGAATACATGTAGGGTTTGACAGGGGCAGCTGATGTCTTTGGTCAGGCCTGCATCTGTTCTCTCTAGTGGCTACCTTGGTGGAAGCTGCCTTGGAAGGACTGTGTGTCTGTCAGCCAGGGACAGATGTCACCTGCTGAGAGCAGCGTAGGCATCTGCTCACCACAAGCACAGGGCCCTAAAGAAACGCTGCTTCTGTTGCATCACACCTCCCTTTCTGGCCCTTGAAGGGCCACACTCACTCGTCTCTAGGACTTCTTAGGCCCTTGAGCCGGCTTCTATCAGCCATAGCTGGTGGATGAATATGTTTGAAGCTGTGCCTGCTTTGGACACACCAGTTGGTCACATTTACTCATACTCAGCATGCCTGCCAGGAGGTGTGGACTTGACCTCAGAAGGATTCTGGGGCTGGTTGGTAGGAGGAAGGTTGGGAAGGCCCAGTCCTGAGTGGTCCTGGCTGGTGGTGTTATGTCAGGCCTGGGAGAGCTTCACTCTGTAGAAGCTGCCATCTTAGCGACATAGCTCTGCCCCTGCCCACAAGCTCTGGTCTCAAAAGGCCTTTGTTGGGGTTTGGGGTTGGAGGCCTAGGGCTGGTGGCCAAGGGCAGAGGAAGGCTAACTGGCAATGTCTCTAGTCTGTAGAGTCAGTGGCTGTGGTGGTGGGTGGGCAATGAGGCCCTGGCTCCCATCCTGTGGGAAATAAGGCTGGATCTCCTCCATCTTCCAAGACTCTTCTAGGCCACAGGAGGAAGTGAGTGAGGAAGGCTTCCCCAGCCATCCCCAACTCCCCCACCCACGGCCTCTACCTTTTCACAGCTGCCACTTGCTCTGAGGTGTAGCCCTTGGTGCTCTCTCCTCCTCCCGCCTCGCCGTTGGCTGAGGGGGTTTCGGTCCCGCTGGCCTTCCCGTGGGTGGTGTGGGATGTGTCCGTGGGTTGGGGTTGGTAACCGGCAGACTGTGGTTTTTGGTTGAGGGACTCTATCAGAGCTGTGAAGGAAAAAAGCCACCGAGGAGTCACTGGGCAGGTCTGTCTGTTAAGCCCTATCTGTGTCCCACTCACCACCCTTCTTCCAGCAAGGCCACTGCTCTGACTTGGGCCTGTTCTTTTAGGAGCCCCAGTTCTTAGGAATAGCAATATTATAGATTTTTAAAATATTAGCAATATTAATTTTATTAACAGATCCATGAAAGTAGTTGCCTTCCTTATTTTCATATATTATATGCATTCATTTTCTTTCTCAATAAGTTATACGGAGAAACATGTGTCGCTTGGTGCAGTGTTTGCTAACAGGCCCAAAGCCCCGGCACCCACTACATAACTATGATGTGGTATACACTTAAAACCCTGGCTCTCAGGCTACCCTCAACTACATTGGGAGTCTGAGCTTAGGTATGTGAGAGGCTGGGTTTCAAACAAAGGAACAGAAGAGAGGAGTGGGGTGTGGTGGTGTACACCTTGGGTCTCTTGAGTTTAAGGCTAGCCTGGGAGTTCGAAGCCAGCCAGGCCCACAACTGAGATTCCACTGAAACAAACAGACAGTAAATCAAAGAAAAGCCCTCATCATAAAAGAGTAAAGGGCGGCTGAGACTGGCTCGGCAGGAAAATGAGCCCTCAGGACCTGAGCTGGACAGACAGGAGGAGGACCCACTCCTACAGGCCGCTCTCTCACAGCCTCACAGAAATCACATTCACAAAGAGAGGATGAGGCACAGAGGAGGGGGGGGGGAAGAGAGACTGCGCATGTGCAGAGGGGCATGCTTTTAATCCCAGTACTCTAGGAGTTCCAGGCCAGCCAGGGATACACAGTAAAACCCTGTCTTAAAGCATACTTGAGTTTAACTAAGGAACCCAGCAGTATTTTATCTAGAATTCAGTTTCTTTTGCTGGGATTTTTGGGGAAGAATCTTGCTATACAGTGCAGGCTAGCCTCAAATTCACCCCCTACCCAGCTTCCCAAATGATGAACTACAGGTGTGCACCGCCATGCTAAGCATGCCACCTCGGTATCTCTTTCAATGTACTTGACTGCTTTACTAAGCTCTGCTGACAGACTCATGTCTGCACACCCCTCTCTCAGTGCTGCATCACACTCTAGGACACTGTCTTCATCCCTACTTCCTGTTCTATTTTCTATTTTTATGCTGGGTCTTTAAAATGCTTTAATATTGAATGAATATTATTAGAGCAAAGCTAATACTAGGTCCATTAATGTCAATTTTAATGTTTCCTGGTTTAAATATTTGTGTATTAACACAGTGCATCAGAATTATAAGCTGTTCAACATTCCTACTCTAGATTTAATAGTATTATTTCCTTTTAGTTGAAAACAGTACTTTTTCCCTCATTGTGGTAAAAAGAGAAAATTCACCATCTTAACCCTTTTGTACTGTAGGTCAGAGGTCACCGAGGGACGCTTACTTCAGTTCCTCTCCACACTATTTTTTTGGGACAGGGTTTCTTCCTAAACCCGGGTCTTGCTGACTTGGCCAGCTGGCTGGCCAGAGGACCAGTCACAGGCACGCACAACCCAGCCTGGGCTTTGTTAGCTGCCGGGGTGGATTCAGGTCCTCATTCTATGGTTTGTTTTGTTTTTCAAAACAGAGTTTCTCTGTGTAGTTGTCTGGGAACTCACTCTGTAGACCAGGCTGGCCTGAATTCTCAGAGATCCACCAGCCTCGGCCTCCCTAGCAATAAAGGTGTGTACCACCACACCCAGCTTAGTTCTAATTCTTATGTGGCAAACTCTTCAGAGACTTAGTACTAATCCTCCAGCTCTCAATCTTAATTCCTTTTAAGAGTAGAATTCTAGGACATAGGTGATTTTATTATTTGGACATTTTTGTTGCCCAGGCTGGCCTTGACTACAGCTAAGGATAATCTTGAAAATCCTGATTCTCCAATTCTGCCTACCAAGAGACTGAAGGCTTGAGCAACCTCACTTGGATCCATTTCAAATTAATTTTATTTGCAGCACTGGAGACCAAACATGGGCCTCAAGCATGCTGAGCAAGCACTCCACCAAAGAGCAACACCCTAGCCCACTCTTTTTTTTTTTTTTTTTAATTTTAATGTTTTTATGTGTATTGGTGTTTTACTTGCACGGATTCCTGTGCACCACACGCATGCCTGGAGTCTACAGAGGACATCAGAATCCCTGAAACTGGAGTTGCAGAATGTTGTGAGCCATGTGGGTGCTGGTGATCAGACCCAGGTCTTCGTTTGATTTGTAGACCAGGCTAGCCCTGAACTGCCTGCCTCGGCCTCCTGTGTTGGGATTAAAGGTTGACTCGGTGCTCTTCCCTACCGAGCCTGTCTCCAGTCTGACTCTTCAGAGTCTTAAGTCCTCCGCTGGGGATAGAGGACAGTCTTCTGCAGGGTTGGGGGTGTTAGCAGCCTGTCTCATTCAGTGGGACTGGTTGGAAAGGCCAATTCCTGGAGCCTTTGCTTAGCAGTGATGAGGAATGGAGGAAGTAAGTCTGTCCCGGGGACCAGAGCTGGAGACTCAGGAAAATCCTTGCGTGTTTAAGTCTACTGGTGGGTTCCTTTGTAGGACTAGGGATTGAAATCACCATACTGGCCACTCCAGGCAAATGTTCTACCATGTAGATATTCCCTCAGTCTTACTGTTTTATTTATTTATTTAGGCAGGGTCTAATGTAGGCCAGGCTAGAGTCCAATTCTAAACTTCCTGTTTCCAATTCCTGAATTCTAGGATTACAGGTGTATGCCACCATGCCCCAATTATTATTGCTTATACATATTTTACTTCATGTGGACAGGTGTTTTGCTTGCACATGTGTCTATGCACCATGTGTATTCTTGGTGCCCACAGATCCCCTGGGACTAGAGTTGTGAGGCAACATGCAGTGCTGGGAATTGAACCTGGGTCATCTCTAAGAGCAGCCAATGCTCTTAACTTCTGCGCCATCTCTCCAGCTCTACTGCTATACTTTTTAAATAGCTGGCCATTTCAAATCATCTACTTTGTTGGGGTCTATATGAGATGTCACCTTAAAATGGGATCAAGTGATTCGAATCCAAGCTTTTGGTTCCTTCTAACTCAGAATTTCCAAACCCTAGCAGATGCCAAATCATAGAAGGCGTAGTGTTTGGGTTAGAATTCCAAAGCTCTTGACAGGCCCCTGGGAAAAAATGTACCTACATTCTTGCTGGAATCCAAGACACCTGTGGGCCCGGGGAAAACGGTGGCACAACTGCAACCAGAGTTTGTCCTGAGTGCCAGCCACCTCTCACTACTATATACCTCAGTCATACCCAAGTCCCGCAGGGAACTGAGTTCTGGTGAACCCCTGCACCCCAGCCATGGCTGTCTCAATGCAGAAAACCTGTCCTATCTCTCTGGGATTGGGCAATTCAAACACAGAAGCTGACAGCAGTGTTTATAGCACATATGGAGTGGAGGCTTTGTCTGAGCTCCAGGGAGCACTTAGAGAAGCATCAGTAGCTGGGCACAGTGGTGCAGTGCATACCTGTAATCCTAGCTCCACCCCATACTCCCTCAGTTTTTGAAACAGGGTTTCTCTGTAGTCCTGACTGTCTTGGAACTTGCTCTGTAGACCAGGCTGGCTTTGAACTAAGAGATCTGCCTGCTTTTGCCTCCCAAGTGCTGGGATTAAAGGCACATGCTATCACCACCAAGTCATAATCCCAGCTTCTGGATGCTGAGGCAGGAGGATTTTGAACTGGAGGCCTGCCTAGATCATAGAGAAGTTGGGCCACAGGGTATGACACTGTCTCAAACAAATAAGATGAGTAGCAACCATCTTTTTTTCCCCCTGTTTCAGTATCCTGCTATACAGTCAAGGTTGGCCCTAAATTAGGATCTTCCCAAATGCTGAGATCACAGGTGTGTGCCAACGCAGCTGATGGTCATTTCTGCTACTGAGTGTTTGGTGTGTGTCAGGCAGGCACCATGACAAGGTCTGTAAAAATTAGTTCCCTTAATCATCACAACAGTCTCAGAAGGGAGATGGCATCACCGCTGCACTCCCCTCAGGGAGAAGGCGCTATGGCAGCATTGCTATGGCAGAGGTGCATTAGGTCCCCACTCTTTAACTCTGTGGCTATCCCCAGCTGTGTCCCTGAAGGGAGGCACTCCAGATGTTATGTTCATAGAGGCCAGATTCAATTTGCAACTCTGTTCCTTACTGTATAGCAGGACCTTGGTTCATCCGTGACACTTATTGGCACTTGGTTTCCTAAAGTGATGGCATCAGGAAGAAATAAGATAACATGTGCATGTGGTCTGGAGACTGGCAAGGCACCAGAGTCAACATATCACAACCAGGGTGACCAACTGGCCAGAGAAGCAGCTGGCCGGGGAGGGAGGAAAGCTATGGGTCGGGGCCAGGGGTGGCCAGAGTGGCACAGGCACCAGGTAGCCATGGAGGCAGAGCAAGAAACCAACAGAAAAAATGGGGCTGGTCCTGAAGACAGGGAGGAGCTGGTTCCCTGTGGGTTTGAGTCTGTTTTGACATCTGTGGTCCAGGCTCAGCCTGCTGTGCATGTGGTGGGGGTGGGGGAAACGACACAACCTTACTAGTAAGTAATCCAATCAACACAGCTGCACAAAGCTTCCTAGCAAAGGCTCTGGAAGCTTTCTGGGCACTTCCATTGGTCAGTCACATTCATTTTCCTACACTGCAGAATCAAAAGGGGAATGGACATATACATTCAGCATTCCCCAGAAGGCTCCAGATTGAGTTGAAAATGTAAGACTTCTGGCTGCAGGCAAGCTGGTCTCTCCACTGGTCTGAACGCCTCTAACAGGCCTGCAGTACATGATCATGTGATCCCGACTTGTCATTACATTCCCTGTGACACAGTGGCTGATACACAATGTGCAATGACACAACACAGTTAGGGAACAGGTCAGCTTAATGTTAACCTTAGCTTTGGGTGAGCCTAGGAGATTAGCCGGCCATATGGAGGTGTGAACCATGGTCTTGGGATGTGAGGCATGAAGACTGCTAACATTCAGGGATTTGACACCAGCCTCAGCACAATGGTGAGATGCTATTGTTTTAACACTAATTTATTTAAAGAAAAAAAAAAGATTAAAACCCAATCAAAAGAAGAGCCCTGTATGGTGGATCACATCTTTAATCCTAGCACTTGGAAGGCAGAGGCAGGCAGATCTTTGAGTCTAGCTTGGCCTATAAAACAAGTAGCAGGACAGGCAGGGCTACACAGAAAGACTCTGTCTCACTACCCCCACCCTTGCACCCTCCCCCCAAAAGTATGAAAAGGCCACAGACAACTGAGGTATTGGTGGAAGATTTATAGCTTTCTCAGTCAGGGTCTGGCCCCACACTGGCAAGACTCAGCCAAGGCCACTTGCTAGCAGGGTCATCATCTTGGATAAATTAACCCAGTTTCTCTAGGCATTTCCCTCCTAAGAGCTGTGTGAGAAGGTAGACAGGGCTTAGCATGTGGCTGGTAATTGTCATGAGTGACCTGCTTTTATTGTGAGGCAAGTAGCTGAGTGCCTGTGGCACTGCCAAGTGAATCAAGGAAAGAGCTCAGAGTGGGGACAGAACCTGGGGTCAGAGACGAGCAGACTGGGGCCTTTGGCATTCAGTGGCCTGCAGCTGCCAGGGTGGCCTTTTTGACTGTGCCTAGACCCCATAATAAGCCACTTCACAGAAGCTTGGGTAATACGAGCTGTAGGTGCCTCATCCAGCCAACTCTCTCTGCTAGGGAAACTGAGGCCTAATTATATTCTCAAGGGCTCCCTGCAAAATCTGCTATCTTCTATTTTCTTTGAGACAGATTCTCAGGACATAGCCCAAGCTGACCTGGAATGTAAGATTCTCTTATCCCCTGTCTGTCTCCCAAGTTTACAGATTCATGCCTCCATGTCCCCACCATGCCCAGTTCTTTAAACCACTTCACTAAGTATCAGGTAAAGCCAATGACCATTAGGTCAACAGATGTTGGATAGAACCCAGAAAAAAGTTGGACATGGTGGCACATGCCTTTAATCTCAGCACGTGAGAGGCCAGATCTTTTGAGTTTCAGGTCAGCCTGGTCTACAAAGTGAGTCCCTCACCAGCTTTTTGGCTGAGAACTTTTGAAAAAGAAAACTCCACTGGGCAGTGGTGGCACACGTCTATAATCCCAGCACTAGGGATGAGAGGCAGGTGGAGCTCTGTGTGTTTGAGGCCAGCCTGGTCTACAGATCAGGCCTGTTTCAGGACAGGCCCTTGAAAAAAAACAAAAACAAACATATAAAAAAGCTGTCCCACAAGGCTATTGCCCAGTCATGATGTCCCCCTGTCCTGACCCTCCAGCAGGAGTTGCAAGCCCCTCTTCTCCATTCCATGGTGGAAGCTACCACAGGAGGGTCTTCAGTTTTTGATCGAGTCCCTTAGTGATCCTCCCTTCACCCACCCTTTACGTCTGGGGTCCAAGGCCTCTCCTTTCCTTCTAGTCTCTGACCTGTCCCTGTCTCTGTCCCCCATGGCCTCTGCAGCACCAACCTACCCAACAACTTCCTAACTCCAGTGCTCTGCCCTCTCCCAGGACCACTCTGCTGCTGCCCTGGCTCACTCCCACTGGCTAAGGGGAGGTGTGATGCATGGCTGTCCACCAGGCAACAGCTTCTTCATGTTCTCTCCTTCCCCAGTGACCTCAGCTGTGCCCATTTCCAAAGAGGGGCAACAGACTGGTGACAACAGTGCTTTCTTCTGGGCTCTCGACTGGAGCCTTCCCAAGAATGCTCCACAGGCACTTCCCATTCTGCCTACCTCTTCCTATCTAGTTTTTTTTTTTTTTTTTTGGCTTAGACCTTTTCAGGTTGCAGAAGTTGACCCCAATTCTCTAGCATCCATCCATGTGCCGCATCAGCACCACATGATGGCTTTTCATCTCTGCATCCCTCTTCATGTCATCACAACCTAACTATTCGGGGCCATTGGTCCTTCCTCAGTCTCTTAGCTGTTCTCATTTTCTCCTTCCCCCTTTCTGTCTCGTCTCCCTGCGATACAGTCCAGGCTGACCTCAACAATCTACTGCCTCAACCTCCTCACTGCTGGATTATGACCTGGCCTCCTGCTCTTTTCTTTTAGAAAAAATCCCTTCCCCATTTTTGGTCTCTCGGTGGAGCCCAGGCTAACTGAACTCCAACTGGCTACATAGCCTGTGCTGGCTTTGCCGTGCCTGGTACTCTCCCTTGTGTGTGTGTGTGTGTGTCTGTGTGAGTGTGTGTGTGTGTGTGTGTGTGTGTTGGGGGGGTGGGGTGAGGGGGAGGAATGGGCTCAGATGCCTCTCCCAATGAGCCAAACCTCTCTAGTTCCCTCGATACAGAATAAACTGAAAAACCTTGGTCTTGTAGGAAAGAAGTTCCACAGTTTTTTGGTTTTTTAAAAACTTGAATCCTTGATAAATTCTCCCTTCACATGCCTCTAAGTCTCCCTATACACAATCCCTGGCCAAACCTTTTCAAACTTCTGGCTTCTAGGTCTTCTCCCAATATGCCTTTCCTGTCCCTTCCAACAAATTTATTCATTCTCTCTCTCTCCCTCCTCCTCCCCACCTTCCTCTTCTACAAGGTTTCCCTGTGTAGACCAGGCTGTCCTTGAACTAAGAGATCCACCTGCCTTAGCCTCCTGAGTGTTGGGATTGAAGATGTGTGCCATCACCTCAGGGCTGTTTGTTGCCTCATTTCTTACAGTTTATAGCCCTTCCCTCTGTGAGATAACATTATTTGTGTGCCCTCATTACCAGGTTCCTAGCAGCTTATAATATAATGGTTGAGAGATTATCCTCCACGCCCTCCCATCCCCCAAGACTGTGACTTCACAGGACTTTTCATAACTACCCCTAAGTCCTCAGCATCTAAACAAGTGTGCCAAATTTACTGTTAAATCACTGTTATCATCTGCCTTGCAATCTTTTTTTCTCTGGAAGTTTACTTCTTTTCAGAGCTCGCCAATCCTGCTGAACCACTTGGCATCAAGCAGTAAGCTTTGCAGGCCAAACAAAATAGACTCTCAACATCAGGTCTTTGCTATATGTATACAGCCCAGTTGACCTCAATCGTGAGGCAACGCTCCTGCCTTAGCCTCCTGAGCTCAGGGAGCACAAGTATGGGCCACCATACCTGTAGCAATCTGTTGCATTGAATGAACACTGGAATGAACGACTAACCAAAATATTCGGTGTAGAAAGCCACCTAATATTTTTTTAATCAACATTTCCCTAGTCCAGGCTAGCCTTACATCCTTGTCAGTTCAGTACAAGGCTGCTGTTAGTTTATGCACATGAGGCACATACCCTATCCAGCAAAAGACATAACAAATATCCAACAGGTGGGTCTGTGAGATTGTTCAGACAGTGAAGGTGCTGATACCCAGTTCAATCCTTGGGACCCACAATATGGAAGGACACAACACACACACACACACACACACACACACACACACACACACACACACACACACACACACACACACACACACACACGGGGGGGGGGGGGGGGGGGGAACGACACACGCCAGCCAGCCCTGGGGCACACTCTGTCCAAACTCTTGAACTAGCACAGGTGACTTCTGCCATGCCCTATGGGCCCTATTTCATCAACTTTCTAAACTGCTCCTTAGGTCCCAGCAGCAATCTGATGGAATTCTGACAGTTTGCACCCTACCATGCTCCCCGTTTATAAAGAGGGAATTATCCTAAAGGGGAGCACCTTGAGCAAGTTACTGGGGCAGCTCTGGTGAACAGGGAAACCCTCTCCTAGAGGAGGCAAACAGATCAAAGATCAACCTGCCGAGTCAGGAGGGGGAAAGTTCAGGAATCAAGCCGTTCCAAACGTGGGCAGGGAAGGTGAGGGACGTGGGCAGGGAAGGTGAGGGACGGGCTGCTGCTCTTGATTTCATTTTCATAGACATGCATGGAATCTCAGGGATTTCCAATTCCCACCTCTACCACATCTTGAGTCCCTTATCACTGAGATACTTCTCATCTACAGAAGATATAAAGACGGTGCTCTAGGATCGGGTCGGGTGACAGGAGGAACTTTCTACACAGAAAAGCTCTATGGGTATTCTTGTATACATTTTCTGCTCCAATTCCCTTTATGAGGAAACCCAAGTTCAGAAATGCCACATGGCAGCAGTCCTGATGAGACATGGTCTCTTAACTCTGAATACCTGCTACAGGTCAGAGTTTACTAAGTCCACTGGCACAAACCCTGTGTCTTTCTCCTTTTAGGATGGCACTAAAATTTTCTTTGGAAACTTAAATTACAGATACAAAAAAGGAGGAGACAGCCAGGCAGTGGTGGCTCACACCTTTAATCCTAGCACTTGGGAGGCAGAGGAAGGCGGATCTCTGTGAGTTCGAGGCCAGCCTAATCTACAGAGCGAGTTAGTTTCAGGACAGCCAGAGCTGTTACACTGAGGAATCTTGTCTCGAAAAAACCATAATGGTAACCATCCTCACCATCATAATAATATAGGTAAAGTGAGGTGATGGGTAGCGGAGCTCACTATTCCCCCCTTTGGTTTGGGACATCTCAGCCGTACACTACTTAGCTGCCTGGCACTCAGCAGCCGTGGCAGTCCATAAGACCCCCCCTACCCAGGTCTGCTGGGGGCGAATGTGGGATGGAGTAGCTGAGCCTGGGATCTTCAACAATCCATCCACCCTCAAACCTACGGTCAAGATACTGCAGGAAGAACTCTGAGGTGGAGTAGCTTATGTCGCGAAGGGCTCTCTGATTCGAGCGAATGAAGATCCGAAGGTGCCTTTCTAGGAATTCCCTCCCTCCCTAGAACCCATTCTCCCTTAGAATAGTTATGTTTATTTTCCTGAACTATATATTTCCCAGGCCGGCCACTGGCCCTGAGCCATCGAACAGCCCCCTGGGAAAAGTAGTTCACATTCGCTTTCATGTGAATTCTCTTCGCCTTGTCTCCCAGCGCGTTTCCTTGCCAGAAGCCTCATATTCCAGAGGGTTCCACAAGCACAGGAAAGGCTTGAGGGCCAGGCCCTCGGAGGTCTCCAGGGGTCCAACCTCCCACAGAGGCTCGAGACCACAGGACTACGAATCCCAGCAGCCCCCGCGCGCACCAGTGCGCAGGCGTAGCCGCGCCTCGCCACCCCTCCCCCTCCGCCAACTGCTCCTGTCGGTCCGTTCCCGTGTTCCCCCCATCCGTGCTAATGTCCCCCCTCGGTCCCTGCGGCGCCTCCCACTCACCGGTGACTCGTGGCGTCGGGTACAGCCGTTGCGCCTTCTCCAGGAAGCGCAGCGCCCGCTCGGGCTGGTTGCTTTGGATGGCCTTGAGGGCGATGCTGATACAGCGCTCGGCTTCATCCTTGTTGGATTCCATGGCGGAACCCGAGCGCGGAACCAGGGAGGGGGAGGCCGGGCGAGCGAAGGGCTGCGCCAGCCGCCGGCGCGTCGCGGGGCAGGCCGGCGCGGAAGGATGACATAACCCTCCGCCCCTCCTTCCCGGGATTTGAGTGAGGGTTGAACCCCGGTGGAAGCCTTACCGTATGTCTCCTAAGAAAGGGGCGTTCGGTTAGGAGGCGCTGGAACGCCCCAGAACTCTAGAGCGCAAGTCCAGAAATTAAGTGTTGCGCTCACGTTCTTAGTGGTAGCCTTTTCGTTCCAGTCCCAGATTGTTAGTCGAACAGATGTTTACCGAATGCCCACTGTTTGTTAGACGCTCCTGTTTGATGTGGCGGTGGTGTCAAAACAAAGCCCTGTCCTCAGAGTTTTCGTGAAAGTCCAGTAAACGGGGAAATAGTGAAAAGTAAAGAGATCGAGGGGAGAGCCAACTATTTAACATAGTTTACTATATCAGAAGCTCATTTTGCGGAACTCTGGAGAAACAGGTATACGTGACTGTCCGAAGGACGGGTCGACCGAGTGGAAGGAACAACAAAAATGTGAAGTCTCGGAATGGGGATTTTCGCGGCGAGTTATTGGGGGATTGAAAAGGAGTTTACAGGTGTCTATACGGAGTGGAGCCCCACGGATGCGGCTCCAGTAAAAGCAACTTCGTGAAGGTTGCCCATGACTTCCTCTTGGCCAAACCCGACTGTTATTCCTTAGCCCTTACATTATGGTTTGACAAGAAAGTACAACAGTAAGCCCAATCACAGTTAATGTTTTCTGTTTTCTGAGACATGGTTTCTCTACATAACAGTCCTGGCTGTCTAGGAACTTGTTCTGAAGACCAGGCTGGCCTCAAACTCACAGAGATCTTCTTGCTTCTCCCTCCTGAGTGCTGGGGTTTTAAAGGCGTGAAACACCACCTGCCGTCTTAAAGATTGTATATATATATATATATGTATATATATATATGTACGTATATATGTGTGTATGTATATGTATACATACATCTATATATAATAAATATAAATATTTTATATTTATATATAAAATAAACATTTATGTTTATATATATAAAGAGTCAAGTGCTGGGATCAAAGGGGTATGCTACCACCTGCCCTGCTAAAGATTATATAGGAAGTCAAGGTCTCACTATGTAGCCTTGGCTGGACCGGAACTCTCTGTAAGGCTAGGCTGGCCTCGAACTTGCAGTGATCCTTCTGTTCTGCTTCCACATATGACTACATTTTGGGTGTATTTTTGGAAAGCTTTTTTCCTCTACTGCAGTGGATGGATGTTCAGTGTGAGAGAAACAGAATTCTGGCCAATCACAATATTCTTGGCCTAAATAATTAGACAGAATTTCTGTTGTTACATCTGGCCAGTGTTACAAGCCACAAGGAAAGAAAGAGACCATACTTACTTGTTCAAAGGATTTTAATAATTTACCACAGAAGAGAGTCCCTGATCCATCAGGGCTGCAGGACAATGACTCCGAAGCCTTGTTTCTGCTGACAGCCCCAAGCAGGGGCAGAAGCAGATTTATAAGCAGAACAATCACAAACATTTGTTGCTAAGTTACAGTTACAACTTTCACCAATCAGGATTTAGTGATTGGGGCTTCTTTGAATGTTCCATTATTGCCAACCAATAGACAACACAAGCCTTTCTGGCCAACCATCATTTCCTTCTGTTGATAGGAGCAGCCAAGATGTTTCTAAAGAACTAAAGATACATAGTGATTATTTCTATGGTTTGGGAGGAAGTTGATCAGCCATTGGACACTTCTCAGCTCTCCTAGGACTTGGGAACCCGCCTGAACTTTATTTCACCCTGAAGGTTAAAAGGAATCTGAAGTCAAAATGGCTATTCTCAGGCCAAGGTGCTTTTGCCTGCTCCCTTCACTGTGTGCTTGAACTGAAGGAGTAAAGCCTGTAAAAGAAGCAGTTTGTTAGGAAGAGTACGAAATGCTTGATTTAGAGCAGGCGTTTTGGTAATGTGAATGGCAGTTAGGAGGTTGTGCAAGTAAAGAGCATAGGGAAGCTAGAGGGCGGAGGCTTAGCCTGATCCCAGCTTTAATCCCTAGCCATGCTCCCCTCCCACCCCCCACCCCCGGAGCTGGAAACCTAATTGCTTTTTTTTTTTTTTTTTTCTGTCTTTTGAGACAAAGTTTCTTTATGTAGCCCTAGCTGTCCTAGAACTCACTTTGTAGACCAGGCTGGCCCTGAACTCACAGAGAGCAGCCTGCCTGGGATTAAAGCTGCACCACCACCATCTGTCTTGGATGTGAATGCTTTTAAAAGCAGGCTCTGGGACTAGATACACCAAGATATGAACACTGAGGAGAGGGGAATTGGATTATGGAGTCCTTGGTCACCCAGTATTCAGAGAGCCGGAGGGAGATTCTAAAGAAGAAGAAGGTACTGAAGTGTGTTATGCGGGAAGAAATGATTTACTCAGAGGCCAAGTGAAGTGGATGTTTCCAGGGGAGGAAGGAAGAGTCCAAACTGACTGAAAGGCTGCAATCACTGTGATACAATTGTTTCAAGTGTGTTCCCAAGGGGCTCCGTGTGGTTCTGACATGCTGTATGTTAACAGCATTTTGTAACAGATGCAAACAAGAGAGAAAACAATTAGACGTGAGATCTGGGGGCACAGGGACACTTAGCTGTGGACAGACACATGCACACATTACTTTTAGGAGAGGCTGCCTAGCAGGTATGGAGTTAGAGGCATTGGGAACCTTCTCCTCAGGTATTTTCTCAGTTCTCTAAGGAACAGGGTTGCGTGTTTTGGTGTTCCCTTCACCAAGCAAACTCTCATGACTCTCTGTAATGAAATCAACAACTCTTAGGATTTTGTGCGGATTTGATACCGTTGGCATTTACCCGGTTATTTGGTGGTGGATTTCTATGGATGCAGGTGGGAACGGGGCAGAAGTCAGAAACAGGAGATGCTTAAAGCTGTTTCTATGTAGAAAAGAGCTTTATTGTCAGATGGGTGTGGTTATGATTAACAGAGGTTATGATAACAAGAGTTATGACAGCTGAGATGGTTATGATAAACAGAGAAGAGGAGGGAGAGAGAGGGAGGGAGGAAAGGAAACGAGATAGAAGCTCCCAAGAGAAGACGGGATGGGGGTGGGGAGGGAAGAGATTCAGAAGTGGGAATCTTGCTTTAAATGGGGCTTGATGTCAGAGCTCAGAGGAGGGCATGGCCTTAGAGGCTAGCAATGTCCCTTTTACAAGACAGCCCTGCATTTTAATGGATTGATAGGTTCCTAATGTGTTAATGGTTAAATACTGGATAGGGTAACTTTCAAATGGCCCTGCCTGAGGTTTGGTGACAGAAGACTATAAGGTCTATATCTGCTAAACATCTGAGTGTTGTAGAATATTATTTTAAGTTGTGTTACTTTTGTTTATATTGCATCTGTTTAAATCTGTAAAGCTGTTACTGTGCCTGTCTAAAACACCTGATGGTCAGCCAATAGCAAAGCAGGAGAAAGGATAGGTGGGGCTGGCAGGCAGAGAGAATAAATAGGAGAAATCTGGGAGAAAGAAAAGAAAGAGCAAAAGAAGGAGGGGAGAATAGTAGGGGGCCAGACACCCAGCCAGCCATGCAGCAAGAAATAATGAAAGGTAAGGTATACAGACATAGAGAAATGTATCCCAGAAGCATAAAGTTGATGGGGGTAATTTAAGAAAGCTGGCAAGAAACAAGCCAAGCTAAGGGCAGGCATTTATAATAAGAATAAGCCTCTATGTGTGAATTATTTGGGAGCTGGGCGGCGGGCTCCCCAAAAGAACAAAAACATTTTGGCACCTGATGTGGGGCTTTAGTAAAAGAAAATCCAAAAATATCTGAGCTCTCTAATGGGCTCCACTGTGAATACCCAGAGGTCACTGCAAAAGCTTTACCTTGCTTTGCCACTGGCCCTGAACCTACCTTTGGGATAGGCTTTAATTAGCCCTGAGTCTGTCTCCAACATACTGTAATTAATGTCCCTTTATTCTCTGTCAGCCACCATCCCCTCTCCACATGTAAAATCTCTCCTCACTTGCCTGTTTATCTGCTCATCCTCAATTATCTTTCCATCTGTCCAATTCTCACTCATTCTTTAGGGCAGTGGGAAGCTCATCACTTCCCACTGTAAGTGATGAGTGAAAATTTTAATTTAGTAGTCATATGTCTCTTCTGGAAACTGGGACTTTGGGGATCTCGAAATGCACCATGAAGAAGGGTAGCCACTGACCTCAGGAAGCCCAGACAAGGTGGAGGGGACAAGAGGATTGTGTGTAAACTCCAGAGGTGGTGCAGGAAGTGCCTTCTTCCTCCCAGACCCTCCCTGCCTGGATTCTGTCATTTAAGCTTGGGTCCCACCTAGAAGTCATTGCCCCTGCCTTGCACATGGTGTTCTCCACATGTGAGTCTTTTGTTTTTTGTTTTGTTTTGCTTTTTGGGTAAGATTTATTTATTTTGGATACAGTGTTCTGTCTGCATGCCAGAAGAGGGCGCCAGATCTCATTACAGAAGCTGGGAATTGAACTCATTACCTCTGGGAGAACAGCCAGTGCTCTTAACCTCTGAGCCATTTCTCCAGCCCCCATGTTGAGTCTTTATA
Source organism: Phyllotis vaccarum (assembly GCA_033318265.1). NCBI lineage: Eukaryota > Metazoa > Chordata > Mammalia > Rodentia > Cricetidae > Phyllotis > Phyllotis vaccarum. The sequence continues at coordinate 80,690,102 of JARWLC010000010.1, read as the reverse complement.
CCCTACTTTCATCAAAACCCAAACAGAGGGAGACCTTAACCCCATTTTCCTTCTGGCTCGAGTCCAGGGTCTACCAGATTTGCTTCCACTCCTGGTTTCTGTGTGGTTGGCTCACTCCCATGGCTGTGGGCCTGTGTTGCCATGACAACAATAAACACTTTATGATATCCAGGAAGGAGTGGGTGACGAAGAGGGAAGGAAAGACGGATCACTCATCACAGACCTGCCCTCAGTGATCTACTTTTTCCAAAGGTGGTGGCACACGCCTTTAATCCCAGCTCTCAGAGGCAGAGGCAGGAGGATCTATTAGTTTGAAGCCAGCCTGGTCTACAGAGTGAGTTCCAAGAGGAACTTACCAGTGGTGACAGACAGTCATTGACAAGTTATTCTCTCATGATCCCCAGTAACACCCCAAGGTAGGGACCAATGGTGTTAGGAGTTTGTATCTCACAATTTTCTCTCATAAAGTTGTGGGGCTCAAAATCTCACCTTCAACACTGTTTAAACTACAGTATCCATCAGCAGACAGGCAGACAGGGTAGGGAAGGAGACTGGGAATGGGGGTATAGGTCGGGCTCCAAATCCACCAGGGTTTGTCTAACCTTGCCCCACAACAATGGTTCCTGGGCCTGCTACTGAGAGGCAGTGTGTGTCACAGGAGGACCCATTGCCTAGCAGGAGATCCCGAGGCCAATCCCTCACACCACTGAAGAGAGAAGGAAAGCAAACTTTGCACTGCAGGTGATGGACATAATTCACTCAGGTCCATAAAAGGCTGCTAGGCAATTGAATTTTCACTATGGGCCTCAATGCATTTTTCTTCTCTCTTTCTCTCCCCATCTCTCTACTTTCCAAGATAGGGTTTCTCTGTGTTGCTCTAGCTGGCCTATAACTCATTCTGTAGAGCAGGCTTTGAGAAATGTGTTTGCCTCTGCCTCCCAAGTGCTGGGATTGAAGGTATACACTACCACCCCACCCCCCCAAGACAGGGTCTCTCTATCCGTTCCTGGCAGTCCTGGTACTCACTATGTATATGTAGATAAGTCTGGCCTCAAACTCAAAGATCTGCCTACCTCTACCTCTGGAGTGCTGGGATTAAGTTTTCATTTCCTTATTTTGTATATGTGTGCACACATGGAGGCAGGGTTTGGCACTCATGCCATGAAGCCTGTCTGATAGCCAGAGGACAATTTTGAAATTCAGTTTTCTATCATGTGGGTCCCATGGATCAAACTGAAGTCAACAGGCTTGGCATCAAGAGCCTTTACTTGCCGAACTGTCTCTACGGTCCCAGTAAAGGATTAAAACAAACATAATGGGTTTGAGGACATGGCTGGAGAGATGGCTTAGTTAGGAACATTCTTAGCAATGAGGACTGAAGTCTGGTCTCCAGCACCCACATAAGCTGCTTGGCACAGTGGCCCATGCCCAGATTCCCAGCAAAGAGAGGTGGAGTCAGGGGATCCCTGCGCTTTGCTGCCCAGTCAGCCTAGCTGAATGATGAGCCCCAAAATTCAGTGAGAGACCCTGTCTCAAAAAATAAGGTGAAATGTGGGGCTTCAGAGATGGCTCAGCAGTCAGGTGTGCACACTACTCTTCAGAGGACCAGAGTTGGACCCAGCACCCAGGTTGAGTAGCTTACAACCACCTGTGACTTGAGCTCCAGTAGATCAAGTGACCTCTTCTGGCTTGTAGTCACATACACATGTCCCCACACAGGGACACGTGCAAAAACACAATTCTGAAAAAATGGTGGAATGCCAAAGAAGACAGCTGCTATTGTCCTCTGGCCTCCATGTGCACTGGCCCCATGCTCACTGACACACACACTTATAAAAACAAAGGTACTTTATTTCTGGAGGCTATGAAGTCTAGGCTGGCCTCAAACTTGTGACACTCCTGCTTTACCATCCCAGGGTGCTGGGATATAGGCACGGGCCATCTCACTGGCCAAACCAGTTATTTGTAGAGTAGACTCATGAATATATCCCCGTGGCATCTCTGAAGTTCCACACTGGCCCACGTTCTCTGAATGCTGGTGAGAGACAGGTGCACGACATTCACACTTATACCAAATGCTCTCTTGGCTGGCTCATCATATGCACTTATTTTTAAATTAAAGATTTTTTGGTTTTGTTTTTTTTTTTTTAAACCTTTGTCTGTCCAGGCTTCCCTTGAGGGAGACAAACAGCTATCAGCATTTCACAGTTGCAAACTGACCCTGGAGAGTTCATGTGTTAATGGGTGGGTGGCCATGAAATTTGGAGTGTATCATTTTTGGGGAGACTCCTAAGCCAAAGCTCCATTCTTGACACCTTTCCTGGGTTTGGACCCTTATAAGTGACCTACCCACAGATGCTTCCCTCTTGGTGATTTATAGGCACCTCCACACTCTATTTATAAATATTTATGTGTGTACCACATGCATGCCTGGTAGATCCCTACCATATAGATCCCTGGAACTATGGTTTCAGACAGCTGCCCTGTAGTTGTTGGGAACAGAACCTGGATCTTCTTCAAGAACAGATGCTCTTAACTGCTGAGTCCCCTATCCAGCCCCAAACTTCACATTTCTGAAAAATGGCCCATCTTCTGCCTCTTCCCGACTCTTAGTTTTGCAGGGCCAGGGAGAGTAACCATAACACTGTGGTACCCAATCACAAGTCCAGTTTCATCCTTAATAACTGACAACCTAGCTACCCTCCAAGTTATATGTTCCATGCTTGCCTCCTCTCCAGTCAGATGACTCTGTGACTTCACCTCTCCTATACCTGTTAACTTCCTTATAGCTCTGCAGCTGATACAGGCATCTAGAGGGACATAAGACTCATTGTGGATCCCACTGATGCCAAGAAAATGGACTGTTCAAAAATGGAGGGCTGAGCTTTCGGAGTGCAGCCCACTGTGCAGTGCTTGGCTGGTATATGCTCAAGGTGATGGGTTCTAACCTTAGCACTGAAAAAACAAGTATAATGAGAGTTATTACAGCATTTTCCCACTGGCTACTAATTATCATTAGTATGGTTGTCTTAACTTCTTACACTCTGTTGTAATTTTTATAGATTGCATTTATTGTGGCTAGACTACTTGGATTTCCCCCTTTTGTCTATCAGGTGAGATATCTTCTGGGAAACAGTAATTTCAAATTTATTGGCACAGAGTTAATTGCTCATGGTACTTATTTTTTGAGCTGCTGATTATTGGTAATTTTATACAATTAAAAATTCCTAATATCAGGGATGGGGATGTAGCTCAGTTGGTAGAGTGTCTAGCATGCATGAAGCTATGGGTTCAGTCCCTGGCATTATATAAAAGTGGGTATGATGGTGCATGCCCATAACCCCAAGCTTCTTTAAATTTGTGTTCCTTTCTGTGTGTCTGTGTGTTCAGGCACAAACTCTGGTACCTGTATATGGAAGTCAAAGGAAAATCTTGAGTGTGAGCCATCTCTTGCCACCTTGAGACTGGGTCTGTCCTGTTCATTGCTACATATGCCAAGAGAACTGGCCCCTGAGCTTTGCAGGATCCATCTGTTTCTACCCCTCACCTCCCCCACCCCCAGTAGAGACTCAGCTGTAATTAGTCTCTTGTGCTATTGTGTTCTGAGGATCCAAGCCCAACAGGTTGTCAGGCCTGTGTGGCAAGCACTTTACCCTCTAAGCCATCTCCCTAGTCCTAAGATTTTTTCCCCCCATCTCCTTAATCTGTTGAGTCGGATGCTTAGCATAGTCAGCCTGTCTTCTGCAAGTAAGAATGGAAGTTTCTATTTACGTGTTTATTTGAGATGGGGTCTAATGCTGGCTGTTCTAGACTCACTATGTAAAGCACACCGGCCTAAGAATGGAACTTTCTTAGTTCCCCTTTAGTGGTGTCCTTCTTCATGGTGCTAGGAACTAAACCCAGGACACATGCCTCCCAGTTCATGTTGTCAGTGGGCTTCCCACTGTCTCCGATGTGGCATACCCAATATTATATTCAGTTCTGAGCACTGGGGTATGCTAGTGCCTCAGGAAAGCTGACACAGGCTACAACTGAGCTATTCCCCAATCTAAAATGTTCACTATGATTGTTTCTAAGTTATTTTCTATGACCTCTGTCGTTATTTCCTCTCTTTTGTTTCATTCCATAGTCCAAGTTGGTGTTGAACTCAAAGTGATCCATTTGCCCAAGCCGCCTCCCACCCCACCAGTTCTGGGATCCCAGACATGTGCTATCACTCTTGCTACACTTGGCTCCCTAATGTAATTCAAAATCACTCCCTAATCCATACTAAGAACCCTAGACTCCAGTTTCCAGGATGACCTGCCTTGTGGGTCTCTGTGAGCTCAGTTTCTGTATGCCCCTCATGCACCTCAATCTTTGGAACTCTTAGGTCTATTTAAAACAACAGCCAACCAAACAACCCCAAATCCCAGTTCTTCCGAAGGTCTGCTATGAATGCACAGGTTGGGATCAGATGGCCTGCCTGCATCTCTGTACAACTATCTTCCTACCTGTTGCTTCTTCCTGGTTTTCTCTCTAGGATGCACGTTTCTCAAAGACCTTGCTCAATGCCTGGCCCACAGTAGCTTGTCAGTGGTGACAGAACAGCATGAAGAACACACATTTACCATTCTTGTTCTGAGGACCAATACACTAATAATGTTCCATCTTTCAACTGCAGTTGGATCCTTTCTTCATGCTTCCTTCCACCCTGCCTTGTGCCATCCAATCCCTGTGGCAAGCTAGAGACTGCCTGCACTGAGCCATTCTGCCAGCAGGGGGCACTGGAAGCCTGTAGCTGAGCCAGTCTCGGCCTGACTTTTCTGAGTTTCATGGCTCCCAAGGGCTTGGTCTGTGCAAACCTGGATCCATGATGTCTTTCCTTCCCTGTGTGGCAGCTGCCATGTCCACATCTCCTCTTTTACTAGGTAGAACACTAGAAGCAATTAAAATGGTACATTCTTAAACCTCCTTTGCTTAGCAACAGTCTCTAAGATCTCTCGTCTCCTTGGATCACACTGAATCTCAGGGTAAGGAAGCCCAGCTGCTCCCCTGAAGAGCTCTTCTTGTGGGGGAGAAGTGAACACCCTCTGAGGTCGTGGATAGACTTCTCCTAGAGAATGGATCCACAGGAAAGGGTGAGCACGGATTCTGAGAAACATTTAAGAAATGCTTACACTAAGCTGATGCCTCAGGCTTAGAGTGACCAGCCCTGCAAAGCCTGCACTTCCACACCAGGCAGGGTGGAGTGGATAGGATGCCTATGAGGCAGGAAGCAGCTGACTCAGTGGAGAACCAAACCTGTCTCCAGGAAGGGAGGCTCTGGAGCAAAACTGTGTGCTCCTGCTTCCCTGTGCAGGAGAAGGCAGAGGCCCTAGCTCTCCTGCTGTGCAGTAACCCCTGGCCATGTTCTGAGTTAGGGTGGAGTTCCACACTGAGGCAGGACCTGGAGGTTCTGGAGAGCTCAAACAGAGGCTTATGGGAAGGAGCTGAGGGACCATTCAGCTCAACCTATCATTTAGCAGCTGAGAGAATAGATGGGGAATGAGGATCCCTCAGCACCACACAGAGTGAGCGTCAGAGCTGAGTCTACCAGAGGACAATGTTGCTGTGGTTCTGAAAGTGCAGACCCACCATGCTGGATGCTCATGGTCTATCCCCAAGTACGTGTGTCTGGGACTGTGTACTCCAGTCCCAGATGAAACATTATTCCAACTGGGCCAGGACAGTGCCACCTCAGTGTCAGAGCACCTTCAAAGTTTGTACCTGTCAAGTAGCCTGCGATGAGAAAGCCACAACCTCTGGCAAAAAGAGCAGTCTATTGCTACTGAGCCAGAAGAAAGGGCCCAGGGAAAGGCCTGAAGACAGGACACAAGAGCTCTTAGGGGCATTTACTGCAAACTGTTATAATTAAAGTGATATTTTACAAGTGTTTTAGACCAAGGGCAGATGGGCTCGGAGGTGGGTCTGGGCTCCTCAAGCCCACAGAGGGGAGGTGACACTCCAAGGGACAGGAACTCAAGTCCCAGAGGAGGCGTCACAGGGAGCCTGGGAGGAAAATGAGGGAGCAGAGAGGACCATGAAGCAGCTCCTCTGGATCTGAAATTCTGCTGGAAGTTCAAGGCCTTCCTGATGCGGCCTGTGTCTGACACAGATCCTCTGACTGGGCTTCCTGCCAGCTCAGGGTGCCAGGGTCGTCTTCATTATCATTCATCACAGACTTCCTCTTGCTGCCAGAGTATTTTCAAACTTGCAGCTTAAAAACAGCAGGAGGAAAAAGAACAGGGATGTTCTTAATATAAATCCACACTGAGAGTGCCTGGAGAGAGGATGCTTCCCAGCGCTGGCAGGTGCTGGGAGGGCTTTCCGCATTCATTATGTGCAGGGCACTTGTTAAAGGACCTAAGGTCTCCATTTTTAAGACTTGTCCATGTTTTTTAAGAACCTTTGATCTGACTGCAGACTTGGAGCCTAGCAAAACACCGAGCAGGTCAGGGAAGGGTGGAGAGAGAAGCCTGTTGAGCTCAGAGGTCACTCCCAGAAAGATGGAGGGGGGCACTTCCCAGAAGCAGCAGCAGCAGCAGCATGAAGGGCCACTCCAGGGGGTCCAGGGTGCTAGGGTGCAGGAGATGGGATACTATTTGGGCAGAGCAAAGTCCCATGCAGTTTCCTGTGCACATTTCCACATAGCCTGCATGAGACGGGTGAAGCCCATGTCCTTGGGCTTCTCCAGACCCCTCATCAGCCGCTGCTTCATGATGGAAACAAACTCCTTATTGCTCAGCTCCCCATTGCCTGGAGGATGAGGAGAAACAGAGGTGTAAATAGAAACTCGGGGAACATTCCACCCTCACACACCAGCACATACTCCGCTAAGTTTAACTCTCGTGGCTTGGGGTGAACCGCAGCCCACCAACGCTGACTAGAGCAGAAGTCGGGTCCTGTGTGAGAACAGAGATGGATTTGTGCATTGGTCCTTGGAACACTCCCAGGTTGTGGGAGAGACAAGACACATGACATCAACGATGAGGTAAGTGCTACCATGGGGCAGACAGAGGGTGCTGTGGTGCAGGGGAGCTGTGTGCTTGCTGGGGAACTTCAAGAAGCAAGGTATTCAGTTAAGGTCTTTTGGGGTGTGGACATCTGGAAGGTTCCCTGCTGCCCTTTATCTACCCCTCCCACTCTTTCTTAGCCTTGGCCCTGGAACCCTACTGATTTGGCTTATTTATCCTCCCCAAGCTGGATCAGACTCTCTACTTTTAATTTTTAAACTTCTATGTGCATGAGTGTCTGCCTGCATGGATGCGCCCACTGGGGGATGGATCTCCTAGAACTGAGGTTACAAATGGTTGCGAGCTGCAGTGTGGGTGCTGGGAACCAAACCCTGGCAAGAGAAGCAAGCAAGCATACTTCTCTGCTGAGCCCAGCCCCCCCCCCCCTCTGTTTTCAACACCTGACACAAGCCCTGACATCCACTACATTCTGTAAGGACAAAGCCGTGCTGTATTCTTTCTGGATTACATAGTTCCAGGCCAGCCAGGGTTACATAGTGACACCCCATCTCGACAAAACAAAAACAGCAACCCCCCAAACCCCAAAAAGTGAAAAACACAAACTCCGGCCCAGGATGGAATCTTTCAAGCTCTCAGTGCCAAGGACCAGGCTGCTGCATATACAACTGCCCCTCTACAGACAGGATCTAGGGGTGCAGGGGGGTCTGGCGTTGCTCTACCCTCCATAGGACCCCACTCACCATCGCAGTCAAAGAGCGCAAACACCACGTCACACACATGGTCTGAGAGTTCCACTTTGGCCACTGTCCTGGCCACTTGCTGCATGGTCACTGAGGGGAAAGACGCCAGGTTAGTGCTCCACGTGGGGGCTCATTCTTTCTCCACGTGGGGGCTAAACCACGCAAAACTCTGCAGATGTATTTGGGTCACATTTGAGAAAATGAGGTTAGCTGTGGGGCGCACACCTGTAATCTCGCTGGCAGGGAAGGAGATTCAAGAATCTGAGGGCAACAGGAAGAACTTGTGTCAGAACCAAAGTTCAAGGCTACGTTGGGGCACCGACAGTTTCAGACTATCCAAATACTCTGTGGGTGCCCCAAGTGATGGGGCACTTGGGCAGCGTGTACCGGGCCTGGGGTTAAGTATCAAAAGCCAGCAATGAAGAATTAAAATAATAATAATAATAAAGAGAAAGAAAAATGAGAATTGAATTTTTATTCATGACCCCCCCCACCTCAGGATTTTGTTTTAAGTTGATTATGTATACAATGTCCTGTCTGCATGTATCCCTGCGGGCCAGGAGAAGGTACCAGATCTCATCACAGTCGGCTGTGAGCCTCATGTGGTTGCTGGGAACTGAACTCAGGACCTACAGAATCGAAGTCAGTGCTCTTAACTCCAGCCCCCCACCTTTGTTTTTTGAGACATGGGTTTCTCTGTGTAGCCATGGCTGTCCTAGAACTCACTCTGTGGGCCAGGTTGGCCTTGAACTCACTGAGATCCATCTGCTCTTGTCTCTCAAGTGCTAGGATTAGCAGCACATGCCACCACTGGCTGGCCTTCAGGGTCTGTTCTTTGGCATTGCTGTTAAAAGGCATGAAGAAAATGAGGAACACCTGATCCTGAGCAGAGCATGATGGCACATGACCCCAGCACTCAGGAGCTGGGGCGGGAGAGAAGAGGTTAAGGCTAACAGGTATACAAAAAAGACAGATTTAGCCGTATGCTTCTTTTAACTGTGCCCTTTTGAGAAGCATGGAACTCTTGTCAGGAGACCTACACGACCTACACACTGACACGCAGCTTTCATCCATCCGTCCGTCCGTCCGTCCGTCCGTCCATCCATCCATCCAATCTATCTCTGGCCTCAGTAGAGCAGCTCTACTTTTGCTATTTCCCTTCCCTGACTTTACTATGAAATAGCAACTGTGTCAAATTGGTTTCCCATGAAAGACAAGCCAGGAAGAACTAGGCAATTTCCGCTGTCTTCTCTCTCATTTATCCTCATGTACGGCTCACCTATGCCTATAAATTATGGGACTGCCCACAGATCAGCCCCAAAGTGAAGTAAAACTTGCAGGACAGAAAAGGGGCTGGAGAGATGATGGTTAAGAGCACTTTCTGCTCCTGCAGAGGACCCAGGTTTGATTCCCAGCACCCACATGGTGCTTCACAACCATCCAAAACTCTAGTTCCAGGGGGATCTGAAGCCCTCTTCTGACTTCCTTGGGCACCAGACATGCACAAGGTGCATATACATACGTGCAGGCAAAATGTTCACATGCATAAAAGAAAAAAAAAAAGGGATGACTGAACCCTGTGTGTAGCTTAGATGCCACACAAGGTCAGCAGACACAGATACCATGGTGGGGCAAAACCATGCTGGTGTCATGAGATAGGGCTCTCTCTGTGTGACCTCACCCAGACAGAGCTGCTCCACAGCTTAGGGTTTGCTTTTCTCAAATTCAAGTCAGAGGACACACAAGGAGGCTGCTGAGGTTGCTTGGCACACAGAGGAGTTTTATTGGTGTTTATTTTAGAGTGTGAGGGTGACGAACAGGGTGGAAATATCTGGAAATAGCTGAGGCTCTTGCATGGCTTTGCCTCAGTGTTCAAAGCCTCTAGCTTGAGGGGAACAAGGCTGTTCAGGAAGGTGGGAAGAGCTGGAGCCTCCCTCCTGCAGCTTTGGCCACTGTTCAGATCACCCTCATTCCTAGGCTGTGACATACGGTGAAGGAGACCAATGGTTTTTGGCACAAAAAGATAAAGGTGTAAGTATAAGGTTTCACGTGCCATGTGGTGGGCTTGAGAAACAGAGCCTTGCAGGAAGAACTGATTGCTGTTAACTGTGTGGAGGAGGATGGAGTGTGGGGGGGGGGTGGGGGGGAGAGAAAGAAGAGGAGGATGAAGAGGAGGAGGAGGAGGCAGCTCTCTACACTTCGTGACGGGGATATCTCAGGGAGAACAGGACGAGAGTGAGTGTTCTCAAACACTGCTACAAACTGAACCTCCCTCCATGGCCACAGAGGAATCCTGGGAAGGGCCTGAGAAGCACATGTATGCCAGAGTATGCTTTCTACTGGTCACAGCATATTCTGTAGCTCACATCTCGTGTTTTAGCTACTCTAATAACAGCTGCCTTCATGCTCCGCTCCCAAGTCTCCAATTCTCGCAGGGTAGGATGCCTCTCCAATCTTCTTGCTCCCATGCCAACAGCACTCTGCTGTAAGCACTATTTCAGGATGTCAGTGAGAACTCTTGACAACCTCCATCGAGCGGCTTATTAGGCTGGTATTAGGTGCTTGAATATGGAATCCTTGAGGTTGCACCCCTCACAGGCCGGGTAGAGATTATGCCCCATCCCACCTGGAGGGGGCGCTAGTGGTCTGTGTACGACCAGAGCTAAGTCACTGTGACTCCTGGGGATGGGGACAGTCTTGCTGGGGTGCCCTTTTCACAGTACAAGATCCTTGGAGAGGTCCCCGGGGTATGAATCAGAACAGGATAGAACAAACCAACTAGCTGGTGAGCTGTCAATCGGGAACTCTTGGGACAAATGGAATGATAACAGATGACAAGCCAAGTCCCTGACAGCTGCTGGGGAGCTGTCATAGTCACACTGTTTTCAAGCTCTCTGAATCACACTAATTAAACACAGTGGAAAGAACTTCCCCACCCTACCCTCCTGGACCTTAACTTCCCTGTACCGACCTGTTGTGGGTACGGGACCTGCAATTTTGGCTTCCCCTATTTGGTGACTGTGACTCTGAAATACATACTTGGTCTCCTGTGATGGCTAATTTCTACTGGCAACCCGCTGGTACTGAGAATCACCATGGAAACAAACCCCTGTGCATGTCTGTGAGGATGTTACTAGGGTGAGATGAAAAGTCCTATCCTAAATGCGGTCAGAATAATTCCCTGGGCTGGGGTCCTGGAATGAATAAAAGGAAGGTGGTGAGCAGAGCACAAACACTCTTCCTTCTGCTTCCAGGCAGTTGAGCCAGTGCTGCCCCATGTTCCTGCTGCCATGTCTCCCCCACGATAGGCAGTACCTTCAAGCTGAGCTGAAGTAACCCCCCCTCCCTTAATGTCTTCTCTCTCCCTGCTTTCATTTTATGTATGCACGGAGGGCAGAGGGTGAAGTTATGATGTTCAGTGTTCTTCTCTATCACTCCTTATTCTTTTGAGGCGAGGTCTGTCCTGAACCCAGAGCTAGGCTAGTGGCCAGCAAGCCCCAGCAATCCTCCTGTCTCTGCTCCCACAGTCCTAGGGTTGCAGGCATATGCCTGGCCATGTCCAGCCAAATTATAATACAGGTCCTTGTGATTGCACAGCAAGTGACATTACTCCCCGGCCATCTCTCTGGCCTCTCATTTCCCTTCAATAGGTATTTTGTCACCCAGACAAGTAACTAACACAGTCGACAGTCTTTGACTTAGGTCCTAATATCCTTACAATTGCAAAGTGCTTTATTGTTTTGTGTGTTAATGAGGCTACTGGTGCCAATAGCACATAGGTAGTTTCAAGATGCATTCTGATCACAGCAAAGCTCAAGTCTTGTTGGGATTTTCCAGCTATGCCCTCTAACCCAATGAGTTGGTCACCAGTGGCTAATTCAGTCATGCCTGTGTAACGAAGCCCCCTCAGACTCTCAAGAGCACAGCAGTTTAGATAGCTTTTGAAAGTTGCATTTGGAAGTTCCTGGAGGATGATAGGAAGGCACAGAAGCTCTGTGCTCCTCCCCGACCTCTCCCGATGCATATGGAGCCTCTGGAACAAGCCAATAAACCTTTGTAAGGCTGCAACTAGTGTCACCAGGGTCAGTCTCTGAGGATGGTGATCTCAACCAGTAGAGTCTGACACTAGCTAGTACATACCTCAAAACCAAACAGGAAGAACGGGCCGGGTATCCAGAGAGAACTCACTGCTTCTGTGCTGCTGGAGAAATCCCTATACCTTTTTATTTTTTCCAGACAGTTTCACTGTGTAGTCCCAGTTAGCCTGAAATCTGCTACATAGAGCAGGCTGGCCCAAATTCACAGATATCCTTCTGCCTATGCCTCCTGAGTGCTGGGATTAATGGTGTGTGTATCACTATGCCCTCTCTTTCCCCTGCATCTTTTGAGATCTCAGGAGTCTTCTGTACTGGTTATTTTGGTGTTAGAACAGAGGACCCCCCCCCCGGCACCCTGACCCAATGGAATAATACTATGGTGCTGGAATTCCAGCTTCTCATCTGCCTATATGGAAAAGAAGGCCCCCAGAGGAAAGAGAAAATTTAGATTTCCAAGGCTCACCCATGACACTTCTAATAATCTTCCCAGGGGCCTACATCCACTTAAGATTGGGATGGGGAAGAATTGGAAGAATTCTGACTTTCAAAAATCTGGTACCACTGCCATCCCAGTATTCGGGAGGCAGAGGCAAGCGGATCTCTGTGAGTCTGAGGCCAGATGTGTCTACAGAGTGAGTTCTGAGACAGCTGAGGCTACACAGAGAAACCCCGTCTTGAAAAATAGTAGTAGTGGAACAAAAAGAAGATGATATAACACCATTTGTTTTCACAAATCCAGAAGCACCTGAGTTGTGCCTGGTGTGGTCCAGAACTTGACAGTACTACACCGTGTGTTACAATAATGTACCAGAAATTAGGTTACATGTAATTAACCACATAATCGCCTCTCAGGAGAGCTCTGGAGTGATAAAAACTCACAGGCCCACACTGAACCAGAAGAGACTGCAGAGAGAGATCCAGGGAGCCGAAGTGACTTTCCAAGGTGACAAAGCCATTGACCACTGGGTCAGTATCCCTGTTCTTTCCCTCTTACCTGGAGGATCCTAGTTCCTTCCCAGCTCCATCATCCTAAAGGGACAGAGTCCAGAAAACAGAAAAGCCTAGTTAGGGTGTCCCCAGTGCCTTTTGTCAGGGATGAGTGTTAGCCAGGCCTGGGAGCAGGAATTTCAGCCGGACCACAGAGCCAACTGTTCTCTGCAGTGAGGGTCACCAACATGTCCTTGGAATGCATGTTGACATTCCAAGGACAACTAAAAAGGTATATAAAACAACCTCATAAGAAGTACAAGTCATAAAAAAGGCCGACACGGCTGATTGTCTCTCTCCCCTGCAAAGGTGTGTGGAAAGGTGACCCCACAGGTCCCAATGACATCCTAAGCTGTTCTGTCATGTGATTAGTCATGCTCTTCTGGACTGCAGGGTGTGTGTGTGTGAGAATCTGGCTTGTGGTTGCTAAGGTCAAGTGGGGATCGGGTGCTGCTTCAGTCCTGGGAAGCCTTGCTTCTACACAGGGAGGGTCCTTTCTTGTGAGTGTCCTTTTTTTTTTTTTTTTTTGTAGCTTCTTTCAAGGCTCCCTGACAGCTATAATACACACTTTTCAACCCAATTTGGGGCTGTCTTTAGGACCTAACAATGGGGAGGACAGAGCAATCAATGCCACATCCTAGCAAGAAGAGGCCAAGTCCTTGCTCTGCATGGCACTAAAGGGCAGGCTGCTGGCACCTCTGTGTGACCAGGCTGCCTGCCTGTCAGAAGTGACACAGTGGGTCCCGCAGATTGGTTTTCTGAACTTCAGGTGCCATAACATGACTACCTCAATTGGCCCAGATCTAACTAAGTTTTATTGCACTGTCTTGTATTGTGTTTAACTTCACTGAAAAGCTCATCACATCTTGTCTAAAAATGGCAAGAGATTTTTTGTTTTTTAAAAATACTTTTTATTTTTTTTTAAAGATGTGTTGCTGGGCTGGTCTCTAACTGCTGGTCTCCAAGAGATGCCTACCTTAGCCTTCCGAGTCCTGGGATTATAAGCATATTCTATCATTTGCCTGGCTTCAGACAAGCATGTCTATGAGCACTAATTGGTCAGTCTTTATAAAATTATATCCTTGACACCAGGTTGTGGTGGCACATGCCTTTAATCCCAGCACTTGGGAGGCAGCGGCAGGTTGGTCTCTGAATTTGAGGCCAGCCTGGTCTATAGTTCAAGCTCCATTACAGCCAGGGCTACACACAGAGAAACCCTGCCTCAAAAAACCAATAGAAGAAAAAAGATTAAAAAAATTATATCCTTGATGGACTGTGACTGTTTCAGTGACATCTAACTCTGAAGGCGGAATTGGGTGTAGACACATTAAAACTTATCAGGTTGAAATGATCTGAGAGACTCTGCTTAGGCTGCTAAAGATTGAAGTCACCAAGAAGCAGTGTGATAGGGTCTAATCTGAGGGGGGGGGAGTGTGTTTCAAGGCCAGAGGCACGAGATTCCTTAATATTGGTCCTGGAACTCAAACCCAGGTGCTTCCTTCCCCCACAAGATCTCTGAGCACTCTAGTCACTGAGCTACTTCTCCAGTTCCTAAAACTTTTAAAATTGTGTGAGTGTGTGTGTCTCTGTGTGTATGTCTGTCTGTCTGTGCCTGTGTATGTGTCTGTCTCTCTGTGCAGAGCTAGAAGGACAACTTGTGGGAACTGCTTCTCTCTCCACCATGTGTGTCCTGCGATTGGGCTCACGTATGTCACCATCAGCTTAGCACCTGAGCTGCCTTGTTGGCTCATACTTCTCGTTGTCATTCTTTACTGGTCAGCTCCTCAGCGTGATATAAATGTTGGCTGACTTTGTTCTCACCTCCTTGATGCAGGCAATTTGCTGCTGGCCCCTCCTATCAACAGTCACAAATCCCTCAGGTACCTGTGCTTATATCATTTTACAAAACCTTCATATATGCACGGTGATATAGTTAAGGCAGGATCATTCTTTAGAATGCTAAATGACTTGAAATTTGGGAAAATTAACCAGGCCTTTGTATGGGAAATGACTCATAAGGCAAACATTTATTTCGGATTTGAACTTCCTTGCCTACACTGGGAATAATTTTATTTTAAGCATTGATGACTTTGCCTTTGATGAACGGAATCCTAGCCAGTACTCTTCATATAACAACGTTTTTACAAGACTCAAAGATGAAGAGGAGTGCAGGGGCCGACTTCCTCACACTGCAAGAATTTATCTGCTCTTTGACGTTTATAATCCCTTCCCCATGCATGCCCGGGACAGCCCTACCTCCATGTTCTGTCTAGGCTGTCACGGAGATCCTTGCTTTAAAGTTTTGTCTCTTTCTGTTGCCACATAAAAGTGCTGAGCCTCTTTTTTAAACATTAGAAACACATTATTATTATTATTATTATTATTATTATTATTATTATTATTATTATATGTGTATGGGCATTTTGCCTGCATATGTGTATACCATGTGCATGCCCGGTGCCTAAGGAGGCAAGAAGATGGTGAAGAAGATGGTGTCAGATCCCCTGGAACTGGAGTTACAGACAGTGGTGAGCCACCCCATAGGTGCTGGGGAGCCAGGTCCCCTGGAGGAGGAGCCAGTGCTCTTAACTGCTTAGCAGTTTAGCATCTCTCACTGGAGGCTCTCTTCTAAGATCCAGGTTCTTCTGCTTGCCGTGCACTAATGGGAACAGTGCTGAGAGGCTCCCAAGCAACCTCGGTTTCTGCTCTGTTTTGTACACACTAGCTGGGATCTGGGCAAAGCCATCTTCCCTCCTAGTTAATGACTGTATTGTAGGTCAAGAGCGATTAAGTGGGAGTTTAACAAAACGATTTCTAAACTCCCTTCAGCACTAAAACTTTATGACTCCCATGTTGTCTTTTTATTTTTTAAAAAAATGATGAAATAGCTTCAGTCAGTTACAATGTCCATATGTTTAGAAGCCTTCAAAGAGAGAACTTGGGGCTGGAGAAATGACTCAGCAGTTAGGAGTGTGTACTGCTCTTCTCGAAGACTCAAGTTCAGTTAAGGGATCCCGACGCCCTCTTCTGACCTCTCTGGGCACTTACATACACATATGTTGCCTGCCCACCTCGTAATTTTTAAAAGATCTTAAAAAGCAATATAACTAAAAGAGGGGATTTCTGGAATTATTGGTTGATGTGGCACACGGATGCTGAGGTGGCCCACACATTCCCATCCTGTTTAGGGTGGGCAGGCCTTTGAATCCATCACTCTCACAGGTAGGTTACTTTACATGGCGATGTTGATGGCTTAGACAATTTCACGACCACTTCTAAGGGAATCTACCCTAGCAATTTCTAAGGGAATGCTGCCAGAAAGAGCATGCCTAGACGTGCTGTGGCCTGCAGAGAATCTGCAGCTATTAGGAAAAGGAGACTCAGTCCCACAATGGAAATAAGTTGAATTTTGCCAACAACCGAAAACCTTAATTACAGGCTCTGTTAAGATCTGAGCAGGGAGGCTGGGGAGGTGGCTAAGTGGTTAAGAGTACTGGCTGCTCTTCCAGAGGACCCAGGTTCAAATCCCAGCACCTATATTGCAGATGATAGCAATCTGTAACTTCAGTTCCAGGGAATCCACAGCCTCTTCTGGCCTTTGCAGGCACCAGGCATGCATGTGGTGCACAGACATGCATGTGGAACATATGTGCAAGCAAAATGCTCAAATCATATAAGATAAACATAAATCTAAAAATAAACCAAAACAACACTAAAAAGATCTGAGTAGAGACCCCAGAGGCTGCTCAAAGGCTGTTGACTGCCTCAATCTCCAGCTACTAAACGTGTTGTCTCTCAGCTTCAGAACTGACCCTCCTTCATTACGCAGCAGCCTGTGGGAATGATATTTATGACTGGGAATGTCCCAGGCTCCTCAAATCACACTTTATATATAGCTGCCCTCAATTCTTAGGCGCGATTTCTACCTTTGTGCAACCACAGCACTAAGCAGCAAAATGAGATTCGGTAGAGACACTAGCCCAGGTCTAATTAAGCTTTAAATTTTCTAACAAGGAAATAAAGGCTGCCACCTTTTCCTTTGGGAATCCAGTGCTTTTCCCTGACTTTAAATTTATCCGATAATTATAAATTAGTCAATCTTCACAGGGATTCGGATGTAACTCTGGGCTATAACATGACATGTCTTCCTCACTGGGTTTACACTCACCTAGAAGACACAAGTCTGGGTGTGTCTAAGACAGCACTCTAGAGAGGTTAAGCTGAGGATGGAAGAGCCATTCTGCGCCATCCAATAGGCTAAGACAGAATGAAAAGCCAAAAAGGAGCAAGCAGGGTGAGAACCAGTATTCATCTCTGTTCGCTGACCATGGGCACGAGGTGACCCGCCCCCCCTATACACACACAGTACTGCAGCTGGAGCCCCCACGGTGATAGACTGGATCCTCTCACACTGTGGGTTACAAATAAACACAGCAATATCCCAATGCCTTTAAGTTGCTTTTGTCATAGCAAAGAAAAAAGTAGCCAATACTCCCCCCCCCCCATGCATTCAGGACTTGGAGCTTTCTCCTCCCCCAGGGCAGACAGAAGCGGAGCAGTTATTTTATGCTGCTGTCACCTCGGCGCCCTGCCTTGACAAACTTGACAAACGGCACCTTTGAACTGTGAGTTGAAATAAACCTTTCTTCTAGCTGCTTTTGTCAGAGTGCTCTGTCACGGTAGCAACAGTAGGGATTTATCTTAGAACATTCTAGCGTCTCCTCCAGCGGCTGCCCACGTTGAGAATAAATTCTCTCATTTGTTACACCACTGTAACTGGACATCCAGTGTGTGCAAGGCATCGTCTAGACCTTAAAGCAGGATGTAAAGAGGTAGAAATATGGTTCATGATGAGATAATGGTAAAACTGAGAAAAAGCTTCAGTTCTTAATATTTAATGATTTAGAATATCTAAGTTAGTAAGAATGTAAAAACTATGGCGGCCCGGAGAGATGGCCCAGTGGTTATGGCAATTGCTGCTCATCTAGAGTAGCTGGGGTTGGTTCCCAGCACCCACATGCTGGCTCAAAGCCACCTGCAATTCCAGATCTAGAGGATCGACCCTCCTTTCCTGGCTTCCAGCGGGACTGCATGCACGTGGTGCATAGACATACATGCAGGCAAGACACCCATACAAACAAAAATACATTTTTTAGAAAGTAACTATAGTTGGAGGTGGCAACACAGGCCTTTAATCCCAACACTTGGGGGGCAGAGTCAGGGGGATCTCTGTGAGTTTGAGACTAGCTTGTACTCTACAGAGTGAGTTCCAGGACAGCCAGGGCTACACAGAGAAAGCCTGTCTCCAAAACAACAAACAAAGTAACTATAGATCCGTCTCCTCAAAGAGCAAAAGTGGGCTACAACAGCTCCACAGGGTTTGACATTTTTAAACCTTGTTCTCCTTTCTGTGGCATTCAGGAGCACACCCAGGGTTTCTTGCCTGCTGGCGGTGGTGGTCGTCCAGTAAATTGCACCTCTGGCATTTCTTTGAAGACTAATACATTAATGGAGCTGTCACAGTAGGGTCGGTTGTTTTGGTCACTGGCCCTTTGATGAATGTGAAGATGAGCACAGGGACCTGAAGAAGTTATAGCCTAGCATACCCAGGCAGCACTGTCTCTTGCCAGTCACCAGAGACCCGGATCAGGCTTGTAATATCCCAAAACATTACACTCTAAAAACCAGAAACCTCGGGCTTTAAGAACTTGATCTTTTCGGCATCACTTGAAGGTCTCCCTTTCCCAATGATGATGTGGACCAGACCCAGGGACTAGTGAAACCCTAACCTCCGAGCTAAATCCCCATTGCCAACGAGGAACAACTCAACCTTGGGCTTGAGCAGAAAAGCAGAATTTACGTTTTGCATGATTTCTTGCAGAGTTATCTTTCAGCATGTTAGATATCAGAGCAGCGCTCACAAATGCAGTGAGTCACTGGCATACCAGTGAGCAGAGGTGGTGACGAACACTCAGATCGCTGGAGAGCAGGGGCATCTGTGCCTGTGAGCAAGGGAGGGGCACCATTGATAGAGCCCTTGCCTAGCATGCTGGGGACCCTGGGTTCTATCCCAGCAGCACATAAAACTAGGTGTGGTGGCACACACCTGTAACCTCAGCACTTGGCAGGTCCAGGGAAGGTCTGTAATGCAAAGTCATTCTTCTCGTCCTTCTTCTAATCTGCTAATGTGGATTAGAACAAACCCTGCTTCTGTGTCCTGCATTGGATCCTGGATTAGATGTTGACTGTTTAGTATGTATGTGCTTTTGGCTGTAATCTGCCAACTCTCCTGTGGACCTCCAGCTTCTCCTGGGACATGACTGTAGTAGGTAGGCATTTATGCTTTGGATCTCATGTGAAAAGTGATAAGGTTAGAAAGACAAGGAACACATATGTATCTGCTCATGTATTCCTCCATGGGCTATGAAGTTAGACTAGACCCTCCAGGACTCCTCCACGATGAGGTGAGTGCTAAAGATGCCAGAAAGCATCCCTCAAGAGGGCAGCTACAGGGAGAATCTTGGGAGGAGGATGTCATTTTTAAAGGCCACAGTAGAAGGGCTTAATTCTTACCCTAAATGTGGCTGACTTATTTGGAAGGTCAAGGCAAAGGACTGTCCTGAAGATGAGGCTGGTCTAGAGAATAAGACCTAGTTTTACCATCACCCCAAACATGTTTGCTCAGCTTATTTTCTGGAGGCCTCCATGAAGCATGGTTCTAAACGGTGTACCTGCTTGTGTTCTGGACTGCATCAACAAAGATTCTCAGACTTCTGTTGAATCTTGAAATATACTGAGAGGCAAGATGATGGTAAAGAAAAATACATAGACTGAGATTTAAGGAGATGTGAATTTAAGTCCTGACTTCCAGTGCTTAGCTGAGCAGCCATGAGCAAAGAAGTATTTTTTTTCTATTCCTATATCCACCCATGGGGAAATACCAACTACACAGTCTGGGTTTTAAGGATTAGAGAGAGATGTATACACAGCACTTTGTCATGGAAGCCACTATGAAATGACAGCTGTTCCTGGGGCCCTGCTGTGCAGTAGCCTCAGAGGCTGTGACAGGGCAACACTAGAGCATGCTTAGGTGTCAGGAGAGGCACCAGCATGTCTGTCCAGAATGTGAGGGCTGGTTATGAGCTAGGAACTGTTTACTCCACCAGTAACTTCTGATCCCCAATAAATCAGTAGCAATAGAAATGGCAAAAGACTGAGGCATTTACCCTAGATAATAGACTCAGAGAATCTGAAGCCACAGGGGTTCTTAGAGGCTATGCTTGTGATCCAAGTCACTTCAGAGACCAAAGAAATTGGAATCATTTGATGATGAGAACGGTACTTCCAAGGTCACCTTGGGGCTGCTAAGAACATCTGGCCTAAATTATGCCACAGACTTCATATTTACTCTGTTGTCCTACAGCGTTATGGATAAAAGCGTGGGGTGGTGGTGATACACAATTTTAATCCCAGCACTTGGAAGGCAGAGGCAGATAGAGCTCTGAGAGTCCCAGGCAAGTCTGGTCTACAGAGTTCTAGGCCAGCAAGGGCTATGCAGTGAGATCCTGTCTCAAAATAGAAAGATGATAAGAACAACTGTTTTAAATGAGAACTTTCAATCTAAGTAACTCTGTGCTAGAATCTGGGTAATAAAGGCAGTAGACATTACTTGTGATTTTTCTCACGTATTACTTACTGTTCAGAGTACATGAGGGACACACTGGACCCACACAATTACCAAATCCAATATCCTGAGGTGCCTTCCACCAGGGCCCTATATCTGAGCCTTTTACTCTCCTGGAAGAAGCAGACAATGCTTTGAGATTTAGAGGCCATAGCTCATTCTTGAGCTCCAGCTCCAATTGAACTATTTCATCACAGGAGGACACTGGGGAAGGGGTTGTGTTCAATTTCCCATTACCCTCTCCAGCAGATTACTTACATAATTCAGACAGCCAGTCATAGGCAATGCATTTGATTTTATGTGCATGAATGAGGAACAGAGCTGGCTCTACTTCACGCTACAGGAGAGACGGTCTTCAATGGAAATCCTGGAGGCTATGTCTTCGGGTGGTCAGAATTGACCAAGGACACTTCATTCTTATCTGAGTTGTCTACATGTTACACACACACATACACACACACACACACACACACACACACAGGCATATGCACACATACACATATGTACACAGGCACACACACACAAACAGACACACACACACATACAGAGGCACAAAAAACTCCCTACCTCAACAAAACTTCCAATATTATGCCTCGGTCATGTTCTCTGATGATGCATCCATTCATCCATACTTGCTGTCTACCTAGACCTCTGGAACTGTTCGGAGGAGCATTCATATCTGAGGTGTTGAAGGTGTTCTGTAGAGAATCAAGTCTGGTAACTGCATCCCTCCTTCGGGGATTAATAGTGAACACTAGCAAATTAAGAACCAGCAGGAACAGTGCTTTGGGGGAGAAATTTTTGTGCAACGCTGGCATTTTCCAAACTTATTTAGACCATGGAGCACTTTTCTCCACAAACCTAGGGAGGACTCATTACCATATCGATCATAACGCCGCTGGGGGAATCTCTGCTCTACTCGGCTTCAGTGTGGGTTTGTGAGCTCTAAACTAGTCAATGAAGAAGGTGCCAGGGCCTTGGAACAATGCCAGTTCCTGGGAGTCTTAACCTTTCTAGTAAAAAGGAAGACAGCCGAGATTGAGAGCAACTGAGGCAGAGAAGAGACTAGACGGGGAGCCGGCTGCTTCGGCCCTGCTCTCCACCTTCCTCACCCACGGCATGTGTCGGGTCCCGCCATGTCCTGCTTCCCACCCTAAATACAACTCCTGTATTGGCATCTTGCTCTGGCTCCTGTGACCCCCATGCCTTGCACAGTACCTGTGCCGCTGGCCCAATAAACACATGAGCAGCATCACACCATGTTCATGTTATGAGCTTTGGAACAGGACCTTCAGTACACGCACAAGGTGACAATATTTTGTGTGGATTCTTTCTGAAGACACCCTCTAGTTAGGTATATGTATCCTTACAGACACAGAAGGAGTCCAGAGCCACCCAGCTAGTAAATGACAGCAGCCAAGACAGACTCAGGCAGTTATGACATCAGCGCCCGTGTTCTTTAGAGACAGGGTCTCCTGAAGCCCAGGCTGGCTTCAAACTAATTATGTAACTAAAGCTGACCATGAGATTCTGATCCTGTCTCTACTCCTAAATGCTGGGATAACCTTCATGGGTTACCATGGGGGACTGGGGACCGAACTCAGAGCTTTGTGCATGGTAGGCAAGAACTCTACCAACTGAACCACATTCGCACACCATTCTTCCATTCTTCTGGGGTTCATCTCAGTGCTCAAATTCATACAGTTCTGTGGTGAGAGGAGGGAAGGAGGGAAGACCCATTCTCTGTGGAGAAGGGAGGAAAGCCTGTCATATGTACACTTATTCTACCTCAGGTATTGCTGTAGGCATAGAGAATACACAGGAAGACATAAGAGTTTAGGATAAGCAGCAGTTAACACAGCAATGTGCAAACCCCACACAAACTCAGTAAGATGCTTTAACAAAGATTAGGATGGCTGGGAGGTGGTGGCACATGCCTTTAGTCCCAGTACTTGGGAGACAAAGGCAGGCAGATTTCTGAGTTCAAGGCCAGCCTAGTCTACAGATCAAATTCCAGGACAGCCAGGGCTGTAGAAAGAAACCCTGTCGTGAAAACCTGAAAACAGAATGCACAAGGTGTTGGAGCTAATTGAGGACCGGCATGGTCTTTGTAGTTAGAATTGAGGTGCTTGAGACACCACTGTCCTGGATTACCAGCTGGGCTCTGAGACCTCACAAGACCGAGGAGGTACAGAGGGAAGGCCACATAGAGACAGGACAGAGATGGGAGCTGAGCACCTATAGCATCCCATCAGAAGCTAAAGAGCCAAGGAAGGCCACTCCTCTCGAGTCCTTGGAGGGCGCATGGCCCTGTCAACACCTGAACTTCATGCACCGTGACTTTAAAACTCAACTTGGAGACAACAAATTTCTGTGGCTTTGAACCAAGTTTGTGGCAGGTTTTTTTTTTGGAAGCAGTCCTGGGAGACAAATACACATGGTTCATTCCGTTACTTGGCATGACGGTAGGCATTATTTGATATCTACCAATATACACTCACGGGATCCAATGTAAAACAATTAAAACAAACCAAGACGTCAAGGTAAATGACAGAGCACCATAGGCCCCAAAGCTAAATGTATTTCTGTGTGTCCGGCATGGCTATGTAATTTGTACCTGACCTCTAGACGTGAACATGTGAGTACACAAAGGCCCATCATCTGACTCAGTAAATGGCCCAAAGTCATTTGAAAGTCTCTACCACCTTTTTAATCACTAGGTTGCATTTCTCTACGTTACCACTACCCCAAATCATTTTATTTTGTGCACCCTATAATTTTAACACAGATAGTGATTCATCTCATACAGTTTTCTTTAAGTGGTTCCGTTGGCTTTAGCTGAGGATGCAAAGCAAACCCTAGAGGCACTTATTAATTCTATTTTTGTATCTTCTGACTTTAAATCTTATGCTTTTGGATTTGCATGTGCTATCCAATCCTGCTCTGTGAGATGGCAACACAGCCAAAGCTATTCTGGAAGAAAGACTTGTTAATACCTCCCCATGACACCCACATCATCTTTCCCCAAAAGCAGTCTACAAAGATGAGAGGAGGCATTATTTTAATAAACAAATACTATTTAAAAACCCGACTGTGTAGATAGGTTAAAGTAAAGGGAGTCCAGACTGGGAAGGAAAACAGTGGAGTGAGTCCTGGCCACAAGGAGTCATCTTACAGGCTTTTCTAGCTTTATAGACAAAGAGTTACATACGAAAGGGCTCCACATGACCTTCTGATATGTAATGCACTGTGGAGTACTACAGCAATTGGTGTTTCTCCTTTTTTGCAGGGCCTTGCTATATATAGGTCAGTGAATTCATGATGCTACTGCCTCAGTCTACTGCGTATTGAGTAGGTGTGTGTGCTAACCTCCCAAATCAACATTTCTATCTCTTAACATAGTTACATCTCTGTGTAAGTGTGCATGTGTGTGTGAGTGTGCATGTGTGAGTATGCATGTGTGTGAGTGTGCACAGCGTGCAAGTGTGCAGGTATGTGAGTATGCAGGAGTGTGTGAGTGTGCACACACGTGTAAGGGTGCAGTATGCATGTGAGTGTGCACATGCATGTAAGTGTGCCCTGTGTGAGTGTACATAAGTATATGAGTGTGTATGACTGCATGAGTGTGCACACGAGTGTGAGTGTGCACATAAGTGTAAATGTACATATGTGAGTGTGCACGAGTATGAGTGTGCACATGAGTGTAAGTGTGCATGTGTGTGAGTGTGCACATGTGAATGTGCGTGAATGTGTGAGTGTGCACAAGTGTCATCAGTATTTAGCATCTCTTAGCAAACCCAGGCATGTGATGCAGCACTGGTAACTGGAGTCACCATGCAGCAATCAGCTCCCTAGGATGAACTCATCCCACGCAACTCAAACTCTGGACCCTGAGACCAGGACCTGTAGCATCCGCTATTCTACTTCATTTCTACCAGTTTAGTTAGTTTTCAGATCACATGGAAGTTAGATCCATAATCTTGCATAAAACAGTGATGGAAACTACTGAAAAGCGCTGACTGAGGAAGACTGTCTAAAACCGGTGTCAGTGCTTTGGACAGCGTGAGAGGATGCATCGCAGCCTCTGGAAGCATTCTCCAGCAGCCCGTAAGTGAAGAGAGTTTATCACATTACAAACAGCAACAAAAGGATCCTGGACCCAGATGAGTATCTGGATATTCAAGAATAGACAAAAAGTGCCCACAATGGAAACAACGTGAGTAAATTTAAGACTTTTGTCTCCCTATTTTCCTTTTTTCCCCTCCCTCCTCTTTCTCTCCAGCACTCTCTCTTTTTGTTTTTTCGAGACAGAGTTTCTCTGTGTAGCCCTGGCTGCCATGGAACTCACTCTGTAGACCAGGGTGACCATGAACTCAAAGATCCACCTGCCTCTGCCTCCTGAGCACTGGGATTAAAGGCGTGTGCCACCACACCTGGCTCTTCTTATTTCTTAAAATAATTGAAAGCAAAGATACTAAGCACACCATGCCTTCATCACAGACCGACTGCCAAAAGCCTGTGGCTTCTTGTTACACATGAGCTGCTCTGCCTCAGAGGACAGAGGTTCTGAAGCTCTGCTTTGCTCCATGCCTGTTTCCAGATGAATCACAGTGGCGGGCTGTCCTGTCTGCTGCATCATCAAACACATGTGCTGACCATGGTGTCTCTGGGTGAAGTACATGGCTCATTTAAGGCCAACACAAGAGAATAAGCCACCAGCAAGTGTTGATATATGCCTCAAATCCCAGCACTCAGGAGGCAGAGGCAGGTAGATCTCTGAGTTGCAGGCTAGCCTAGTCTACAGAGTGAGTTTCAGTATAGCCACAGAGAAACCTGTCTTTAAAAACCCAAACCAAACCAAACCAAACCAAACAGAAAGAATAAACCAAAGGGCAATGCCAAGTAAACCCAACATCTTAAGGAGAGGCATTCACCTAATATACACAGATTAATGCTTATGGCTTCAAGAAAGAAACTCCTGGGTTTCATTACCTTTATCAAGAGATGCTCCAGCCATGTGGTAAAAGCTCAATGCAGTGTCCACGTCATTAATGTTCTTCAGGAAAGTGAAGAAGTTCTCTACCTCCTGGAAAGTCAGACCCTGAAAGAGGATCAGAAGCAAGATCAGGCAGAGACCAGAGAAACCCAGCAGGAAACACACTCTCCCATCTTACAGATGCTGAACTGATCAGTCAAGGGATGGCCACGGTGTGCACCACAGGACAGAACTCTAGAGCAGGGGTTCTCGGCCTTCCTAACACTGTCATTTTGCTACTGTTATGAATATAAATACCTGGTAAGCAGGGTATATGATGTGTGAACCCTATAAAAAGGTCCTTCAACAGTCCCAAAGGGGTTACAACCCACAGGTTGAGAACCACTGATTTAGAGTATTACCCTGAAAAGAACAACCTGGCTAAATGACTGTCCCTCACATGTAGAATCTGACAGAAGGCTGCTTGCACAGTGACGGCAGGGCATCCTTGATGAAATGCCTCACTGTGCTTCCCAGTCTGTCACATTGTCTATTATACCTCCTCAGTGGGTCATGGCCATTTTACTGGTTGCACATTTTGTCAGGACTTCCATTTAACAGTCTCTCCACAGGCCTTTTAGACTTGAAGCAGTAAGAGAATCATCAAAGTCAGGGCCATACAAGGGCTAGGTGTTAGGACTCAGTGACACCCCAGCACCAAGGAAAGGCTGTTCATGATCTTTGTTTAAAAAGCTCATGTGAAATGATGTACCATGGGACCTTGATGATATTCTGTGGATGAAGAAATTCTTTTTAGAAGCCAGTCTATGATGGCTCAGGCAAAGCTGTTATTGGCATCAGGACCAACTGGAGATCCTTCCATGGAGAAGAGTGGCCTATTTCCGCCCCCCCCCCCCCCCAAATCACACCGTGATCATAAAAAGGCAGAAGAACACCGGGGAATGTCCTGGGCATTGTAAATGCAGTCACAGGCCCCAGTGGACTATAGATATGAGCTGGTCCTTCAGGTTTCCATTCCTGAACTATAGAGCCTAGGAGCACAGCAACGAGGAAGCTAGAATACAGCTCTTTCCTAGCACTCTCCAATCAGGGCCCACAGTGTCTTTCCTATCCCACCAAACAGAGAGCTAGAACTCTGAGTGCATGATTATGTCAAGTGACTTTCTGTAACTTTTCCTTTGGAGAATCAGGGAATTTAAAAGAGGCTTTACTGTACAATATGATGGCTCTAAGGGTGCATAAAATACACACACCTACACTTAAGAAGCAGTTATTAGTACCCACAGGGTCTCCATTTGGGTCAAGGAGCAGCATCATATTGGATTCCTTCCCACTGTATGCCATTTCTCAGTTATGATTTTCCACCACCCATATTCCCAGTAACAACCACTGTTCCTTTAGGCAGTGGTTCTCAACCTGTGCTTTGTGACCCCCACAGTGGTCACATATCAGATAGTCACATTATGATTCATAAAGTACAAAATTAGTTATGAAGCAGCAACAAAATAATTTTATGATGGGGCAACCACAACATGAGGAGCTGTATTAAAGGGTCACAGCGTTAGGAAGGTTGAGTACCGCTGCTTAGTTATTTTTGAACCTTCTACGTGGAATTAAGCGGTATGCATTTGGTATGTATGGCTCCTTAAACTCTGCTCCATGCTTTTGTTTATTATGTTTTATTTTTTATTAAACTATTATAGCATGTAAATATATCACCCATTTTTCTCTTTAAAAGCACCCCCCCTGCATTTGTACTTTATTAGTGTGTATGTGTTAGAGAGGGCTGTCCAGAGCTCACAGGACAGCCTTGTGAGGTCAGTTCTCTCCTCCCGTCTTTGCATGGGTTCCTGGGATCAAACTCAGGTCACCACATAGTGGGTGCCTTTACCCTTTCAGCCACCTCGCTGGCCCTCACAAACTGTTTTCCTGTTTCAACGACTGATTTTCAGTTTTGGAGAGTTATGAACAAAAGTGCACCTGTATCCAAGCATTTAATCAGACACTATGGAGTCCCTACTTCTATGTACCAAGTGGTGTAATTTTTGCAGACCCTAATTTCAGGTCATATTCTTGGCCTTGAGGTGGGCTGCCTGGAGTTGGGGCTGCCCCCTAAAGGGATGCTACAGTATGCTGGCTGACAGAAGCATTTGCCTAGCATCCACCTTGTAGAATGAGTGTATCATCAGAGTAGAAGCATAGGTTCTTCAGAATCCCTGTATCTGATGTGCACCTGACACCATCTTCCTTCTTCCATCAGAAGACCATGCAGAGATGGGAGCAATGTAAGTGTCCATGAACCAGTAAACAAGATAAAGAAGCCAGGTCTGCCTCACCTTCTTTCTCCAGACCTGGTGAATGCATGTCTGCAGTCCCTACATACAACTCTGGAGACCGAAGCAGAAGAATCTTGAGTTTGATGGTTGCCTGGGCTACATGGTGAGACCTTATTTTGACAACAAAATAACAATAACAATAAAAAGGACATGGGGGAAGTATTTTTGTTTGCTTGTTTGTTTACATGAGATACCTGGGTTAGTCAAATTTTTAGAGACAGAAGGTAGGATAGTGGTTACCACAGGGAATGGGGGGGGTTTTACTGTTTAATGATAAAGAGTTTCAATTTGGGAAGGTGGACAAAGCTTTGGAGATAGTGTTGACAGTTGCCCAATAATCGGAATGCACTTAAAACCACTGAACCACACAATTAGAAATGTTTAACGTGGCAACCTCTGTGTACATTAGGGCAAATATACAAAATGCATAGAAGTTTTACAGCTTTATAAAAATGAAGAAATGGATTCCTTTGGGGGTGGGGACATGGATCCTTGGGGGGGGGGCAGTAGACAGCATTCTTGTTCTCCTTCCTTTTAAAAGCCCTGGCTGCTCGTGCGGAGGACTCAGGCTCTGTTCTCAGCACCTCCACAGTGGCTCTGATATCCTGTCGGGTCTCTTCAGATAACAGGCACAGACATGAACTTAACATACTCATTCATATAATACTCAACATAAAAATGCTCGCTGACATAAAATAAAAATAAATATTTTAAAGTACAGCTTTAACTAGGGCATGGTGGCACATGCCTTTAATCTCAGCACTTGGCTCTGAGGCAAGTAGATCTTTGTGAATCCAGGCCAGCCAGGGGCTACATAGTGAGACCAGTCTCGGAAAACAATGAACATGAAAACCACAACAAAATCTCCGAATTTTGCTTATTAATTATTATATGTGCACGTGGGCATGTACCATGGCGTGGGGAGGCCAGGGGAGAGCTTCCCGGAGGTGACTCTCCCCTTCTGTCCTGATGCAGCTTGCTTACTTTACTACCCTGCTTCTGTGGCTCCATGCATTCGAGCACAGCTGCCCTGGGAACCAATTCCCCTGTCTCCACCTCCCACCACCACATCCCCAAGCTGGGATTACAGATCTGTGCTATCACATTTGACTTTCTTTACCACGGTTGCTGGGATTGAGCTCAGGCCATGATGCTTGTGTGGCAAACACCTTTAGCTGCTGAGCCATTCTGCCAGTCCTAAATTCCTATTCTTTTTTTCTGGCTGAGGAGAGCTCATGGGGACTTGTGCATGCTATACAAGTGATCTACCGCTGGGTCTATGCTCTCAGCCTCAGACTGGAAAGGGCCTTGAGGATGAAAGGCTGACTTAGAACCTAAAACAGAGAGGATGTTGTAGAGAAAATATTTTGGAGTTTGATAAATAATGTTTGCTAATTAATTGTGTGTGTGTGTGTGTGTGTGTGTGTGTATGAAACATCAAATGCTACAGACAAGACCAGACCAGACCTCTCATGCTGAGCTTCCTGGAGGACAGAGGGGGGAGGAAGGACAGAGAGAGCGAGGGAGGAAGGAAGTACCTCTTCATCATGACTTAGATAAGCAGTGGGACACAAATCATCTGATGACACCGTTAAATCTAATATATAATGCTCTGTCTTTATTATACAGGTACAATAAAGAATATTTATCGAGTGCTTACTCGCCACCCAGCATTCTGCCCAGAGCGGCAAGAGAAGTAAAATAACGCTGGACATAGGCCTTGATGTTATGGAGCTCATGGTTTACATAGGCCTCCTTGAAGAAAAAGATGATACCAGACTCAGAATTCCCTTTTTATTTACCAGTAACTGCTTCTCTCTCTTTCTCCTCCCGCCCCCCACATATACACAGCCATGAGCTTTGTGGGTACAAAGCAGAGGCCGAGGGCTATGCTTATTGTGAGCTGAGCTGTTCAAATAGGTAGACTAAAGCTCATATACGATCTACTGTTATGAACAGAACTGATGTCAGCAGCAGCCGGGAGGGAGGGAGTGTCCTCCCCTGAGCTTGAGGTCAGTAGGGTTTTCTTGACAGTCTACTGGGGAGGTAGAAAATGGAGAAGTGATTGAAAACTGTTCTGCCAACTAGTTAATTAGTGACCTTAGGAAAGACAACTTACATAAAAGCTAGCCTACTGAGAAAAAAAGGTGAGATGAATGGTAGCTTGTGGGAGCGGAGGCAATTTGCTAGGAACTGTTAAACAATGCATTTAACAACAGGGGGTGTTAACAAGGTGAACTGTCATTTGAAAGTAAAAACAACAAAAAGCTTGGAAGAAAACAGTGAATATTTTTATGGCCCAGTGAGATAAGAATTCTTATATAACATGACAACACACACTCTAAACGGAAACCCCCTGAATCAGAGCTCATCAAAGCCAAGAAAAAACTGTAAAGATAAAAGAAAATACTTGAAAATCACTTTTTTTTTTTTGATAAGGGACTTATAGCCAGAACTGTGTAAAGAACTCTTCCAACAATTATAAGGTTGTAATAGAAGACTAGCGACTTGGCTTATTAATAGACTGGGTAGTGAGATGTAGCTCAGCGGTAAAGTACTTGTCCCATATGCACAAGGCCCTGCATTTGACCTCAGCACCATAAACAAACACATTAACAAATACTCAAGAGACTATTTTACTAAATAAGATACGTGGATGAATGATAAGTCCATTGGAAAAGAACCCACATTAAAACCATGCATGACAATATCTCCTAAAGTTGTAAGGCCCCCTCCCTTTTGCTTGTTTTAGCAAATTTCTCTTACCCAAGAAATAGAGCTAACAACAGCACGTTGCAAGGACAGTAAGCAAACTTGCCTAAGACATATTAACAGGACAATAAAGATTAGCTTCACTGATAAAAGAAGAACTGCAGTTAAGACTAAGTCCAGGTGCCTAGGGTAGAGACAAAGGAATGTGGTTAAGAGCCGTGGTCAGGAAACAGCCCCCAACCAAGGATTCAGCTGGGCAGAGGGGGAAGGGAGGGGAAGCAGTTACTTAGCTATGTGATCAGGCCCAGCCGGATCAGGGGAGGAATTCCAGAAAGAGATAAGGAACAAAAGAACAAACAGCAGGCCTGGGGCGGTGATAACCAGGTCGTTTGGTCAGGCCGGATGGCAACCTGGGGGCCCTCACCCCTCAACTTCACCTCTCAACCCCTCAACTTCACCCCTCAACAGGTGATTTCATTCAAACCAGCCAATGAAAACCTTGTAACTTCGCTTCTGCTTCTGTACGCACGCTTTTGCTTCCCTAACCCTATAAAAAGGCCCCAAACAGAGGGCTGGGCGCGCCAGCCATCCCAAGTGGCTCGGTAGCCCGCAGGTCCTGCGTTATTCAATAAACCTCGTGCTGTTTGCAGCTGATCTGTGGCTCGGTCCTCCTTGGGTCATGGGGTCTCCTCCCGAGGAAAGGTCCGTTTCGGGGGTCCCAAACCCCCGGGGGTCTTTCAAAGTGACCATGAAAGACAATGAACAAACATTAGTGAGAGACTGAGGAGTCGTTGGACTTCTCACACGCATGTAGAAATGTAAAATGGTCATTTTGGAAAACAGTTTTTTTTTGTTTCTGAGATAGGGTCTTTCTCCAAAGCTCTCGCTATCCGGGAAATCACACCGTACAGCTTGGTAGCTGGCCTCAAATTCACAGAGATTCTCCTGCCTCTCTCTCTAAAGTGCCAAGATTAAAGCTGAGCACCACCATGACAAGCCTAGTTTGGGTGTCTTTTCTAAAAAGTTAAAAATAGATATGACCCAGATATCTCCCTCTGACGAGTCTTCTAAAAAATAAAAAACACAGGTCTAGGTACTGGAGAGATGGCTCAGTGGTTAGGAGCACTGGTTGCTCTTCCAGAAGATTCAGGTTCCGTTCCCAGTGCTCACGTGACAGCTTACATCCACCACCTGTAACTCCAGTCCCAGGGGATTTGACACCTTCTTTTGGCTCCTGTAGGTGCCAGGTGCACTCACGTTTTACCAACATGTATGTAAGCAAAACGCCCACGCACATAATAATAAAAAAGTTAAAGGACAACTATAACACCAGAACACGTCCATTTAAAAACTTGCATTAAACATTGAGAACAGCAGTATCCTGACGGGCATAGAAGCAATCCGGTTGTGTGTTTGATGGTGAATGGGTGAAGAAAACATGGATGATGAAATGCTGTTTACTACTCACTAATAAAAAGTGGAAGATGATTAATATGTGTGTCAGCACAGATAAATCTTCAAAGCATTATGCGAAGTAGAAGAAGCCAGAGGAGAAAGACCACACACTATGATGTTGTATTTATTATGAAATGCTCAGAAAAGGCAAACTATCTAGAGGGCTAATTTATGGGAGCAGGGCAGAGATGTGCCCTGAAAACTAGCACAAGGGATCTTCTAGGGTGACTGAGATGTTTTCATACTGGATGGCACTGATGTTGCATAACTGTACATTTATTAGGAACCACTGAACTGTATCCTTAAAATGATGACTTTTATGGCTTATAAATTATACCTTAGTAAAAGTTGTTTAAGAAAGTTAAAATGCAGGTCTGGTGGATGACTGAGTAGACCAAGGTCCTTGCCAGCAAGCCTGATGACCTAAGTACAATCCTTGGACTGTACGTGCTAGATGGAAAGCAAGGTTCCTTCTAGCTGTCCTCTGACCTCTGACCTCCGTATGCACGCTGTAGAATATGTACTCTCTCTTCCCCCAATAAACATACAAACAAAAAGTTCTGCCAGGCACAGTGGCGCACACAGGAGTCTGAGGCAGGAGGATCCCTGTGAGTTTGAGTCAGTCTCGTTTACAGAATGAGTTCCAGGACAGGCAGGGCTACACAGAGAAACCCTGTCTTGAAAAAACAAGCCAAATGCAGCTGGAGTGGCTAAGAATGATGCTAAGGAGAACCTGACTTCCTCTGGAGTCAGCTGTAGGGCCAGACATCTGGCTCTGATGGCCAGGGGCCACGGATGAGCAGAAACACCCTCACAGACAAATCCGACAGCAAAGCCACCTGCAGGGAGTGAGTCCGTTCTCTCAAGTCTCTTTAGTGCTTCACTGAAAGGTCTTTTTCTTCCTTAGAACACACCTGTTGTCCATCCTGTCATCTAGTCTGTGCAGTCTCCTGCTTCATACAGTACCCTCCTTTCATAAACTCTAGACTTGCCTTCAACTGCAGCCTGGCTGATGTGAAAATGTCTTTCTATATGCCGTGCCTATCAATCTTTAAATAAAGAACGGTTTTGGTCATGACAGGCACCATAAAAAAAGTAAATAAAAAAATCAAAATAAATTTTTTTTTAAAAAAAGACAGAGTAAAATCAAATCAAACCAGCTGTGCCCACCCCCCAAAAAACCCACATAAAAAACACAAGTGAACCACGGGCCACATGGCAAGACAAATTAATAAAAATGAGTTAACTTAAAATAAAGTAACAAGCTAGCAATGTGCCTGAGCCATAGGCCAAACAGCATGAACTTAATATAAGCTTCTAAGTCATTTAAAAAAGGGCCTGAGCAGCGACAGGCGGCTAAAGAATCAGAGACTACAGGTCTGTGGGTCTAGACCTTTGGCCAGACGGGGCCAAAAACCTTAGAACATCCAGCAGCAGGGGAAATTACATATTTCTGTTACTAACGTTTCTACAAGTGCCCACTTTTCTTGAAACATCACTTTCTTCATAACTTCATCTTCCCCTGCTCACAAAATGTCAGTGATTTTCAGTTGTCAAGCGGATAGGTTCCCATGGCTCCTCAGCTATGGACTTAGGGTCTGCCACCATCTGCTCCAATAAATGGACCTTTCTATTTCCCTAAGAACCTTAGGCTCGGACCTGGTGACAATCGGTTGTTGTGTCTCCCAAACCTTGGGCTTATTCAGATCATAGGGAATAACAGTGACAATAAGTTGTGAGTGGTGTACATGCCTGAAAGCCCAGCACTTGGAGGCTGAGGCAGGAGGACCGAGAGGCCAAGGCCAGTATAGGCTACATAGTTAATTCTTTGTCAAAACCTAAAAACAAAACCATGACAAGAACGGGTCATTAGCAGGAAAGCCATGGAATCTTCTTGGCTTTGGATATTGGTGCTGCCTCTTAAGACAGCGTGTGATTTCTGGTTAATAGCTAAGGCTCCCAAGAATACTTTTTTATCTGAACAATAGTTCCATCTACCGAGCAAGACTGTGATAATTGGGCACAATAGTGGAAAATATCCAGCACACAGGAAGTGGTCAGTACTGTACGCTACTGTCTTCTCTACACTGGACTAGCTCTCTCCTGCCCCAGAGCCCCATAAAAATGTGCTCTGTCCTAAGTTCTTCTCTGCTGGATCAGGAATACCTTGCAGCTACTGCATTATTTGTAGTGGTGTTGAACTGACCAGAAACACGGACAGATGAGATCCTCAGGAGCTTGACAGCCCCATGCCCGTATCTTACCTACACCAAGCTGCAGCTTCTGAATCTGCATCATTTCAAGGGGCATTTATAACACAGCCAAGCTCACTGGGGCTGGGCTGTCCTGGGGGTGGCTAATCTCTGGGGCTGGGCTGTCCCAGGGGTGGCTATCTCTGGGGCTGGGACCATCTGGGGAGTCTGGTAATTCCAGAAACCCTCTCTGAAGAACAGCCCTTCTCTAATGCAGTTCTTGGCTTTGACTTCTCAGACACCCTGGGGCTCTCCTGTCCAATGGCAGGCGCTCTCATCCTCTTCACTTCTACCCCTCATCAGTTCTTTCTCACAGGTCTCAGCTGCTCCTTATGCTCCTGTTTCTGGCCCTCCCCAAGATGCCTGGGGAAAGTGGCTGGCTCAGAGTTTGACAAAGGGAAGACAATACCGTATTAACGTTATAAAAAGAGGAGGCAGGAACTGGTTGGTAGCCATTTGAAAGCTACTAGGCTCATCTCTACACAAAGAGTGGTAATGAACTTATTTTCTTGGGATTCTTTCTTCTTTGGGTGGGATCTTGATGGGGAGAAGGTGTGGTAGAGGCTGGGATAAAGGAAACCACGGAGTTTAAGAAACATATACTTGACCTACCACTGAATGGCTGACTTAATTGGCTTGAAGAAGTTCTTGGCATTTTATCTTTTTTTAAAGATGTATTTATTTTTGTTTTATGGGCACCAGTGTTGGTGTATATGTGTGTGCACCATGTGCATGCAGTGTCTGTGGAGACCAGGGCATCGGATCTCCCAGAACTGGCATTCCAGATGACTGTGAGACACGGTGGGTGCTGAGCCTCTCTCTAGCCTTACATATTCATGTTAGCAAATCGAAACTGGAATGGAGGAAGCACTTGGAAACAGATGGAGGGTTCTTAATGGGGAATGGTTCTGGAGAGATGGACTGGTAATATTAGGAGCAAAAGCCCTTTATTAACTCTCATTTTGGCTAATTGCTATGTTCACAACTATTTAATCCACATGAGAGGGCAATCAATTTTAATCTCCCAGCTAAAGCAGGCTAGAAATTCTGGCCAGAGTAATTTTGCACCCAGATTTCCAGTTTCACAAAGTCTGTTCTTTCACATCAGAGCTCTTTTTTGCAAGGTCTTTGGTCGTAAATTAACTCCTGGACAAGCTAAAACACTGTATGCCTTCAAGGGAGCTGTCTCCAACACCTAATTCATTACTTTCAAATATAAATTCATGATAAAATATGAATTAGCTTATCATGATTGATAGCTAACTTAAGGTCAAACCAATGTCACAGTAACCTTTAAAAATAGGTCTCGGTATGTACTGGCTCAGTCTAACACATCTGCCTAGCATACATGAGGTTCCAGGCTAGATCCTTAGCACCCCTAAAATCTAACACTTTTTTTTTTTCTGAGAAAATGCTCTCACAAAACAAAAGATGAAAAATCTGTCTACATAAAACAGCATTTGCTTTATGCAAACATCATGTGTCCAGCAAAGGGCTAAAAATCCACTCAAACACTTATAATCAATATATTGTAATTTTCATAGATATGAGCTGGGTACTGGATAGTGCAGGAGTATTCTCCTGGGGAAGATATTTTCTCTTCCTATCAACTGATGACAAGTCTACCCCTCAGCTAAGAAGACACCCGCTGTGAAAACAGGCTGGATATAGTTCAGAAGAACCTGGTCCGGCGCAGAACCCTTTTAGCTTTTTAGCAACCAAGGCAAGGAGGGAAGATGTCCAGCTGAGAGGCAGTTACAAAGCAGGGGTGTTCATAAAGATTTCTTTCACAAGCAATGAGAAAACTGGGACAAATACTGGCCATCTTGTTTCTTCTCTAGTTACTGGCTCTTAAAAGCTAGAATCGTCCTACGGCAAGCAGACAGGAACAGTTCAATTCCCAAGGCCGGTGAGGTTAGGGAGCTTACCAACAGTGGCCAGGGACACCACGAGGGAAGCAGCTGAGGCCTTGTCTTGATCTCCCCAAACTACTCTGGCAATCACTCATGAACATAATCAGTGCCAGACTGGTGGACTGATCACAGTCACGTGACTACTACTGTCCAGCCGGAAAGGTTTGGAGCTTGCAGTAAGACTCTCTTAGTTCTCTGCTCCTGTCCAGTCTTTCCTGTGTGTCTGTGTACCTGAGCAGTTATTGGTCAAGTCTCTCCTTTGGTCTCCACCCCTCCCTCCCCAGGGCTGTCCTCTGGATTCCACTCATGCTCATTCCATTATCTTCCACAACGGAGCCACGACTCTCTCTATATATACACTCAACCACGTCATTTCACCCTCAAGCCTTCCGCACCCTCTCATTCTGAGGAATGCCTAGGCTTCTTCAGTGTCTCTCTGACCCCATCTGCCCTTGGTCTGGGATGCTCCAGCCACACAAGCCCCTAAGCAGCTAGTCATATGCTTTGGATTTGTCTTTACTGCTGGTTTTGGACTCAAAGAGTCATCTGGAGAGATAAAACCTCCCCTGACAAAGCCATCTAATTGGATTGGCCCTAGGGAAGTCGATGGGGCATTTTCCTGATTAAAAACTGATCAGAGAGATCCACTGAGCGGTGCCATTGCAGGGCCGGTGGTCCTAGGTTGTATAAATAAGCAGACCGAGCCAGCCATGGAGAGTAGCCAGGAAGCAGTGTCCCCCCTGGTCTGGTTCAGTTCCTGCCTATAGATTTCTTGTTGGCTTCCTCTGGTGGTGAATTATAACCTGCAAGCCCACTAAGCCCTTTTCTTTCCAAGTTGCTTTTGGTCATGGTGTTCTCATAGCGACTGAGTAGGTCCTAAACCCAACTTCTCAAAATCATGTTTTCTTCCTTTGGATTCTGTCCTTGGCCCACAGTTTTCACATCAATTTCCTCCTCAGGAAATCTCTCTAGCTCTCATGGGTTTCAATCTAACAGTGTCAATTTTTGCCAAAGCTCTTAGGTAGACTTGAATACTGAGCTGCCTTGAGAGAATCTCCATATAGATACTCTTTAGTTATTTTAATTTCAAGACATCATAGAGGTGGAGGGAGTGACCGGGTGTGTGTGTGTGTGTGTGTGTGTGTGTGTGTGTGTGTGTGTGTGTGTGTGTGTGATTAAAGGAGCACACCTTTGTGTGTGTGTGTGTGTGTGTGTGTGTGTGTGTGGGATTAAAGGTGCACACCTTTAATCCCAGCACTCTGGAGGCAGAAAGTGGATCTCTGTGAGTTCGAGGCCAGTCTGGTCTACACAGCAAGTTCCAGGATAGCCAGGGCTACGCAGAGAAACCCTGTCTTGAAAAACCAATCAACCAACATCTACGTTGACAATTTAAGACATCTTTGACAGAACTCTATCTTCCTATCCAAATTAGCTTTTCTTATACTTCCCAATCCCAGTGCACAGTACCACCTTTGTCAGAACATGAATGGGCTCATTCTGCACTCTCTCCTGTTCTTTGTCCACTGTTCATTATTTTTCTCTCTGCACCTCAGGTATGAGAGAAATATTCACTGTAACCCTGGTTATGACGAATGGTCCCTGACACCGTCTCATTATTGTTGATGTCTACTGTTGACGTTCCTATGGTTTCATTTCTCCCTGTATCCAAGGCAACCTACCTTCCCATCTTTGAAGTGCTTCTTCAGCTGCCTCTGCATGGCGGTCAGCTTCTTGGACTGCACTCCACTATAGGCCAGGAGCATGCCACCAAACTGCCTCTCAGTGATTCTTCCATCCACTGGGTCATGGCGTTCAAACTGGGTGGGAAACAGAGTGTTTCTGGAGTTAAATGGAAGGTATTTTGACATGGCCTGCAGAATAACCAGCTGTGTTTGATGAAAGAAATGAATTTGGGCCTCGGTGAACCAGAACTGCTTATATGCGAGTATGAAATTATGATAAAAATCACTACTGAGTTATTAATATGTACTCCTACTAATAAAAATGAACAATAAAACCCAGAATAGCAAAAGTTCCTCACCCTGTATACAGTTCAGGGACATCCTTAAGAGGATAGGACCAATTTTAAACTCTACAAAAATTCATTTTTTCCCTTCTTCCTTCCTTCCTTTTTTATTTTTTTGAAAGGCTTTAACTATGTAACCTTGGCTGGCTTGGAACTCAGTATGTAGACTTAATATATAGGTCTTAAACTCACAGAGATCTCCCTGTTTCTGCATCTTGAGCACTGGGATTTCATATTTTATATGAATAATAATATCTACTCTCTAAGATTTTCCATGCCCTTGATTCTCAGAGAAGATTTAAAAATGAGTACAAATTTTTATCATAATTGTGAAAATCAAGTTTTTGTATGCACTTAGATCTTTAAGGACTTCAAACAAGAGTAATGAATTTGTAAGTTTCCTGGAAAATGGTAACTGAATATTAGACCATCAATAGAGCTTAAGAAAATATGCATTTAAAAAGATGCATACAGCATAAAATGCCTTCAGTAGACCTGGTAACTACAAAGCTATTAAAAAAGTCATCAAAGATATTTAAATATTAATAGGCTTAGCATTAAGAACTTCTAGTTAATCTAAGGGTAATCAGAAAATTAAGATTTCATTTAAAGTTGGGTGATGGCACATACTTTTAATTCAGCACTCAGGAGGCAGAGGCAGGTGGATCTCTGTGAGTTTGAGGTTAACCTGATCTACAGAGTGAGTTCCAGGACAGCCAGGACCATACAGAAAAACCAAAAAAAAAAAAAAAAAAATTTTATTTAAAAACCGAGAAACCCTCTTGGTCTCACCTGCAATGTTAATTATATGTACAAACATAGAATACAGTGGCTATACACCCAGAAGCCAAGTATAGAGAAGATAGAATCTTTTCATGGCTTTCCTGGGATATCATAGATACAGGGAAATGTTTCTGTTCCAAGGCAGGGCTGAACCGTTCTCCTGCTGGGGTACATAGATGTCAGATGGAACTATGTAAGGTCACATCAACAGCCCTTCCTGAATGTCTTCTAGTCACTCAGCACTTGAATGGAAGAAGAAAATCCTGTGTTTGTTTTTATAAATTTCTAGTGGGAAGATGAGACGCATGAGTCGTGCAATTTGGAAACTGCCAAGAGTGGGTTTTTCCTATTCTCATTTCCTCAGGTGGTTTGGTCAGTTGACACATCTTACTTCCTCACTCCTGAGCTCTGGGAGTGTACAAGCCACAAGAACTACACTGCAAGAGCCGCTCTTTCCTGAGCTTGCGCCATACCCAGGCGGCTCACCTATACATTCTTTAATCTCCATCAGGTTTATGGAGATTATTAGCACCACTTTGCAGGTAAGAAAACCAAGGCAACATGTACGTACAGGTAACTAAGATGGGTGTGCGA
The DNA here is from genome assembly GCA_033318265.1 of Phyllotis vaccarum. Classification (NCBI taxonomy): domain Eukaryota; kingdom Metazoa; phylum Chordata; class Mammalia; order Rodentia; family Cricetidae; genus Phyllotis; species Phyllotis vaccarum. Next base: position 80,650,532 of record JARWLC010000010.1, on the reverse strand, counting down.
ATGCAACCCATCTGGGTTCATGACATTTCCTATATCTTAGCAACCTTGAGGATAAGCTCGAACAGCTGGGGTTGGGGTGCGGGGCTGAGAGCCATGTTTAAGTGGAAGCAAAGGAATCAACACCATCAATACTGAGTGAAAGCCGCCTTCCCCACCAGTATTTTACATCTGCCATGCCATCACTTCCACAGAACTGATGAATTTCTGACAAAACCCAACGTTTTCGGGATTCCATTTAGGTTTGATTTATGGTTCAATTTACCACTCTGAAACAAAACAGAGAAACTGGTAATAATTCAACTTTCTGCACTTTTTAAAGCAAGTAGATCTCTGCTTCCAGTGGGTTTGAATGCCTGAGTCAGAGTTGGCACTACAGAATTCATTTGTAAGTAGATCTTAAGACAAAGCTATGACCCCTGTTCTCCGGGCTGGGCTCTAAGGAGCGGGATGTTCACACTCCCCTTTCTGGAACTTCCCATGTTGTGGGCAATCTCATCCCTGAGCATGTCAGTTCTCTCCAGCAAGCAAGGCAGACTTGAGGGTGAAATGCTTCTTATGTGTAAACCGACAGCAGTTAGCTCATGAGAGGCCTTCAGAGTTCACCCTCCGAGGGGCAAACCCACCTCTGTTATGTTTCAAGGGAAGTTTCTAAGGGAGATCAAATAGCAATTACAATGATCACATTAGCATTTTTACTAGTACATGAAGTCCCAGATTTGTCTTTTGGTAACACGTTCCATTATTATTAAGCAATCAGAACTGAGAAAGCTTAAACCCTAATATTTGTCCTTTCTCCATAGTGTGGCCCACTCAGGGCTTTAGTTCTATGATTTGCCTTTGGGCAGCATGTCTGTTTAGCCTACTAGGTCTTCTGTGGCAAAACTACCTAATGAGTTTTTTCATGTTGCATGGGATCAGGATTCATGTGTGTGAGGCAAGTGCTCTACCACTGAGCTGCAGCCCCAGTCTGTTTCTGAGGTCTTAAATATGGTGGTGGCGGGGCTGTGTATGTTCGTATTTCACAACTACTAACAAACAGACACAAACATTCTCCTAGCTCAACACTTTAAAGTTGAAAACCTACTAAGTGAAGGTTTGGGAGTTTTGAAGATTGAGTTCCACTAGCTTAAAATGTCAAGGGCCATGGATAGATGTGACATGGCTGTGGGGATCATTTGTGCAATCATTTTTTGACAGTCTCACTACGAAACCCAAATAGATCCTGCTGCCTCAGCCCTCCAAGGGAGCCATGCTGGGCTCCCATCTCGTATCTTAAGAGACAATCCAGGTGTGCCCTTAGAGTGCTGCAGGCATGTAATCAATCCTCAAGGTGAAGGAAGGGCCCCAAGGAGAGACGCAGGTTATTAAAAAAAATTACCACAATGCAGGAACCGTCTGTGTATCTGAAATGTTCTCCATCACTGGCTTGCACTTACTCAACAAATGCCCCGCTTAGGTTGCAGCCCCTTATGGCTCACTTGGGTAACGATCAAGGAGTCCTGTGGCAAAGAACCTTCGTGGTCCAGCATACCTTAACTCACCCTCTGTGTTGCTTTCCTGTGTTTTTCAAAGGCAGCTTAATGGCCAGCCTAGCGTTTCTCTTTGCAGACACTGACACATTCTCAAATGCATACAACCTGTCTCTCTGCTGATCCCCAAAGGGGTGCAGAGCAGGCAAGGAAGGGCTAGAAAAAAGAAGCCAGCAAATGCTAAAGTTTTTCTTGCTTTTCTAAACACAGTGCACCATTTGTTCCCACCCCTGCTCCTTGCTGACAGAAGGAATCACCTTTTGAAAGGACAGATGGTCCACACTTAGCTATATGAAGTGATCTGAGGAAGATGAAAAGCTAAAGAGAGAAGAAAATATGTTTTATTACAAGCCCCCTCCCCCAAAAAGACTAAAAAATAGTAAAAGGAGAAAGAAATCAGTATCTGAACATGGGTCATCATTTAGCAAAGACTTTGGGTGTTATTACACTCTGGGCAGTGTAAAGCCAGATCGTGCTCTTTTATAAGGAGACTTGCCCAGCCCTCAGGTAAACCCTTCACTTACTCAAGCATTTCAGAATGACAAAAATCCTGAGAGGCTTTTGCTAGCTTCTGATCTCAGGCCACAGAGCTGCACCCACAACTATGCTTTTCAGTGGGACAGCATGGGCTTCTGTGCCCCCATCATTACAGCCAGGAGTGTCATACTATTAGGTGTTAGCCTCTAAAGCCACACCCTCCTCTGAGCTCTGACGTCAAGCCCTATATAAAGCAGGTTCCTGCTTCTGAATCTCTGTCTGCCTCAGTTTCTCCTGGGAGCCCCCCATTTCCCTCTCTGTTTCTTTTTTTCTTCCTTTCTCTTTTGCTTTCTACCTCCACCTCAGCTGTCATAACCTTCTCTGTTAGTCATAACCGTGACATCTGACAACAAAGCTCTTTTCTACATAGAAACAGCCTTAAGCGTCTCCCGCTATTCACCCTTCTGCCCCATTCCCCACGCCCCTGCATCCACAGAAATCCACCGCCAGATAACTTCGAACTGTACCAAATCTGCACAGAATCCTAACATTAGGTTCATGAAAAGGAAAACGGACTACAAGCGCCATTCTTTAAGGGGCCCTCCTCTTCCAGTAGGCATGCCATATTTTAAAGTTTAAATTAAAATCTGTAGGCATCTCTAATCATAGGAGCAATCTTCACGGCCTTCCTCATGGTTGTCTTCAAGCAAGTTGAGGAAGAAGACCACAATTTGGAATGGAGATAATATAGTTCTGTGCTCAGCAAAGGCTGACACAGTCCATTAGACTGGGGCCATGAGATTACAGAATACTAACTAAACCACCGCTGGACTTCCTGTGGTGCTGAGTCCTTGTGCATGCTGGGAAATTATTCTGTCTCCGAGTGACATGCCCAGCCGAAATGACTATACTTTTCAATTTCAAACCTAAATACTTCTCACAGGTTAAAACTGGTTTAGCTGGAGCCAGAAATGGTGAATAAGTTTAACTCTGGCACTCAAGATGTGGGCTGGGCATGGTGGTGCGTGTCTTTAGTCTCAGCACTGGGAAGGCAGAAGCAGCTCCCTCTATATAGTGTTTCAGGGCAAAACCTTGTCCTTTTTGGGTGGTGGGTTCTTGTCTTTTTTTGTTTTGTTTTTTTCCTGGGAAAGACGGTTTGCACCTATAATCCTAGCTACTTGAAAGGCTGAAGTGGGAAAATCATTGAGCCTATGAGTTTAAGGTCTGTCCCAGTGAATCAAAAAGAAGAAAATTTGGGCTGTGATCAAACCAGTTGACCAAACCATAAGTCCCAGTCATATAGTCAGGCCAGGAATGGGCTAACGAACCTCTCAGGCTGACAGTGCACAAACACACATGTAGGCAAAATACCAATACATAGACAAAATAGGAACAGCGATATTTAATATAAGCTAAGATGTTTGACCTTTGTTAATGTGTAGTAATTTTTTTCCCAGCTTGCCCATCTTCTAACTTTGTTTAGATCTATTTTATGTATGAAAATCTTCATTACAGCTAGACATAGAGTTTTTTTTTTTAACTATTTATGCCTAAGAACTCTTTCCTAGTAAGAAATTAAATATTTACTTGTAGTTTCTACATTTTCCTTTGTTTGAGACAGAGTCTGACTATATTGCCCAAATTTTCCTTTAACTCTATGTAGACCACGCTGGCTTTGAACTTTGAACCCTCTTGCTTCACATCTGGAACGCAGGGATTATAGGTGTGACCCACTAGGTTTGACTCAAGATTTCTGTATTTAAAACAAAAAAAAATCACCTAAAATATTAAACTTAACAGTGGTGCTTAATAACATTGATTAACTCCTCAGAGATAAAGAGCACACCACACCTCATGGCTCTGATGTTTCATGACTAGCATTTGGAACTGAGGCAAGAGGATCCAGACTTCCACTTCAACTCTGGCTACATGGTAATTTCCAGGGCAGCCTGGGCTACATAAAAGGACCCCATCCTAAAACCAGAAACCACCAAAGCCAAGGTAGGAGAAGAAAGGCTGGTAATGTGGTTCAGCTGCCAGAGTGCTTACTTAGCAGACAGGAAGCCCTGGTTCAGGCCTAACAATGCATTAATTGGATATGATAGCATGTGTGGTACCTATTTATCCCAGTACACAGGGATGTTGCACGAATAAAGGAAACTCGGCCAGATCTCTCGGAAAGATATCAGAGAGAATAAACACCAAAGTCAGATCTCACCCAGCTGTCTTCTAGCTTCCTCAACCTCGCTCCTCCTGGCTTCATCTTCCTGCTCTGTCTTTCTATGCCTGCCTTAAATACTTTCTTTGATCAGTTAAGGCGTGGCACCACCACTGCCTGCCTGGGAGCCTGGAACTCCTACAGTAAACTAAGATGACCTGAACTCAGATTGGATTAAAGGCCTAGGTCACCACTCCTGGGATACTCCCTGTGCTGGGATTAAATGTGTGAGTTACCACTGTCTAATCCTCCTAGATTGACTGTGGGTAGATCCCTCTGATATCTCCGACTGTTTTTATTATATTTGAAAATATCCCCACACAGGGAGGTACAGACAGGAGGGTAAGAAGGTAAAGGCTAACCTTTAACTTAAGGTTTTCCTTGGCTACACAAAATAGGTCATTCTGAACTACACGAGACACTGTCCTTAAAAAAAAAAAAAAGCAGGTTACCAGCTGCATTTGTTTTAAATTGTTCAGTCTGTCAAGTCTTTAGTTGGAATGTCTGGGGATTTCTTTGATAGGATTTCACTGTGAGGCTCTGGCTGTCCTGAAACTCATGCAGACCAGGGTGGCTTCCAACTCACAGAGATCACCTGCGTGGCCACCATGCCTGCCTAAGCATCTGGGAATTTTAACTATCACTTAATTATAGGAGCCTAATTAATCAGGCTGAATCTTTTGAAGGAAGAGACTTGGGTGACTTTCAGCCAGTTAGCCTGTCTTCTGTTCAAATGTGCATCAGTGTGGCATTAGGAAAGATCTGTTTTCAAAGAAAAGGATGGCTGGAAAAGCCACAATCGATGTGGGAATGTCTTTCTGTATACTGTGCATATCAATCTTTAAATAAAGGACTGTTTTGGCCACAACAGGCACCATAAAAAAAGTAAAAAAAAAAAAAAAATCACAACATAAATAAAAAAAAAACAAGACATATTCAAATCAAATCGACCCAGCTGCCCAAAAAACACAAATAAACCACTGCAGGGTTTCAGTCTGCATGCTGTCACTGTAGGCTCAACACTCAGAGCTTCCTTGTCAGATCTGAGAGACTTCCATACACCGAACCCATAAAACATTCGAATCTGCAACAGTTCTGGTTACCCTGAAGAACCAGACCGATAAACCGAGGAAAATAACTGCTATGCAATGTTCCAACCCATAAATGAGGTTAAGGTTTCCACAAGAAACTGCTGAAGAGTTTTGGGTGCTTTCCTCTTTAAGATTACTTTTAGCAAGTGGTGGATGTTATATGCAACTTCTGCTTCCAGTAACATGAAAAATCCCTAGCTTTGCATTACATATTCCTGTGAGATCTGAGTCCCTATGTCATTCAGAGTTCAAGGACACTTCTCTTTTTATGTGAGATCACAAGAGTTTTGGACATAGAAAGACTGCTGGGGGGTGGGGGTGGTGGTGGTGGTGGAGCCAAACAGAAATGGCTCCAATTTAAGGAGGTAAGAACCATGGACTAAAGAACTAACTGCTGTAGGGAGGCAGACTGCCCTATACTGATGCTCATGTGCCTTCCCCTGAGTCCACCTTTCTGTAGCAAAAGCTTCGGGATCGACTGTCTAGGCAAAAATATGGCAGGTTCATCCTAGCGTTGCTGACAGCTTGTCAATTTCATGAGAGGGCTGGAGATTTGGCTTGTCCCTTATTTGATGCCCAAGGACCAGTACCATGCCTGATGGACTTCAAGGTGGGGCAGACTGGAAAATAACATCGGATGCAGGAACTTTTAAGAAATAATAATGGTAATCAAGATACAGAATTTGCATTGGGCTTGGTGATTCAGAATTCACCATCTTTTCATCACACCGAGTAACTGAGACAAAAGCAATCCTGGGTGTGTTGGTGCATGCCTGAAACCAGGCCCTTGGGAGGCCGAGGAAGATAAATGGAGAGTTGATTCCAAGCCCAGTCCACACAGTGAGATGCTGTCCCTCCACAAGTAAAAAAGAAAAATATAGAAGAAAAATACAATTATTAACCCACTTCCATGCTCCTAAAGCCAAGTACCATTAAGGAGCAGGGGTTATCAATAAGATTCCTTATTGATAAAGGGAGAAAATCCAGGTAAGTCAGAATACATAAGCTTGTCCAGTGGGAGTGTATACACTTTTAGTGAGCTCCAGCATGGCGTGGATTAGCCCGGGCTCACTGACACACAGAGCCAACTCCCCACAGCTATACGCCACCCACATGCCTGGTGATTTCTCACAGCCATGAAACAGAAACATAAAAGCTGCCCGGCTGCAGCAAGGAGAACCCAATCAGCTTTAGACACTGTGTGTTCCAAAGGAGTTGTTCATCAGTGGTGACAGACCTTGGAATAACTGAGTCTGGAGGAAGGCTTGCTTTGTGTTAAGGACTTGAGTGATTTTTATTCCTGTCATTTTCTCCTGTCTGGGGCTGCCCCCACTTCATCTACTTGTACAAACCCTGTCCTTCTCTGAACTTTATGGCCTACTTATGATCCCAAATGCACCCAGATTTCCAGAATCTTCTGATCTCTGACAGCAGGTAAGGCCCACCAGGTGTGTCCAAACTGTAGGCTTACAGGCTACTAGTGGCCTGGGATAGATAAGAAGGCCTTCCAACACAAAACCGTCACCTTACAGAAAACATTGAAGCATTTTTTTCATTTTTTTTTTTTTTTTAAAAACCTGAGTGTGACTTCTATAATAACAATGTGTGTCACAATGTGGGCCATGTCTGCTGACAGAACAGAAGAATACATTCTGCACTGTGTTAGGCTTTATCTCTTCCTGGTGATTGTACCATAACATTATATACTCTTAAAAACTTTTGTGTTTATGGTGTGTATGGGGGGGGGGCTGTGTGCTACGATGCACCTGTGGGGGCTGGGGGATATTCTTGGGTGTGGGTCCTTGTCTTATTTTCCATGGAGTCTCTTGTTCTCTGAGGCTAGTCCAGGCTAGCTGGCCCCCAGAGCATCTGGGGATTCCCTTGACTGCACCTTCCATCTCCCTACAGGAGTGCTGGGGTGACACTGGCATGATATGGCTGGTTTCCACAGACCTGAACCCTAGTCTTGTGTTTGAACAGCAAGCCTTTTACCCACCAAGCCATCTCCCAGCCCTGGAGTATGTTCTTTGTGAAGAAAGAGCCTGTGATTTATATTATTTGTTGTGTCACATAGCATGAGCTCATTAAATAATTTTGGTTGAATGTCTCTGCCTTATCTATAAAATTTACCTACCAATTTATCATCAAATGGGCACCCAAGACACACTTTGAAGTAGAGACCATGGTAGGTCTAAGGGGTGAGAGTATGATAAATATCAGAATTAATATTTATTCCTGTGGGTTGGGGAGGGGTATCTTGAAGTTGCCCCTAAAGCTTCAAGGAGATGAGTAGGTGTGGGCTTTGCTGATAGAAGGGACTACTTGCCTTCTGGGTCAGTTCACATACAACGGGACTGGAAGAAACAGTACCAAGAGCCAAGAACAGCAACAAGCGTAAGGGAGGCTGTGGGCGGGAGAACAGTGCTGGACTTCGAAAGCCAAAACCATTTGTGCTCAAGAGTGTGAAAGCAGGCTGGAGTGATAAATTGGGCGAGACTGGCAGGTACATTTATTCATTAAAGCGAGACCCAAAAGAATCCATCAACAAAGTTCTGTATTTTTTTTCCTTTCACTTGCTATTCCAAAACGTTACCATGTCATCAATTTTTATAAAATGTAGACAAGGACAGATGCCTGTAAATCGTTAGTGTAACGCTGTAGCCCATTAGGAAAGTAAGAATATTTTAATCAAAGAACAGAAAGACCCACTCATTTGTGTTAGGAAACTGAATCTCAGGATCTACATTCAACTGAAGACAATGGTGGGTATCCTTTCATTCAGTGCTTGAAACTGGTACCCTTTGTAAAACACTTTATGCATCTCCATCTTCTCTTTTGGTGTGTGGAAAACCAAGATATCCCCACCCTCCACATCCACAACACTGCTGGTCTAAGGGCTAGAAATGATTTCAACATGGCAGCAAGAAATTGGATTGGCAGACAGACAGACTTCATTCTTTCTCTCCCTTGGACAAATACCAACCGTGCATCTTTAGGCAACCTGTTTAACCCTCTCAAGCCGTGACTACTTCATCTATAACATGAGTAAAATGACAGTATCTTCTCTTGGGATTGCTGTGAAGGTTAAGTTAGGTAAAAGATGTAAAGTTGCCTTGATTGGCCTTTTTTTCAAATATATTAACTTTTTTCTTTTTCTTTTTAAAAGATAGCTCAGGATGGTCTGAAGCTTCTTATTGCTGTTAATTGAACCTTGGGCCTTCTGCCTCCTGTGGCAAGAATTCTGTCACTGAACTGTGTCTGCAGATGCCTTTTAGATAGTTCTTTACATTTAAAAAAAAATTGTTTTGAAATTTTGTGTGTGTGTCCCCAGAAGCACTTGATACCCTGGAGCTGGAGTTATAGGTGGCTGTAAGTCACACAATGAGTGGTTAGACCTGAATTAAGGTCCTCTGAAAGAACAGTCCATGCTCTTAACTACTGAGTCATTGTCCAGACAGTCCAAGAATGGAGCACGTGAGAATTCTGAGTGCTATGAAAAACCTCCAAAAAACCAAGAGTCTTGTGCTCAGTTTCTTTAAAGCACAGAACTGCTCTTGTAATGTCTTCTCATGCTCCTCCTTGGCGTAGTGAGTACGAGCTGAGTTTACTTCAGCTGTTGTTGTTCATGTGCCTCTATGAAAAACATGTTTTTGCCAAGTGTGGCTTGTCCTTGTGATTGTACGCTACTCAGGTGGCTTTCCTTAACCCTCAGAGTGTAAACTGTCTGATGTTCTGAATAAAGTCGATTATTGTATGAGGCTTTAGTCCACCTCATTTTTAGGTCCTGCTGTCCCAGGTTCACAAGCCACATCTCCAGCCCCTTTCTTATTACTAACTTTTAGACTGTGTGTGTGTGTGTTTGTGTGTGTACACATGTAGGTGCTGGTGTCTGCACAGGCCAGACGTGGGCATCAGGTTCTCTAGAGATGGCATTCTAGGAGACTGTGGGCTGCCTGACATGGGAGCTGGGGAGATCAGGCCACATTCTTTAACCACTGGGCCACCCCCCCCCCCCCAGCCCTACATTTTAGTGTCTCTGAAATCACTAGACTTAAGCTTCCTACTGTCTAGGCAGCAATGGTACCAATACTGCCACTGCCTGGAGAAACAAGTCAAAGTTTGCAGAATGGGTGTCAATAGCTCAGGAGAAAATCCCAGACAACAGTGTAATTTTCTTTTCAAAATGCTGTCTTAACAATGCTGTGATGGCTCAAAGGACGACAGTTGTGTGGGAAGCAGACAGGCCTGATTCAGACTAAACCATTCAGAGGTGTGCTGGCTCCTGAGTGGAGGGTAAGTTTAGACCAGCTTATTTATTAACTCCTTTACTTGCATTTTTCTTTTGTGTCTGTATAAGAACACCATATACTAAAAGTCTAAGCCTATAGGAATACTGTAAGCTTGATAGTTACTGGCAGGGAAAAAATTCCTTGTGTGGTTCCTAATATAACTAACTAAATGTTTTTACTATACAGAAAGTGAAAAAGTATTCTTGTCATGGTGAGCTCAAGAACATTTTATTTTCTTTCTCTGTGATAAGATAACAGTGTATTCTCCCAATATTTTGCTTCATTTTTTGATGGAGTGTGGTGGTGACCAGCCTGGCACATTCTAAGAACTCAGCCAACATCAGCTGTATGTATAATCATATTAGCAATAGGTCTGGGATTAGACCTGTTTCTGGTACCTTCAGCTGCATTTAAAAAGAAGATCTTCTACTTTTGCTTATGTGTGTCTGTGTGAATGCATGCCACATGTGTTTATATGTGCCCATGGAGGGCAGAAGAGGGCACTGGATGACTTGGAGCTGGAGTTACAGATGGTTGAGTCATCTGATGTGGGTGCTGTGAGCCTCTAAAAGAGAGTATGCACTCTTAACCACTGACCCATCATCTCTCTAGCCTCCCTTCAGCTAGACTTAAAAAGAAATACTTCTATGAAGATAACATACAGTGGAGGAGGGTCCTCCATGAGGTCCCACCCTAGCAGTTAATGACCGATGGTTGCTAGTGGAGGATGAGTCACCGTCCTTCAGTAGCCAATGGTAAGTTGCCCAAGTGTCAGGGAAACACCCCCCCTCCCAGAAACCCATACTCACGCTCATATAGGCATCTCTAATCAGACTCTAATCACAGAAAAATAAAGATATGGACATAAGAGAGGGTGTGCTGGGAAGGAGGGGTCCAGAGGAAACGGCAGAGCAATGAGGGATGGAAAGGGTGTGTATGGATAGGATCAAAATAATTATAAAAATGTGTGAGATTATCACGGAATACATTTTAAAATGCAACATAGGAAAGCTGAGTGAGAAAGGAAAGAAAAACCAATGCCTTTAAAGCCCCTCCCCCATGGTTCTCATGGAGTCCTTGCAACTATGCTTGGGATTAAAGGGCTAGTCACAAACTCACTGTCTCAAAACTAGGCTTCGGTAAATTTGTGGGAACCAGAGCTGTAAGAACAGACCATAAGCCCCACACTTACTCCAAATGGGGCCCAAATTAATGGGGTATGGGACAGTGATTACAAATTCTTCCCATTTGCTCCCTCACCTGTGCCTGACAGTACTCTTTGACAGAGCCAAAACAGGTTGTGCGCGTCACTTACATAGGGGACCCTGCCGTCTGCACATTTACTAAGACACAGCCGACAACATATTCTTGGGGGTTTTCTAAATTATTTCACATGGATGTATATTATTGGCTTGATTATGGCCATGACAGGCCTCTATGAGGAAGTGAAGTTGAACTCTCACTGAAGTAAGGAACAGGGTAAAGAGGGGAAGAGGAAGGAAGGGCACTCCAGGCAAGCAGCAGTACAAAAGCCCTTGGGTGGAAGACTGGTATGAGGTGAGCCAGGGGGAAGAGGCAGGGGTTCAGTTACATAGGGCCTGTCGGCACGAGACAAGTCAGGAGGCAGCTCAAGTGGTCCATGTGGAAAAGCTGGAGCTGGGACCAGATGGAGCCGGAGGTGACGCTCCTATCAGTGACGACGGGACGGGGGTGGGGGGTGGGGGGGGTGGGGGGAGGACGGACACAGACCTGAAGATATCAGTTCCTTTCTGCTCCATGCACATTTCTCATTGTGACTGGAATTACTTGGAAGACTATGACTGCTTTATATTCTTGCTGTTGATGCTAAGCCTTTACTAGAGGAAAGTTGGCCAATTCTTTATTCTTTCCCTGAAAGGATTTTCTTTTGCTGGTTCTAGAAGAATGCTTTCATGACTGAAAGAATATTCCTTCAAGCCCCAGGTCCTTTCAATGTCCTTTTGGGTCTTATGAGAGTGGCAGCTGCTGACATGTCAATATGAATGACTAGTATGCGGTAACCGGGGCAGTGATGACTATGGAGTCACTTCAGCTATCATCTAGAACTCTGCCCTCTTCATGGATCTGATCTGAATGGCTAGCCGAGAAACAAAAGTTAGCAGTCGGCCATTCCACATCTGTACTACAATTCAAATCCCTGCCTATTAGCTCCGGCTGTCACACAGCACAGAGGCACTAATAGGCCTTCTCACCCCCGTGGCCAGCATTACCTGAGGAGACTGGCACTGTTTTTAGTTTGGAGAAAGGATGCTAATGAGTACATTCCATCAAGACCTACCAATTAAATACACTAAAATTATGTCACCGTGGCAACAAGCTGCTTGATCTTCTGTCTCATATTTACCAGCTAATGATGGGATACCGAGGTAGTTCAAGTGTTTAAAGCTATCAGTACTAGGGTTGGATGCATAATTATCACAGCTCAGTAACAACCGTGTAACTTGCACTTGGCTTTCAGCATCTGCCCCTGAGTCCTCTTAACACATGGGTCTGGGGACCACTGGAAAGCTAGTCTGACTGGAAGGCTATGTCCCCTTATTCCAGATTGAACTTAGGTTTCACTGTGCAGAGTGGGCTCCTGGGCACAGCTGATGTGGTGCTTCTGTAAACTCTGGTTAGTTCTGGCCAGTAAATGATTGCATGTTCAGACAAACGGACTTACTTCACCAAACAGTTCCATGGTTTATTAATTTCTCTAGCAAAAACTGAATGCAAAACCACATTCACATTATACCTGTGGCTACACACAGAAGTGAGGAAAATCAATGAGATTGCTCCCTCAGGTGTCCTAAGTGTCAAACTGTAAAGCTATTTATTAAAAGTGAACTACAGAGACGGATTCAGATCCATGTCTATGCCCCACTGGAACAACCTTGGAGATAATCGAGGAGAAATTTCACTACCTTTCCTGGTAGAGAAAAGAAAGAAGCTGCTTGTGTGAGCCCTTTGAAGGAAGTAGAAGACGAGATTAGTAACCTGACAAGAAAATCTAGCCTTGATGCTAGGTACCTCATGACAAAATCCACGTCAATATTTGCCAACAGGAGTGCCTGGGCAACACACTTTGCTCCAGTTTCTTGGGTTAGTATCCTGGATAGGTAAGGGTTCCCATTAGATGAATAACTAGAATTTATACAAGAGTATAAAAAAATAGATAACTTGTAACTTAAAACTAGGCCAAAGGAACAAAAGAATTCAGACACCTGGGGCTGTCACTAAATGATACATTAATGTTTTTGTGTCACATTTTGGTAACTTTTGGTATCACACTCCACATATTATGAGAGTATAATTCAAACCATGTAGATAAAAAGAAATCTATTGGGTTTTAATGCATTATCAAGGTGTCACAGTAAGAATTTCCCAAACTGGCTGCAAAACATTGCAGGAAGAAAATAATAACCCACAATTGCTAAGTAATCTTGATATATTCCTCAAATTGCGGGAACAGATTACAAACATGGAAATACTTGCATCCTATATATTGCTTTGACTGTGAAATGACATTTGTTTGCAATGCTCCAAATGTGTGCTGTAGATGGCAGCCACAAATCATGGTGCACAGCATAACAGAGGTGTGTTCACTCTAAGGCTCTACTCCTAGGAGCAGTAGGGGAGACCCAAGACAGTTAGAGGCAGTCTCCTTAGGGATGCAGAAGCTGCTGAGGGAGACCTTGATCTTGAAGAAGGAAGGGGCCCTGCCTGAAGCATAAGCTCTTGGGCAGCCTGGATTATAATAAGCACACAAGGCTGGGCTTCTCGGGATATAGACAGAAGTGAGTGATGTGCAGGGCTTAACTCCTACAGAGTAGCATCTGTCTTCTAGGAGTGAAGGGTACACACTTCCCTGTTTCCTAGAGTCAAAGTTAATGAGACATGGGGGAGGACTCCAGGGCTTCTGAGCAGTGCCAGCTACCACAGAGAGGCCATGAACCATCGAAAGAAAATCACCATTGGGAAGAGAAACTTCTGGAAGAGGAGGGATGGGCCACGTGCAGGAGTGGAACTGACTGGTCTGGGCTCAGCTTTCCGAGAGCCAACCTTGCACTCTGGGGAGGGGTAAAGGATAGAAAGATGGCCTCTAGTGTTCCTCTCCTCCTAATAAACTTGTGTAGCCCATTCCGGCAGTACGCCAGATGGCTGCGCCTAGTGAGAGAGAGAGGTCGTCGCCATAGCCTGAGACTCCATGAAGAGGTTCACAGAGCTGGGACCCGAAGCCTCCTGCCTCCAACTGTGTGAGTGAAGCTTGCAAGAGGAGCCTGTGGTGCAGTCAGGCTCCCAGCTAGACTGCCTCTGGATTCCCACCCCTTGGAAATTCTGTGATATATTTGCTGTTTTAGGCTGGCAAAACAATCGATTCCTATCTTCCAGCACAATGAACCTAAAATACCTCATTAGTTTCCTAGCTGATAGATGCTGCAAGTCACCAACTTCGGATTAATTAGGGTAATTTCTCATACAATAATGGTTAAGTAATACGGAGCTGCAGCGCTTTGCCTTCGGAGGGAAGGTGGTAGAAGCCATTTCGTTTCCTGTGTGGGAAATGAGTCTAAGTAGGATATGTGAGAATAGTAGAGGCAGAGCTGGCGTTCTGGCATCGGTGACATTACTCACACAATAGCAATTGCTAAATTAATGAATGTATTCATTTTTTGATTTGTGAGTGCTGTGTGCAGGTACACATGTATGCATATGGAGTCTGGGGACAACCTTGGGTACCTTTCCTTAGAAGGCACCATCTACCTTGTTTTTGAGAAACAGTCTTTTATTAGCCTGGAGCTTTCTAAGTAGACTAGGCTGGCCGGCCCGTGTGCTTCAAGGGTCTGCTCTTCCGTTCCCCCAGTGCTGGGATTACAACCATGTTCCCATCATGCCTGACTTCTTTTCTTGGGTTTAGGGCTCAGATATAGATCCTCAGGTTTATAAAGCAGGTGCCTTACTGATTAGCTCACCTTCCCTGCCCCTTGTTGACTAGTTCACCCTGAATATCATTTTGAGAATGGGAGAGAAAATGAGAACACAAAAACCTGTCACCTCCCAGACAGTGATGATAGTTTTACTATACAAGTGGGCCACTTCAAGAATACTTTGCCTTTTTTCTCTGGTTACCAGGAATTCGCATACAGGCTAGGCAAGTGCTCTACATAGCACTGAGCTATATTCTCAGCCTTCTCTTTGCCAATGTTAACAGCACAGAAAATGCATTAAAACAACTTTAATTTCTGCACTGAAGGTAGAACAGGATCTATTAATATCCCAAGCAATGATAACAGCAATTTCGTATTGATAATTCTATACAATGTCCAGTAAAGAGGAAATGGCAATCCAAATCTTCTATTTAAGAAAACTATTATTGTATTTATTTTCTTTAAAAAATTATTAATATATATCGGTTTGTGTCTGCGTGCATATCTATGCATCAAGTACATACCCATGGAGCCCAAAAAGGGTGTCAAAACCCCTGGGACTGGAGTTACAGATGGTTGTGAGGCACCATGGGAGAGTGGGGAATTGAACCTGGGACATTTGGAAGAGCAGCCATTGCTTTTAACCAGACAGCCATCTCTCCAGTTCCCATTCCTTCATTTTAGAAACAGGGTCTCATTGTGTTGCTCAGGCTGCCTTGAACTTCTGGCCTCACACAATTCTGACTCAACCCCCTGAGTAGATAGACAGGGATATGTACTGCTTCTTAATTTTTGATACCATTCATCACAAGATATTTGCTTGGAAATTTGATAGCAGTATCAAAATAATTCACTGGTATCTTCCACAGCAATGAATCCAATATACTTCATTTACTTATTTAGCTGAATATACTGAACATTACCAGCATTGTATTATGTTGCAAGTGTGAAGAACTATAAGAGATTTCACAACTGGAGAAATTAAAAGAAGGAAAAAATAGTTTCAAGATTTTGACTCTAAACTAGGCAGTGGTGGTACACCTTTAATCCCAGCACTCAGGAGGCAGAGGTAGGTGGATCTCTGTGAGTTCAAGGCCAGCCTGGTCTACAGAGCAAGTTCCAGGACAGCCAGGGCTACACAGGGAAACCCTGTCTCAAAAAACCAAACCAAACCAAACCAAACCAAAACACCACCAAAATCAAAACCCAAACCAAACTGTAAGGATTCCGGGCATGTAGCCCTCACGTTGTAAAGCCAACATGGCGCTGGCAGAACACCGTGCAGGAAGGGCACGCCCCTAGGTGTGGCTGCGTAGATCTGTGCCCACCTGCTCTCTTAAAAGAAACTGCCCTTTTTTCCCTCTCTCTTCTGCTTCCCTCCCCTATGCCCCGCCGGCAACTCCCCTGAATAAACTCTCGGTGGCATCTGGTGTGTGTTTGTCTGACCTCATCTGTGAAACCAACACAAACCAACAAAAACCCCCACAAAACAAACAAACAAGATTTTTGACTCTATTCTATGCCAAAGGCTCCATTTCTACCCAGAACCATAGAATTCTAGAGTTAAAAAAAAAAAAAAAATCTTAGAAATCATCTAGGATAGTTTCTCCACATTCTCAACGCTCAATGCCCTTCATGTTCCTCATGTTGTGATGACCCCAACCATAAAATTATTTTGTTGCTACTTCTTAACTGTACTGTTATGAATCATAATGTAAATATGTGATTTACGACCCCTATGAAAAGGTCACTTGGCCCCCAAAGGGGTTGTGACCCATAGGTTGAGACTCACTGGTCTCGGACATTGAAAATTATATGAACATAATGGCTGTAAAGCAAGCAATTTTCTGGTCATCTTCCAAATTTTAAATGCTGCAAAGCTGCACAGGCTAAGACTAGACAGCAATTCCAGGAAGTCCAGGTCAGTGATTTTTCCTCATTTTCCTCTCTGAACACTGAGAGACAATCAGGAGGCACTAGCGGGCTGTGGCAGGGAGAGTCAGCATTGGAGTGACAAGTCACTGGTCTCCTGAGGATGAAGAAACAGGCAGACCTTTGGGAGTGAAAAATGGAGGCTGGATACCTGTCCAGAAGGCCAGCATTATCTCCATTCTGTACAGCAAATTCAAGCTCCTGTCTTAGCTGGGATTTCTGATACTGTGATAAAAGCAACTTTGGGAGGAAAGGTTGATTTTAGTTTACAGTTTGATATCACAGTCTAACATCTTGGGAAGTCAAGGCGGGAACCTGGAGGCAGGTGCTGGTACAGAGGCCATGGAGGGCAGCTGCTTACTGGCTTGCTCAGCCTGCATTCTCTTAACTCCCAGGACTACCAGCCCAGGGGCAGCACCACTTGCAATGAGCTGGGGCCCTCCTCCATCCGTCATTAATTAGGAAAATGCACCAGGTCAGTCTGGTGGAGACATCTTTTTCTCAAGGTTTCCTCTTCCCAAATGAGTCTAGCCTGTGTCAAGTTGACATAGAACTAGCCAGTACAGCTTCCAGGGTCATAGAAGTAAAATTAAAATTTAAGCCTATTAAAAAATACAAATATTATTATTGTATATCAGTTATTCTAATAGGTTATCCCATTTATAGTAAAATACTTAGCATGTGCCTGTTCTGTGCTAATCATGGTCTAGGGAATAAAAAGTGAACAAGTTAGATATTCCATTGCCTCATGAATCAGTGGGCAGGGACTGGCGGGAGACCAGTTTTAAATAGGAGGCATGCTCCTGTCTTAGGCTCTTAAATGACCACAAATTTACGACAAGCTTGGCTACCTACTTTGATTCAAAAAACACTAAAACCAGGGCTACTGAGTTGGTTCAGTGGTTAAGAGCATTGGCTGTTCTTCCTAAAGACCTGAGTTCAATTTATAGCACCCACAGGATAGCTCACAAATGTCTGTTAACTCCAGCTCTAGGGATCTGATGCCTTTTTCTGGCTTCAAAGGCATAGGCACATACATTCATAGACATATAGGCAGGCCAAACACTCATACACCAGATAAGATAAACTACAATCCCACAAATATTCATGGGGCCATGGGGCCCTACCCTTTACTTCTGAGCTACTGGCTATTGCTAGGTTCTGGGAGAGGAAAAAAATCCCTGGCTTTTTAGTTGTGGATCCTGTGCTGAGTTTACCAAGCTCCAAACTCATGGTCACATAGGTGGTCCCTGGTTAATCTTGGTGGGTCATCAAACAGAGTGAGGAAATGTGACTGCTCAAAGATTTGTGGGAAAGGTGGACAGGTTGGAAGGTGGAAGTGGTCAGCTTAAAAAGTGTACATATGTGAACTTGTAAGAACAGTCTATTAACAACCCCCCATCCATACACACAAAGCAGCAGATACATGGATGAATGATAAAAGAGGCCAAGGGAAGCTGCTCTAAGCCTGTGACCCTGAAGCTGAAGACATTTCCCAGAGTTCTCTGTCACGTGTCTTGTGCCCTCCCTTCTGGTGGACACAGAGTTCTCTGGTGGAGGGAGACCCATCCTTCAGGCTCCTCATCCCTTATTCTGCACAACAGTAATTCTGTCCCCGGCTTTCTTTTTGTTCTTTAGGGAAATCTACCATCCTTGTTTGAGCTCCCTATACCACAGAAGCTGGTGAGCCTCCATCTACCTCCAGCTGTATCCTAACTCTGAATGCCAAGCCCATGTACACAGCCACTTCCTAACAAACCTCCTGAGACACCCCATTGGTACTTCAGCCTGAGCCAAGCACTTTGGCACAGACCTATAACTTCAGCACTCAATAGGCTATAATGAGCTGGGGCCAGCTTGGCCTATTTAGGGAGATCCTGTCTCATACCCACCCAAAAAGCCAATCAACCTGAAAATGTCCAAAACAGAACAGCACTTTTCTAAGAACCCAGGCATCCATCTTCTCTTCAGTACTGGATGCCAAATCCAGAAATACCTTTCATTTAGGATTTCTCAAACTAGCCTCTTCTTCATCCTCTCTCCTAGGATTACCTTATCAATCTCTCCTTGGATAAACACGATAGCCCTTTAATAGGCTTACCCCTCTTTGCTAATCTACGCAGTACCAGTAGATCTTTCTAGAGACCCAGGTCTAATCACACTGCTTCCCTTTTAAACCTTAGTGTGTTTCCTGTACCACAGGGCATCACTGATGAGGTGCCCACACCCCCACTCAGCACACGGAGTGCTCCACAGCCAGCTGCTGTCTTCCGCTCTACTCTCTAGGATGTGCCACCTCCACTTCCCATCTCTGCAGCCGCTCTATTTCTTACTATGCATTTCTGTGTCTTCTACTTTCACAAGTTTTTCTCTAGGAAATGGCTGCAGTAGTTTATACTTCATTAGCCTAAGCTTTAAAAAGAAAAGTCATTCATGTCCCCGTGGGCTAGACTGACAGAAGGCAAACAGGAGTGTCAGTGTGGAGGCAGAGAAGACATTCATAAGGAAAGTAATGAGAAAAGAGGCAGTGTGGCAATATATTGTATATTTAATAAAAATGTTTTCTGAAGAACATCCATTTCTATGCCATTAGCTGAACTCGGAAGATGATACGACCCTCTAACGCATTTGCTCAGAGCATCAAGTCAACAGGGGGTGTGCCTAATGTATGATTTGTTCTTGAGTTACTGCAAAGATGGCTCCAGCTCCCAAGACACTATCTAGACTCCAGAGACTCCTCCAACAGACTGGAGGTTAAAGACTGCTCCATTTCTTTTAAGCATTTCCTTCTGAAATCTAAAGACATTACTTCTGAAAGGCATTGGCAGCTAAAGAATGCTGTGTGTGTGTGTGTGTGTGTGTGTGTGTGAGAGAGAGAGAGAGAGAGAGAGAGAGAGAGAGAGAGAGAGAGAGAGAGAGAGAGAACCATCTCAGATAGACATTACTTTAAGCTTGCTCATGCTTTCTATTTTGTCTCACTTTAGAAAGGATATATAGCTCATGCTGGCCTCACACTAGTGGCCACCCGCCTTTGCGTCCTGTCTGCTTGTATTACAGGACTGTGCCATCATGCCTAACCTAACAAGCTTCTGAGTGAAGGCTCATCAGGAGGCCAAATTTAGTCTGTCTCTAGGCCCAGCTAGATCTTGGGGGGAGCCTACAGGATTCTCCTCATTGATCTTGCCCACTAATTTTCCTCTCTGTCTGTCTGTCTGCAAATCCCTCTTGTATTTCTGCAGAACCAGCTTTGAGGGCACAGGAGTATACCCAGGAGAGTCATCCTTTCTAATCTGGTCTGGGACAAAGTTGGTAAGAAAGGTCATTCTCTCTGTCACTCTTTCCTGGCTGCTGTCCCAGAGTTTCTCTGCTTCTCACTTTTCCATGCCAGGATGAAAAACAAATAGCAAGTCAGTGTGTTCTTCAGGCAGGATGCACCTCAGAGCTAAGGGTGACACATAAAATGCCCCTGAGCAGACTCTGGTTCTCTTACCTCACACATCCCCATTCATACCTGTTCCAGACACTCATCTCTGCCACTAGGGATTGCATGTGACACTGTGAGAAAATGTCTGGAGCTGGGTGAGGTGGTGCATGGCCATAGATACTTTCAGCACTTGGGAGGCTAAGGCTAGGAAGAATCATCAGATTTAGACGAACCTGGCTCATGCATCTTACCATTTGCTTTTGTGTTTCCAACACTAAGTATGCAGATCCTGGCGGCTAGTTCAAATCCTTGAGGGCAGGAATCAAATCTCTGTGTGAATTTGTGTCTCAGTTTCTATACTCCCCCACCCCGACAGGGTTTCTCTGTGTAGCTCTGGTTGGCCTCAAACTCACAGATCTGTCTGTCTCTACCTCTTGAGTGCTGGGATTAAAGGTGTTCACTACCATATGGCATAAGCAGATGCTTCTAACAATAGGTTAGCAAGTGAGCTGAGTGTGATGGTGCATACCTATGGTGGTCTTTCTCCTTCCTTCCTTCCTTCCTTCCTTCCTTCCTTCCTTCCTTCCTTCCGATTTATTTATTATGTACACAGTGTTCTGCTTGCATATGCCTGCATAACAGAAGAGGGCCCCAGATCTCAGTATAGATGGTTGCTGGGAATTGAACTCAGGACCTCTGGAAGAGCAGTCAGTGCTTTTAACCACTGAGCCATCTCTCCACAATGTGGGGAATTTCAATACTGACCTTACAGCACCGTGAAGATCAAGTGATAGATACAAGGAACAGGAAACACTTAGGACAGTGCCCAGATCAAGGTAAAGGCCTTTCATCATATAGTTTATGTTTGGTCTGCTGTCAATATGCAGGACAGTGCTACAGGCCAACAGCCATGGATCACTACATCAAGGAGTATGTAGAGGTTTAACAATAAACTGTAATTCTGTAATCATCTCCCCTCATACTGCTCTTCATTTTCTGTGTGCATTTCAACTCTATTATGTTAAAATTCATTTGTAACTAAAAGCAAAAACCTAAATATCCCTGCAAAATGAATGACCTATGAACTTTTAAAGCGCTGGCACGAAGCTCCCAACTTGAGGAGGCCTTGCCTTCTACTGAAGAGGGGCTGCTAAGACTTTGAATGGCAGTCAACAGAAGCCTCCCAGGAGGAAGATCAAGTCTTCATGGTTTATTTATGAGTTTGATTGGTTTTTTTTGTTTTTTTTCTTGTGGCCAGTTTAAAATGAATTTAGAAGGATACCAGATGACAGAAAAATCTTGGAAACTGCCAAATATTCTAAAGGTATCACTGCTATACCATTGAATTCATTGCTAAGTCACCTGAAAATCAGTGGAAGACAGGCCTTCAACAGTTCTTGGTTGAAGCTGACCTTGCAGGGCTAAGGCCCTTTACAGACTGTGTCTACTACTAGCCAGGTAGCATATGCCTGTTCTCCCTTCTCAGAAGGCCAAGGCAAAGATAACTGAACCTAGAAGTGTATGTCGGCCTGGACGATGAAGAGAGAACCTGCTACCCTGAGATATGTCCACCTCTACAAAACAACCAAAAATAAAAACCATTAGGGAAAATTATTATTCTATTATCTATCTTTAACTTTTTTTGGCCCAGTTTGGTCTTGAATTCAGTACATAGCTGAGGGATGAAGCTGAACTCCTTCAGCTGCCTCTGGTGCTGGAATCAAAGGCATGCACTGCCGCTGCCCTGGGATGGTCTATTTCTCAAAGCAGTGATCAGTTCTTTAAAATCCTGAGCTTGGTGTGGTGACACACACCTTTAGTCCCAGCACTAGGGAGCCAAAGGTAGGCAGGTCTCTGAGTTCCAGGCCAGCTTGGTGTACATACTGAGTTCAAGATGGCCAAAGCTACATAATGAGGCCTGTATCAAAAAATTAAAAACCAACCAAACAAAAAACTCCAAACAATAACAAAAACTAAAAATCTCCCAGCTCTGTAGTCAATTGCTAATGTGCATGGATCATGCTACTGATGCAGTAGGCTTTTTTTTTTTTTTTTTAAATGTGGATGGTCCTCTAGAATGAGACAGCAATATATATAAACACCCACACACACCCACACACATATATATAAAATAATCATATTGTTTAAGTGGCAAAGAAGTTTCCTAGGGTGAAGCCACTGGAATTTTGATTTTATTTTCCTACACTTTGCATTTGCGTTTTAGTATTATGTGTACGGGTATTTTGCCTGCATTAAGTCTATGCCCCATGTGTGTGCCTGTTATCCATAGAAGCCAGAAGAGGGCATTGGATCCCCCAGAGGTAGAACTAGGACTGTTATGAGCCACCTTATGGGTACTGTGAGTTGAACCCAGATCCTTGGAAGAGCAGCATCTGTAAAGCTTTGTTAATATCTTCCATTTACATAAACGCTTACTCTGTTCTTCTCCAGACACTGACAAGTGTAAAGCAGCTCATGGTTTTCCCAAAGAAAAAGTTATTAGTAAAATACTTTTACTCTTATAACTAAATATAAAAGTTGTATTTTACAAGAGAACAGACTGCTACTATTATCATCCTCATAGGTTTTTTTTCTTAAAACAAAACTAAGCAAAGAAAAAAACAAAAACCCAAACCTTTAAATATATACTTTGCTTGTTAAAGTCATAAATACTTAAAAGAGTAAAGTACCTTTTACTGAATAATTCAAGGTAAAACCAAGACTGGAATAAGAAACTATAAATTTATTATTACCTATATTTTACTTTGTAGAAGCAAAGCAGTAGAAGAAAAAGCATCCTCGATGAAAACTCCATTTTGTTTTCTTGTATGTAATTAAGAATCAACTCTGGAGGGTGGGAGCACTGGCTGCTCTTCCAGGGGTTCATGGTTCAATTCCCAGCAACCACACAGCAGCTCACAACTGTCTGTAACTCAGTTCCAGGGGATCTGATATTTTCCCACAGACATACATGCAGGTAAAAATTCCAATGAAAAGTGTCAACTCTGGCCCTGGTGCCATGGTGTAGGCCTGGGGGCGCAGGCTTATAAACCAGCACCTGTTATACAGAGAAACCCTGCCTTGAGCCCCTCCCCCCATGCTCCCTACCTGAAATTAGCCTGTCTGGGCTAGGATACAGCACAGTGGTGGAGGACTTCCATGGAGGTCCCACACTGAAAACAATAACTGCAAGAGGCTAGCACAGCATTGTGGTGTGTACACACACTTGTTGCCAAGCCTGAGGACCTGAGGTTAATCTCCAGATCCCTTAGGGTAGACTTCTGTGTGTGTGTATGTATGTGTGAATATATATACATACACATATACATACATATATGTATCAACAATAGATCCAAATTAACCCTCTTTTTTTCTAATCTTACTTTTAACAATTTATTGATTATGACTGTGTGCATGTTGCGTGTGTCTGTGTGTGGATGGTGTGTGTTTATGCTGAGTGTGTGCAGATCCACCTGCCATGGTGGACATGAGGCAATTGGAGGACAATGTGGAAGTGCCAGTTCTCAGATTCCATCTTTATGTGGCTCTGGGAGCCGCAGTCAGATCAAAAGCATCTTTACTGCCCAAGCCCTTTTCCCGGCCCTCTCTGTTTCGTTTATAGTTATGAATAATTAGCATATTTTTATGTCTTTTTTCCCTTACTGAACAAGTGTAGTTAATGTCAATATATTAACTATAGAAACACAAGACAGTCATTGTTCTTTGGCTTGTACCTAATTTATCTATAGGGAACTGACGCTCATGCTTCCTGAGGCCCAGGGTGATTGGTTCGCTACATAATATCCATACAGACCCCCAATTTATTTCCCAGTTTCTTGGTTGTAGATTCTAGTTACAGTCTTTATCCTTTTATAAATTAATTTTTACTTCTCCCTGACATGACAGTTCCTTCCCCCCACCTTCCCCCCAAATTAAAATTAACCATAATCTTTCAAAGCGTTTTCTACCTTTCATTTTGATTGGCACCTTTCTTGCTTTAGTCTTCAAGAAATTGATGAATATATTAACTTGAGTTAGACTTGGCACTTGTTTCCAAGGAACTCAACTCACTAATTTCTGGTAGCCTTAGATGGAATTTTTCCACCTAAAAAGAGTTTTTAAAAAGCAACTTTGTATTATTATTATTATATTACTCTCCCTCATTATTATATTACTCTCTCTCTCTCTCTCTCTTTCTCTCTCGATGGGTGTCTTGTTTGCAGGGATGTCAGGGTACCTCTTCTCACTCCTAAGAGTGCTACTGGGTATCAAGGAGCCAGGAAGACGGACTGACGGAAAGGCAGAATAATAGAACTCTGGTCTTTTTCTGTCCCTAAATAAAAATCAAGTCATGAGCAGATATAGCTTAGTCTGAAAGAAAGCGTGGGATGTATCTGGTTTGGAATCCCAACACCAAAACAGCTGTGACTTTCACCTCTCTGAGTTTCCATTTCTATACCTGTGATATGGGCATAGCTACCAACTCTGATAGAGTTGGTGAGAATTAAAAATGGTCAGCTGGGCACAGTGGTGCATGGCTTTCATCCCAGCACTCAGGAGGCAGCAGCAGGCTGATCTCTGGGAGTTCCAGGCTAGCCAAGGGCACAGATTCATGCTCACGGCTTCTCATCCTCTCAGCCTTCTGAAAGCACAGTGACAGGTCAAGCTTTCTTTACACTTCCTGCTGTTCTGAGAAAAACGCAGAAAAGAGCAGCTTAACACAACCATAAATCTCCTCGATCTCAACTTTTAAAGGGGATAAGCCATGAAATAAACTAGCAAGAGACAGAATGAATGATGGAATTATAAAGCCCACACCAAAGGTACTGAGATTTATTAATCATTTCCACTTGCCTCTTAGTGTGATCATGAGATTTTATTTCATGCTCAGTGAAGGGAGAAATCACCTAAACTTTAAAAAGGGAAATTAAAAATGTTTCGTAAAAACAAAAATTGCTGCCCATTTCCAGATGTCTTTTCAGGAAATGATTTCAAAATCAAAGAAAAGCCTTTTGGTCTTTTGGTTGGGATAACATGTGTACCGCCCATGACCTCCAAGGCCACCGTGGCAATCGGGGCCCACAAACAAGACAGCAGTGGGTACCACGGCAGAGACACTTGCTAGGTGCTGTCACTAGTATGGTGGGGCAGCCCCGACAAAATTCTATAGCTGGGGCTTAACTGACAGAAATCCATTTTCTTACAGTTCTGGACGGTCTAGATGGCACTGTGTCCTCTGTGGCTGCCCAGAGTGCTTCTCCACAGTGCTTCTGTGTGCATGTGAGCCCTGGTGTCTCTTGGTGTGTCCACATTTTGCTTTCTCATTAAGGCACAAGTTGGGTGCATCTGGACCCCATCAAATGGCCTTTGAACTTGCTTACTTGTCCTGACCCTGATGCTAAGCCCAGCTGTATTCTTAGACACCAGTGTTAAAGCTGTGCTACTTTTCCATCCTGGCGACTAAATAACCCGGCAGAAACAACTGGCGGCAGAAAAGCTTTGGTTCACGGTTTTGGAGACATTTCAGTTCCTCATGGAGAGAGGCACAGTGTGGGAAGAGTGCCGGAGCCAATGATCCATCTGCTAGTTACACTTCCTCAAAGGGAAGTGTATCTAGTCAGGAAGACAGCACTGATGGATGAAAGCTTGAGAGAGCTGTGAAAATAGAGACTTTTAGGTACTAGGCTGGGCCATTATGAGGAAAGAATGGATTCAGGGTGAACAACTGTATACACAACACTTACTCAATATTAATCTGGGTCCCACCCCTAAGAATATCTACTGGCTCTTTCATATGAAGACTTTCTACTTAGAAAATAGAAACTACCTTGGTATTTCCTGGCCCAAAGCCCACAAATAACCCTGAATCAAGGTCAAAGAGAATAAGGATCATAGATTTCCATTGTCTCTATATAGGAATGCATGTATGGAATCTCCCATCTCTTCTGTATGTTCCGTTTTGGTTTTTTGGACAGGTTTTCTCCGTGTAGCCCTGGCTGTCCCAGAACTTACTCTGTAGACCAGGCTAGCCATGAACTCAGAGATCCACCTGCCCCTGCCTCCCAAGTGCTGGGAATAAAGGCATGCACCACCACTTCTTAGTTTGTTTTTTTTTTTTTTTTTCTGTATCTTTTATCCCACCGTTGACTGCCATAGTACACAGTTCAGTTCTACTGAGCCCCAGGATGGAAGTGCAGACTCCTGTCCTCTGTCTCTTTAGAGCCCCTTCTCATGTTTCTAGGAGTGTTCAGCTAAAAACTGAAGCCACTGAAGGTGGCCACTTGCTCCACCCTCTGGGTTGACTCTATTTAGTTCTTTCAAGTTTTTGTAAAGTACTGCCATACTTTGAGCTTTATCCTGTAACTCCATTTTATAGATCTGTATTCTTTCTTAAACTGTAATTATGAAGCTAAGAAATTAAGTTAATTACATTGCCAGATGTCATGAAGTCTGTAAAGACCAGTCCAGTCTGGTGTGCATCCCAGGCATCTAGATATAGGATGCAAAGTCTAGAACGTACAATTTTTATACAAAAATTTTTAGACAGGGTCTACTACTTCTACATGAGAAATAGACTTTAGTATTCTAATTAGAATTCAAATTTCACAGACACAGCATGATGCATATATGTATATACATATATGCGTATACACAAACTATATATAGTTGTAGCATCTCCAGTATATATATTTTAGGCATAAAAATACACAGTTCAATGTAAACTTCCATTCTAAGATATCTCATTACACACATGCAAATATTTCAAAAGCCAAAAAAGGAAAGTAAATTAGAAGTCCAAAACACCATTGTTGTCAAACAAGTGGATAAGGGTGCTCAAGCTGTGGGAACATGAGCATTTTCAGAGTTGAGTCCTAAGGCTTACATGACTAGTTTTCTCTACTCTGAGAAGGTCCCTTTTAAACTTCATTATCTAGAAGTCTACTGTGCTAAGGTAAGTGGAAGAAACCAGAAACCAGAGTACTGAGGTGCTTTGTTTTGGTTTTTGACAGTCTTCTATGCACAACTAAAGAGAGCAAGATGTTGCTGGGCATGGTGGGACATATGCTTAATGCCAGCACTGGGGAGACAGAGGCAGGAGGATCTTTGGGATTGAGGCCAGCTTGGTCTACTGAGTGAGTTCCAGGTTAGTCAGAATTATATGGCAAGACCAGGTTTCAAAAATGAATAAGCAAATAAATAAAGCAAAATGGCACCTCACTAGAATATTATGGGTTGGAGAAATGGCTCAGAGGGTAAAGGCTCTTGCCACTGAGCCCGATAACCTGAGTTGGAGCCCTAGAATACACATGGTGTTTTGAAAGAAAATCATTAACTCCCATATACTGTCCTCTGGTCCTCACTCCCACATATAAAAATAATTATATAGAAATATTAAAAAACTGAGTTATTATGATTAATTATCTGGTTAAATGAGAGTTAAGAATGTATTTGCTTCACTTTAATTGCTGCTAAGATCTTTTTAGTGATTAACTAGGCTGATGTGTTCCTCTGTGTGTAGTGGGGAAGAGGCTTTGAAATGAAACACTTTCTCCTAATGCTTTCTCAGCCTTGTGCCATCTTCTGCAATAGAAGGGGGTTAGAGTGAGTTAGACCAGCTCTGCTGCTGCTCTGTGGACCTTTAACGCAGGTGCAGTGCGTGTTAGTTATTGTAGGTCCATAAGAAGTCCTGAGTAACTCCAGAAATCTATTTCAGGGTCCCATGTAGCCCAGGATGACCTTCAGCTCTATATGTAGCTGAAGATGGCCTTGAATTTATGGTTCTCCTGTCTCTACCTTCTGAGGGCTAGAATTTCAGGTGCATCTTACTAAGTCCAGCTTGATGCTTCATTTTGTTTTTGAGGTAGGGTCTCACAACATAGCCCAAGCAGGTCTGGAACTCATTATGTAGCCTAGGCTGGCCTCAGACTCACAGCAATCCTCATGCCTCAGTGTCCTAAGTGCTGGGATTATAGGTGTGCATAATGGCCAGCAATGGCTATTTATTAGTTCACTTAAAAAATGGAACAAAATAGAAAAATTTAAAGCTTGACTTAACATTTTATCCATCCTCTATTTTTTTCTTCCAGAGTGATTACAGAAAGCATTCTTTTAGATAACTGGAATTAGCCTGTGATTTTTCAAATTGTCATAACTGACTCAGGTCGGAGTGCAGGGAAGGAACAGAGTTTAAAATACTTTTCTTTTCATGGGCTTTTAATGACATGATTTAATGTTTTGAAATTTCAAGTAATACTAAAGTAGAACTTATGCTGAAAAAAGGAGGTTGTAAAGGAATCGTTAAAAATCTCTAAAAATCAGATTTTTTTTGGTCACTAGACAAAAGCATGTATAGGAGGCGTTTGATGAATGCTCTGAATAGAATCAATAGCCCCAAACTCCAAACCCACTTGTTCAAGAGACACTGAAAACATTAACTCCTATTGTGGGGTGTCTGGGGCCTGTACAACATGACTACGTACATTTTGAATGGGAAAATGAGCTTGTACATCTCCAGACACAGTGAGATGCTTTTGCAACTCTGAGCGCAGAGCTCTTCCTTCTGACATTCTGTGTTTCCAGCTGTTACCGCTTCTGCAAACTTTCACAGAGAGCTACTGATTCGCCCCTCTCTACATTCTGGAGTCTTCCATCCAATGAACTGGAAAACATGTTGAGGGGTTTTCTGACTCCCCAAATTTCTTTCTCCTTAACCGGGGAATCCAAAGATAACTAAGCTTTAACCTTTTCATTTGGGTTTTAGTCCTAGACTCATACTGCTCCATGACTTCCTGCAGAATATATCATTCCAGTCTCTTCAGGGGCGTGGAACAACGGGGCTCCCCAAGATCTCAGCAGCCCCTCTTGAATGGGGCTGGCTACTCTCCCTTTAGGAGCCCAGGACCCGGGATAAGTGTCTTCTGACCTTATCAGCTGACACCTGAATCCTACCACAATTTCCCATCTGCTCCTGGCTCACAGGTCAACCCTAAGGCTTACACCCCTCAGTTTCCATGGTTGGAGAGAGAGACTGAAAGAACACCTTGAGCACAGGCCCCTGCCCCTGAGGCTCTATGAGCACACAAATGATCACCCAGTCTAGCCAACACCTACCTCGAGCTTCAGAACATCATGCTGAAGTTTACGCTGAAATTCCAGGAAGTTTTTGATGGTGAGTTTCCCTTTGAGATCAGCTCCAAAAAAATAGGTTGTGAGGGCCGAACATAAGCCAGACTTGAGGGTGTTCCCGGTGGTGGGACGGTCTCTATGACGCATGCCCATGCTGGTTTGGGAGCGAATGATGCTCTGAACCTATAACAGAATCATATTACCACCCTGAGCCTATGACAGGGACACAGGGAGAGCTACAGCTGTACAACACAGCAATCTTGGGAGCTAGGCCCTATAGCCCCCATTTTATAGATGAAGAGGTTGAGGCACACACAGCTGAGTAGCAGCGGCAAGGAGGATAACTGGGATTCTGATTCAGGAAGCCTAGCACTTTTATGATTAGAAGCCTCCTAGAGACTTGTCTTGAGAGAAAGAGGATTTGTTTTGGGGTGGGAGTGGGTAGGGGTGCAGACCTCTCACACAAGCAGGGCAGTCATCCTCACAATAACATTGTCTGAATCTCAGTGTCAACACCCCACACTTCTCAATCTACACTCTAGATGGGTTGGACAAAAATTCTTTTCAACTATTTTATATGTATGGGTACTTGGCCTGCATTTATGCTGCTGAACCACATGTGTGACTGGTGCCCAGGAAGGTCAGAAGAGGGCCTTGGGATCCCCAAGGACCAGAGTTACGGATGGTGATGATCCACCATGTGGGTGCTGGGAATTGAACTCAGGACTAGAAGAATACCCAGTGCTCTTAACCACCGAGTCAAATGCAAAATTCTTGACATCTAAGTACTTTCAAATGACTTATGATATACAACATTGTTATATAGTAAGAAAAATAAGGGAATCTGTTCAGTCTTTGAGAAGGGCTCAGTTTGAGGACTAGCAAGCGTGGCCTCCACATGCAGGCGAGCTTTCTTAGCTAGACTGTGCTTGCCACATCTGTCATCGCTCATTCCCGCTGGCTAAGAGGAAGTCAGCATCACTTGCCTGCTCAAACTCCTCCATGTCTACTTCTCCATCCCCATTCAGGTCAAACATCTTGAAAGCAATTTCAAAATTTCTCTGAGGAGCTGTAAGTAGAGAAGAAGCAAAGGAAGAGATGAAAGAATACATCGGTCAAAACATAAATCACTTCAGGAAAATGGCTTAATGCTAAAATAATGCCCAGATCATAAAGTAACAATGCTTAGATCAAGGGTTAACTCCAAGAGGATTTTGTGGCCCAAAAGACAGCAGTTGCCTTTTTGTATTTTAACCTTCTTATATATATATATATATCCCCCCTAAGACAGGGTTTCTCTGTGTAGCCCTGGCTGTCCTAGAACTCGCTTTGTAGACCAGGCTGGCCTCGAACCCACAGAGATCCGCCTGCCTCTGCCTCCTGAGTACTGGGATTAAAGATGTGCACCACCACCACCCAGCTACATGAAAAAAAAAAATGATCATTTTATATGTATGGGTGTTTTGCCTGTATGTCTGTACACAACATGTGTGCAGTGCCCATGGAGGCCAGAAGAGGGCATCAGATACCCGGACTGGCGTTAACAGCCAGTTGTGAGCCACCACATGGGTGCTGGGAATCAAAAGTAGCCAGTAATCTTAACCACTGAGCAATTTCTCCTGCCTGAGCCCTTTTTCTTAAATACTGCAGCTTTGACTTTTTAAAAAATGTCACACCATCAGCTGCATAATAGTCTTTCCCACTCTTTGGTTGTTACTGGTTACACACGCTGAAACCAGTACACCATGTATACTATTATTTACTGTGTGGAGAAAGCCTGTCTATGATAAGGCACACTGCTGCAATGCAAGAATGTCAGAGTCTGGACCTTTGCTCTTGCTCGTAAACAAGCTGGCTTCCCACTCTGCTTTTCTAAGCGCCTGCAATGTTCTATGTACGTCTCTTTGCTGTGAAGGTTTCAAGCTGTTCCTGTCTACGCGTTTACTCATTATCACTGCTCTCTGGTAGGACAGAGAGGCATTCTGTAAGCCATTCAGCCCCCCCTCCAACATGCCAGCTGCACACACAAATTACATCCTTAAATGTTACAGCTTAAAAAAAAGATAAAAACACACAAGGCTTGGAATACTTATTCCCTTAAGTGAATAAATGATCAAAGCTCCTGCATCGGTCTTCAGAGTTTCAAAAGTAATCAAAGAGAAATTAATATGCTTTATGTGCCGTAATGACACAAATTAATGGCTGTTCTCCTTCACGCTAGTAAGTGTTCTGATAAAGAAAACCAAGAGTGTTTGTCCGCCCCTGCCCCCTTCCTTTTGTGCTCCTGACTTACAGAGCTTCTCAGACTAAAGCAAAACAAGAGTCCTATCTGCCCTAATGCCACTAAATAAATTTCCAGTTATCATCATTTTTACTAAAAAAAAAAAAAAAAAACCCATAAAATGCAAGGATTATACACAGACAAAGAAACGTGAATGATGAGCTCTGTACACCATGCATACCCAGAGTCTAAACCCCCCGCCCTGAGACCATCAATAGCAATATTTCCTGGATGCCAACTCTCCTGTCAGACAGTCAGCTGGCTAGAAGTTCCTGGCTTCCGTTGCTGTGGGGAATCCTGGGCCTTTGAGCTTCCAATTGTCTGTTTCATTTGATGCTGGCATCGAAGAGCTTTGTTCCTTTCCTGCTCCTGGATCCTCTTCCTCAGCTTCGCCAATGCTACCATCCTGATCCAGACGTGCTCCTCTTCAGGCCTCAGCTACAACTGCTACGGAGGACACCGACACCACTTGAAGAGTTTGGTTTTGTTACTTTCTTTTTTTTTCAAGGCAGAGTTTCTCCGTGTATCCTGTGCTGTCTTGAAACTTGTTCTTTAGACCAGGCTTATCTCGAACTCACAGAGGTCTGCTTGTCTCTGCCTCATAGGTGCTGGGATTAAAGGTATGTGCCACCACAGACTGGCAACTGTCACTTTTCAGAATTTTCTGTCTTATCTACTAAGACATTAGTATATGTCAATCCTCTCTTGGGGGAGGGGCAGGGTTTTATCTTGTAGTTTTGGCTGGCCTGCAACTCAGCATGTAGACCAGGCTGGCCTCAAACTTACAGAGATCCACCTCTCTGCTTGGATTAAAGGCAGGAACCACCATGCCCAGCTTAAGTCAAGCCTTAAGATGGATAATTTGACCTATTTATTGGTGGATTTTGTATCTATAATCTCACAGGTTTAAAAAACAAGACAAAACGGGACTGGAGAGATGGCTTAGTGGTCAGGAGCACTGGCTGCTCTTGTAGTGAACCTGAGTTCCTGTACTCACATGATGGTTCATAACTATCTATAACTCCAGTTCCGGGGCAATCTGAACTCCTCTTCTAAGCCTCTGCCAGCACCAGGCTTGCACATGGTGTGCAATAAAACAAACATACAAAAAAAAAAAAAAAAAACACAAAAACAAAAAACCTACCCCAAAACCCAACTGAAACCATAAAATGATTGTTCAGCCTGTACCTGCTGCACAGAGAGTGGTCCAGGCTTCAGGATGTTGGAAGTGGATATGTATTGTTAAAAGATGTAGGAGGTGGCTTTGATCACCAGGGCAAACAGTGGCATTGTGCTAGCCCTCTGCAAGATCATGAGCTTCACCTGCATTTGGTGAGTAAAACCTGAGCTAAGTAGGAGTTGTTCCTAGTGCCCTGCAGGCCTCTGACCCCTCCGCCAAGGTCAGCAACTTGCAGTCTGTGGTTGGGGCACAAAGGGAGGGAGGCAAGGTTCAGATTAGATCACTTATATCTGAACTGGGATCACACCTAACCCCAGAGAAGTAACGAGGACTTTTCTCTGGCTTCTTTCCAGGAAATGTGATTCATACGTTCCCCCTCCCACAGCTGGAGGGCTGTTGACCCAGAATGACCAAGTCACTACCGATGGCTTCCAGGAGGTCTTTGAAATCAGTCTTTGGCCATTTTAATCCTGACTCGTGAACTGGAACCTGTTCTTTGTCACAAGGTCAGTTTCTTGTAGTTCTTCCGGACTTCATTTCATGGTGCAAAGAATCTAATTTCAATCTTCAGGACTGCAGAGGATGGGCACAGGCTTTGGAAGTTGTTATGTCAAGGGCTGAAAGATGGTCTTAGATGAAAAGACACTGCTGAAGATTTTACCAGACTGTACTGGAACTGGAAAAGCGTGGTAGAGAGCATCATTTAAAATGCGGGTCACTAGAGCTGATAACGTCACTCTCCAAAGCATCCTGTGCCTTCTGGATGTTCCAGGGCATGTGGCTTTCCATCATGCTGGATGATATGCATTTGCAGTAAACCATAAGCCAGGATTATCTCTCTTCCTATCTTTCAGAATGATCTTCAAGACTGTATACACACACACACACACACACACACACACACACACACACACACACACACACACACACACACACACACACACGAGAAAGGATTGGCAAAGTAAAAGTACCAACTTAATACCCTCCAGAGTTGTGGCCTGTCACAATCGCCAGAGGCTTCCTGCAGAGCACCAATGTCATCCAGAGCAAATAGATCAGACGAGTAACTGGGGAAACAGGCAGAACCTAAATTTCTCCTTAGTCCCAGGAAGAAGGGGGCGCTGCCACTCTGAGTGCAGGTCTAGACATTTTCATCTACAATCATCTTCCTACACCTCTTTCTTTATTTCCTTCCCCAAATGCTGCTTTGCTAATCTTATGAGATTGTCAGAATCCCAGCAGTCAATCCCAGAAGCCAAGTTTGGATGCGTTTGGGTCACACACAATATTTTTTCTCTTTAAAAGCATTTTGTTTTTTATCAGTATCAAGTGGCAGGACCAATAGTGAGCCTCTTTGGCTCTGAGACAAAATGATAAGAATGGCTAGATCTTATTATAAATATAGCCACTTTCCTGCTTGAAATATAATAAAGTCAGTAAAATGCTGAGTTCAAACAAACAACACACAGACAAAGAAAACCACAAACCAAACACCAAGGGTGATAAACTGAGGCTCAAAGTAGTTAAATGTCTGAGTGAGAACCCCACAGCTGGCACATGGCAGACCTGGAAGGGCTCAGGTCACCCCTGACTCCAGGCCTCTGAGTCTCATGTTTTATGCTGAGACGGAGTGACCTAAAAACAAACAGGACGCAAACTAGTGCTGTGTCAGTCTCTACAAAGCTAAGAGTTCTGGAGACAATCTCACAGAAACCCCGCAGACATGCCGCGTGGCTGGGAGAACATAGATCACAGGCAATGTGAGAGAGACTCTCCGAGAGCTGGGCCACATCTTTCAAAATTCTGAGTCTACATTGTCCCCCATTCTTCCCTGCGCTCACCTCAGCTATCTGCCTAGTTTCTGTGATGCCTGAGGGCTTAATGATATCAGATAACATGAAGACCCCAATGGTGCCGTGACAGGGGCGTTTACAAAGGATCTGTCTGTTGAACAATGAGCTGCAAAAGATGGCACCTTCAGAGCAGGTCACAGCAGCTCTGGTAAATGCTGGAGATATGAGCTGAGGTGATGCAGTGCCAATGGAGGGAAGCCAATGAATCTGAAATGCCTGGAGAAGGCAGAAATTCTAGAAGTTAGCTGTGATGGGTTGAGTGTAAGAAGGGATGACAACACGGCTGGTTTAGATGACTAACATGTCACTTAAACGAAGAAATAGACGACACATAAGAGGTGGTGAAATGAAATTGCTGCCACTGGGATCTGCCAAACTCAGGGCCTTCACAGAACATCCCGATGGAGATGGAGATGGAGAGGAGAGTGGAAACAGGGACGGTGGGTTAGAGGTCAGAGCTGGGAGCTGCTGGATATCATAGTTAGTGGCCGTGAAATGAAGCTGCTGCCCCCAGAGAAACCAGGAGTAAAGAGAAGGGTATGGAGACGGCGGGGCATGGGGAGGGAGCTGAAGGAGCTGGGAGATGGGAAGGAGCATGGGAGAAACACATCAGGAGAGATACAGGCCAATGAAGAGAAACTGGCCTGAGCCAGCTCGGGTTCCCGTGTGCATGCGTGGGTGCGTGTGCATGTGCATGTGTGTGTGTGTATGTGTGTGTTATGAGGCTCGGTGGCAAGTGCAGTATATGCTGAGCCACCTTGATGGTCCCATCTTCTTTTATTCTTAATGTCCTTGTAGCCTCATGATTCACGGGCACAGTTATTTCAATGACTAAATGTCTATCAAATCCCAGTTAATATTTTCCTCCTACAAGGTCAAATTCACTTTACCAACAAAAGAACACCCTATACGTACAAGTTCTTGTGACTTTCTGTTCTGCTTGGGTTCTTTGAACCTAGCATGGGTTGTCTGTGGAGCTACCCTAAGGGTTTACTAAGGCACATTCGAGGACATACCAAGCCTGCATTGCTGGCCCCTGGGCACTGCAGAGATAAGGACATCGGGGTCTCATCCGTTCTCATTTGCTCCCCCACCCAGCCATCAGGGTAGGTCCTATCAGGACCCCCCCCCCCCATCTGCTCAGTCTTCCACCAACCACAACAAAGCATTAGAGATAAACAAGCCCCAAATCAGTGTGCCCTCTATGCATACACATTATAGATATGCTGTTGGGGGAATTGTCTGCTTCCCTTTAAATGTAGACTTCATACTGTTTTTAAAAATGTAGCTGTTCTGGCAAGCTTCAGGGGTCCTAGGTTTATGGTAACTCATAACCTGCTTCCACAGGGAGGCTTTGGGAGGCATTCTTTTGAACTTGAGGATATTCATAGAGTGAACATTGCCGCATTCCCTTCACCAAAACAGAACCTACTTCTATGGTCTAGCCATATGCTGGAAAGGAGGAAATGACACGGCAATCTTTGCTGCTTGGTTGTGGAGCTGAATCAGGTCTACTCCAGTTACATATCCATTTTCGTAATTGTTTTGTAGTAATGATAGCAACATGATGACCCTATACTACCCCAGAGCACATTTTAAACATTTTGATTCAGTGACAATAATAATAAAAGCATCTTTTGTCTGGATGCATCAAATCAAACAATCAGATAGTAACAACTGTAGCCACACCTCTGGGGCCACTTCCGTTTGCTGCACATTTATAGGAAATGTGCAAGGTGGGACCTCTAATCCCAGTGGCTCTTCCCACAGCAGAGTCCCAGGTGCCTCAGGCTGCTGTTTGGTTACTGATGGATGGATGGACAAAGGAACAAGTAATTTGGTTCTCAGTTGACTTGGTTCTCCAAACAGTGCTATCACCCATATATATATTTCTTGTTTATAATGGATGCTGTGGGATGTAGTGAGGTAACTGATGTGCAGCGGCTGAGGATTCTGAGTCATGGAAACCTCCCATCCACTGGTCTGCCTTGGTGATTTATTTCAACAGCTGACCAGACAGGCTCTGATTATTGAAATTGGAAATCACCACTTTCTTATGTAGAGCACAAATTTACTATGTAGTTCTTACAATCTAACACAGTTTCCTTTGCTAGAGAAATTAAAAACACACCTGCTTCCTCGTCTGGATAAATGTAAAATCACAGAACCATCATCCTGTCTCTACTAGAATTATCAGATTTGCTTCTAGGTCTTTAGCACCCAGGAATCTAAGGCGAGGCACCTGAAAGGCCAGTGCCTCTCAGAAATGCAGCATTCTAAATACAGGTACTTCTGGACTTGACATGCTTTCGACAACAAGACTTCTTCCTTCCTTTTCTTCTTCCTTCCTCTTTCTTCTCCCTTTCCTTCCTCCCTCCCTTCCCCTCCCCTCCTCTTCTTTTTCTTTTTTCAAAACAATGGGCTAGATTACACAATGCCCTGGTATTGTGTCTTGCTTTCTGTAGGGTTGAGGTGAGGGGGAAACTCTGCAAGAGGGACCTGAGGACCCAAGTTTGGTTCCCAGCATCTGTATCAAGCAGTTTACAGATGCCTTTAACTCCAGGGCATCTGACATCTTCTTCTGGCCCCTACAAGCACTTACATGCTGTGACATATAAGTACACAGACACAACACATATGTATAAACAAAAATAAAGAGTTGGTATAGTGATGCACATTTAAAATCCCAGCACTTGGGAGGTGTAAGCAAGCAGATTATTGTGAGTTCAAGGCCAGAGTGATCTAGTAGACTCGACCAGTCAGGGCTATAGAGCAAAACCTGGTTTCAAAAATAAGTAAATAATTTTTTATACGCTGTTAGGATTAGACTTTCCTTTTGTTCGTTTTACACCCCCCCCCCCCCCATTCCCCATGTAAGATGGCTTGGAACTTGCTATCATGCCGGATAGGCCTTGAACTTCACTATCCTCTGGCTCTGCCTCTGGAGTGCTGGGGTTCCCAACAAACACCAGCACTCCTGGCTTGAAGACTAGACTTTCTGGCTGTTTCAGGCATTGGAGGATGTCTGGAGGAACTCTGTCTGTCCTTTTACCAAGTAGGAAGCCCCCCCCCCCCCCAAAGTGAGCCACAGCTGGGGTTAAGTATTGCGTTGGGATGGTGGTTTCTGAAGAATGCTTTCCAAAATGCAAATATTCTCAGAATCATTTTAAAAGCAATTAAGCAGCAGCAGATGGATTTTCTTCTCATTGACCTTGGCTGGCTTGTTTTAGTCTGATTTTATTTCTGGCAGTGAATGCTTCATAGGTACTCTGAAAACCCATTGGGCTTCCTTTTTTCCTCAAAAGCAGTGACTCTGCGGGGAAGGGCCTGTGGGAGGACTCTGCTGTAGGTGGTGAGGGGACCAGCCGGAGACCAGCAGGGTTGCTATCATCTTGCTGCAATGCCTGTGGGGGACTTCACAGCTACATCCCTGAACAACACCTCAGATTTCCCCTATTCAGGCCTTGGGTGGTTCTGGCCCCTCTTCCCTTATCCTGAATTAGAACAGAAAGAGGACAGGCACCCAGAGAAGTCCCCTGATCCTTTCCAAGTCTTCAAAGCAGGCAAGTGAACTTTCAGCGAACTCAGCCGCAGCAGCAACTGTGACTTGCAGGTCTCTGGGAGGAGATGCTCATTGCTCATCGAGCTGCAGACACGCATGGGGGAGAAACCAGTGTGTGACTCAGGAGTTGCCCTGACTCCAGCTTGTCTGCTAGTCTTTCCCCTCGCTCTGATTTGAGAGCTTTCGGCCGTGATCCTGTGCACAGGGCAGGAGGAGAAGAAACAGCCTGAAGGTCATGGAGCATTCATGGCCTCAGCCTAAGGCAGGAATTTGGACTGTGGTACTTTCCAGAACTCATTCCTACTGGGCAGTCCTTCGCCATCAAGTACTTTCTTCTTGAGTAGTATTTCTGACCTGTGGGTTGTGACCCCTTTGGGAGTCACATAGCAGATATCTTGCATATCCGACACCTACATTATGATTCATAACAATAGCAAAATTACAGTTATGAAGTAGCAATGGAATAATCTTATGGTTGGGGTCAGCACAGCATGAGGAACTGTATTAAAGGAAGGTTGAGGACCGCAGACCTCATTCAGTTTAAGTTTAAAAAGCACCTTGCAAATTTCCACCAAAGCCCTTAAGAATGAGGAACTAAATGGAGTTTTCTATGGTCAAAGCTCGGTCACTCATAGTATCATAGAGTAAACCCATGCAGACTATAGTTTATTATAGAAAAATTCTGTTAAGAAATAAAATTTAAACTAAAGCCCTGTCTTTGAGTTGTGCTAGATTATAATTAAGAATGCTTCTCCGACTTCTTGACTATACCACAAGTTTTAGGTGCTTAGCATTTAGTAATTGAATATACCCAACAAGAGTAAATTAGATTATTTTCTGAATATGCTTGTTGTGGCTGTACAGCTGTGCATCCTTACTAACCACACTTCAGGGGAAGCAGCCACAGACTATGAAAAGGCATCATGTCATTAAAAACATCTTATTTCTGGGTTGAGACATGGTTTCGTCAGCAGAGTGCTTGCCATGTATACAGACACACACACACACACACACACACACACACACACACACACACACACACGTGCACGCATGCACATACTCTTCTCCATATTATATAATTTGAAACAATATATATATATATTTTTTTTTTCTGAGACAAGGTTTCTCTGTGTAGTCCTTGCTGCCCTAAAACTCACTCTGTAAACCAGGCTGGCCAGAATTTTTGTTTCTGACTTTGAAAATATAGTAGTTAGAAATTTCCCTGGTGGACAAGCAAGACTAGAAGTCTATTTGAAATACTTAAAGTTCACAACATATGAAAGCATATTTTTCCCCAATACAGAGTCATATAAAGTGTGAATTTTGGCTAATCAATACACGAGGAACATTTTCATTGATGATAACATCTTTGCACCATATTCATTATATTCAGAATGGCATTAAATCTCATTGCACAGATTTAGAGTAACTGGTTCAGTCTGCTCTTCTATGGATCAAACACCAAACTCAGCTAGCCTGAGTTCCTTTCCAATTTGTTTTTACATTATCATCATATATGCAATTATAAGTTATAATTTCCACCCAAACTCATGGAAAAGGGTAGGCACTTTATGAAAGTGCTTGAGAAAGCTGTCCAGACTCTAACATGGTGGCCATCAATCAAATGGAAAGGTCAACTGAAGCAGTTAATCTGCTGCACACACGGCTAGGGACCACTAAAGATTTGGTAGTCAATGAGAAAGGCATAACAAATTGCCTCTCACAGAGGTAATCAATAGTAGGTGGTTTGTGTGTGTGCCGAGGATGTGACACATGGCCAATTGTGCTAGTTCATTCCCACTTCCTGCAGTCCATTAGATCCCTGGAAGTTACAAAAAACGTTCCTTCATACAACTTGGAGAATAGAGCCCAACTCTAGACAGTTAAATCTTTCCACTGATCTGAAGATGCAAATGCATGGTCATGATGCCTACACTCTGCATACCACCTAGACAAACCCACGCTCTGGGATTTACAGACTATCCAAGACACCCTTAAAATAAGAGGGTGCCAGGCTGTTATTCCTGGCAGTACTTATTGGCAGGTTCCAGGCGGGAGAACCATGTTTATGTTTCATTATGTGCTAAACATTAAATTACAAATTTAATGCATTCTCAGGACAGACTTAAAATATTGATCCAGCTTTGCTGGTATTTGGAAACCCTAAGAGAAAGAGACCTTTATTCATCATTGGAATTCAGTGTGACTAATTGATCAATTGTTGACGTTTTCTAAACATTAATGGTATGACACTCAACGTGTCACGAGATTCCAGGCTTTAATGCCTCTTAAAAAGATCATGATGTTTTTGCATCTCTTTAGCCTTCAGCCATATTGGCACCCAG
The DNA here is from genome assembly GCA_033318265.1 of Phyllotis vaccarum. NCBI lineage: Eukaryota > Metazoa > Chordata > Mammalia > Rodentia > Cricetidae > Phyllotis > Phyllotis vaccarum. The sequence goes on along the minus strand of JARWLC010000010.1, from coordinate 80,610,279 downwards.
TCCACCTACAACTTCTTCCACTGCCATATTCTGTAAAAAACACATTTCAGCCCTGATCCCCACCAACAATGAAAACTTAGAATTATATGTGAAGAAAATCATAATGGTGGACGCTGACAGTCCATAGCCTCTCTTGGAGCTTTATCCAGGAGAATTGCTGTCTTTCGTGTACATACCTTTGGCCTTCCTGACTCTGACGATGCCAAGAGTGTTCAATGCATGAGATGTCAGAGAACTTAGATTTTTCCAGAGGACCGGAAGAGGGATTCTACAAGGCAACTGTGTGTTGTACCTGCATTGAGGTCTGTTCTACAGTATAAGTATAAACACGCTTCTACTTCATTACTGCTTTATGACCAAATTCCATTGGCTATGTGACAGAAACCCATCCTTTTATGCAGAGAGCTAAAAAAAAAAAAAAAACGTTCACTTGCTTGACCTTCTTTTCATTTTGTGTGGTTTCCTTTCAGAAACGTAAGTTCAATAACCAAGGCAACAGCTCAATTAAAATGGAATCTGTCTCCTAGCTGCTCAGAGCTAGCTTCTACATTAATAAAGACACTGGAGTTTGTTACTGAACCTGAGTCAATCTGAAGGACCTCTTCAGATGTAACTCAGTTTGGTATTCATTGAAAAGCTATTTGTTCTTCAACAAAGTGTCCCAGAAGACAAAGATTGGCTACTACAATTAATTTTCTGGCTTTGTTTATGTATTATAGAGAAAATTAATGTAAGATAGTTTAAAATATTAATCAGGAAGCTGAAGGATGTGTGGCAATATAAAATTGTAATATATACATTAAGTCATCATTCAGGAATTTTTATTTACTTAGACAGCAAAGATATGTGGAGTTACTTCTACATGCCAGACTGCTGGATAGGTTTTCTAGACTTGATGATAATTGGGGAAAACATTCAATGACATGGTTTTTATTATTATTTAAGAATTTTTTCCCCCCTTTTACATACCCTCCACTGTTCCCATCTCTCCCCTTCTGCTCCCCCTATCTCCCCCGCCACTTCCCATCCACTCCTCAAAGGAAGCAAGGTCTCCCTTGAGCAGTCAACACAGGCTAGTATATCAAGTCAAGCAAGGCAGGACCATCCTTTTCTCCCTGTATCAAGGCTGAGCAAGGAAGGCATCCACCATGGGGAGTGGGTTCTGAAAAGCCAGTTCATATAACTGGGATAATTCCAGGTCCCATAGCCAGGGGGCCCATCAACAGCTTGATCTATAAAACTGTCACTCTCATTCAGGGGGCCCAGTTTGGTCTCATACAAACAGTTCTGGCTTTTTTTTTTTTTTTTTTTTTTTTTTTTTTTTTTTTTTTTTTTTGGTTTGCTTGTTTGTTTTTGTCTCAATCTTTTGAGGCAAGGTTTTGCTATGTCTTCCAAGCTGATCTTGAATTCACTAAGTATCCTGGCTGCTCTCAGACTTGCAGCCCATCCTCCCAAGTGCTGGGGCTCTAAGCATGTGCCACCATATACAGCTTTCAACAGCACATTAACAATTTATTTCAGGAGTGTGGAGGCAGCAAATGATGAAGCCAGAGCATCCACAAACACTGTAGGCCTGAGTTTAAGTTGAAGATCTTGGTGCAGACAAGCATGTAGATAGGTACATAGAGCTAGGTACATAGATTCCAGTCTAGCTTCTAACAGGCAAACAACGGGAAAAGTGGGGCTTATAGGCCATAAGCAAATGCCCTTAAACATTAGTAACCACTGAGAGTTAAGTTCCTTAGAACCAGTCTCGCTACCAATGGGAGGCAAATGGGACAGGGGAAGCCCTGAGGAAGAGAGGATGGCAGGAAGAAGAGTTATACAGAGCTAGGATTATGGCAGCTTCCACATCTGCTCCATGGTAACAAGAGAGAGACAGGGAGCTACACTGAAGTCCATGTGATGCTGTCATCAAAGACAGATGTCCTAGAAGAATTCAATCTTGTTCCTCTGATCTGTGCACCTTGGATGGTTGTTGCTACTGAGATGTAATATGTCAACTTTCTGGAGTAGCTGAGGCTACTGAAATGATATGGTGTTCTCACACACATCTGCCCCCAAATAACCTAAAGTCCTGCATATTATAAAGTATTTTTTAAATTGCTGGCAGAAGTTACACTACTGTAATTTTCCAGCAGGTGGATGTATTTGTGAGAAATATGCAAAACAATGAAGACATGGCTTAATTTTCACTCAGCCTAATTACGCTACCATGAAAGCATAATTCAATTTCTTCACTAATTGCCTGGTATCTAAAACAGTTAAACTCAGAACACACTGAATTATGCCTGACATTTATTAGATCTACACACACTTTAAAGCCCTAACTACTGAGCATAACACAGCATTTCTCTGGTGGCTTTTTGAAGCTTAATAGTAAATAGCAAGAAAGATGTTTAATAATGAGCTTCTACAGATGAATTATTACTACTGCCTCTCTAGCTAAGATTACTCCATGTTATCAGCTCACAGAATTAATAATTTTAATTAGAACACATATAAAGATAAGAATATAAAATAAATAATGGTGTCAAAATAAAATCTGGCAAGAGCCAGATAGACTTTAAGTTATATTGTATGTAGTCATATCAACATCAGTAAAAATGATTCAAATTAATAATATTCAGCATTCTAGATTAACCCTGATAGCATTTCTCTGTACTTAGTTATGAAGAAAAGTCCCTGCTTCTATCTCAAGGCCATGAGTAAAAGCTGAGTTGAGCAGTGCAGATAATGAGCCATAAATAATCATGCTTGTATATTCTCATTTGATCTTTATTAACCTACTTTAAGGATCAGAGGCTCTTTGGAAATTATTTAATAATAATTATTAATCATCTGGTCTAGTAAACATATGAACGTATCTTATTGATGAGTAAATATTTAATATTCTACCTAATACAGATGCTCATGCTAAAAAAAAATTTCATGTGAATCCATCAAAGCAGAGAAATGAAGGATAAACAACAGAACTTGTGCACTCGGCCCAGGAGAGGACATTATACATGGATTCTGAATTAGCATAAGGAATCAGCATGTTTTGAAAAACATTAATTTAAAAGTCATGTTTCCCTCACTCCGCCTGCACAGCTGCAGACTCAGGACATTAACAGCTATAAGGACTATTCCTGGCCTAGGACACCAACAGCAAAGCACAGCAACCTCGATATTTCACTATGCTCTGTGCCTTTGCTGTAACTCGTTAGGTACAGCAAGTATCCATGGTGAGTATCCTAAACTTGTGATTGCTGTTATGGAGGTTGGAGACTGGACAGTAAATAAGATAGTAAAATACACAGATTCTGAAGGGGTGGTGAAGGGCCAAGGAGGAAAAAAACAGAGCAAGAAAAAAGTTTCTGAGTTACGTATGTTTGAGTATGTACATGAGATGGGAAAATGGGTTCATATGTAAGTATGTGCATGCAATGAGAAAAATGGATTCAGTGTTCAGCTGGCCAGCAAAGTCCTTTGTCCAAGCTACACATGCAGAAGAGTAAGAAATCAATGCCACTTAATCTATGCACAAGATATTTGTTATCAACTTCCAAAAAGTTTCAATGAGAATGAACACTGTGTAATGGGAAATCATGATGCACAACACAATTTCTTTAGGAAAGCCCCTCTCTGGTTTTATTGAGGCGTGGTAAATTGGTAAAGAACAATTTTCTACTTGTAGTTTGGTGATTTCATTTTTGATAACAGAGGGGAGCTTTTCAAGGACTCTGGGGTCCCACGCTTCAATCCACAGGGGCAGAGTATTGGCAGCATTTAACTGATGATGTCAGGAGTGTGCTCACTGAGTGCAAATAACTCCTCAGAAGGGTGGTCCTGACTCAACTGGGTGACACCTTCCCACTGTCCTACTGGTTTTCTGCAGCCCCTGCTACCTGTTGTTCATCAGAAAAATAAATATACTAGTGAATGTTCTGTCCTACACCGATTCATTAGCAATACTTATTTATTTATTTATTTACTTGGTGTGTTTATGTGGCAACTTAAGAGTTGGTTCTCTCTTTCCTCCCTGTTGGGTTGGCAGATTGAACTCAGGTTGTGAGTCTTGGTGGTAAGTGCCTTTACCCAGTGGGGCATCTCGGGGGTCCAATTCCAACACTGCTGAGGCTTAGGGAGTTGTCTGTCCTCTCCCAGGATGACTTGGGAACCATTTACCGCACTTACACTGGAACAGGCCCTTGTTAACTCCACAAGCCCTGAATATAGGAAGAACTGACCTGACCTGACCCCAGTGTAACATCTAGGGTGTATTTTCCTTGGCAGTTTGTTAGATATAGTGGAAAATGCCATACGTAGCATTAAGATTGCAAGGATGTTTGGATTGCCATCATAGCCTTTCCACATCACAGCCTTAGGGAAACTGAGGCAGTGAGTGAGTTCCAGCTGTGGCTGCAGACACAGAGAGCAGGGCAGCAAAGCCACAGGGGCCCAGAGGCTGCTCGGATCGGGCTCCTGTCTGAAAATATTTACTTGTTCACAGTGAGACTACAGGTAGGTTCTGGAACATTCTGTATGCCTGTGTGTCTTCATCTGTAAAATGAAGACAACAATACTCTATGCTTCAGGCTGCAGTATGTGGAAAATATTTAATGTCAGTGCATCTGAAGATCACAATGTTATCTGAGCAGCTGCAAAACTTTCAAATTTGATTAAAAGGAAAAAAAAAAGATCAACAAGGGGTTGGAAAGACTGCTCAGTGGTTAAGAACACAGTGGTTGCTGCTTTGCAGGGGACCAGGGTCCAGCTCTCAGCGCTTACAGTGAGTGGCTCTGTAGCAATTACACACACTGTGCACATACATATCCTTCCGGTCAAGATATGCTTTAATTTGGGGTTGTCATACTGTGTTAATGGACATTTTCATTGGAGCACTGGGCTGCCACACACATTCATTCGGACTCAGTGGCACCCCAGGGACTGTATACATCTATTTCTTCTTTTCCCGGTCAGTAGTTACACAGAAGTACGGCTAAAACAAGTTGGTCATGACAGGAGCTGTGTCTCCGGTCTGTTAAAACCCCAAAGCTGGGCATACTGGTGCACAACTGTAATCCTAGTACCTGGTAGGTTGAGACAGTTGGATTGCCCAGTTTGATGGCAGCCTAGGCTACTTAGAGAGACTCTATCTTAGGGTTTTATCTTTACAGAAACTCAGCCATGGATGGAGGAGATATGAGGTGAGGAGGAAATGAGGTGAAGGGGAGATAACTGTCTCTTTCCTAGCTGGAAAAACGCTCAAAATCACGTTTGTCAACAGAATGTCAAGTCTGAGCTCTGGTTCAATCTGGTACCTTTCTTTTGCAGTGCTGGGGGCTGAACCCAGGACCATGCACATACTAGGCAAGTACTTAACCACCTGGGGGCACTCCAGTACTCAGCTGAGTTATATTTTTAACAGACTGCACATAGAGAGCTATAAGCATTCTGCTTGGTTTTCTGAATGAACATAATTCACACTAAGAGAAAATGTCAGTGTTACACACCCTAAATCATTTCGCTTTTAAAACCCAGACACACACCAGTGTTCTACATAAGTGAATATTGAGTTTTGAGTCTCCAGAAATATTCTTCCAAGATTAAAAAGTGGATAGTCCACACAAGCAGGAAAATGGAGCCAGTTTTCTTTAGTGGATGAAATGACACATGAAAATGTGTGTGTAGAGTAAGCACAGTGTCACAGCAGTCACAGTATGTGATTGGTCCTCACAGAACGCAGAGCTGGTTACAGCAGGTGTAACCAGGCAGGCTGTGTACTTTAAAAATTCTACCCTGACATCTTAGGTTTCTTTTCCTTTCAAGTGATTTTACACACAAATTACAGAAAAACAAAAACAAAGCCCTGAACGAAATTGTGTAAGAGTTCTAAGCCACTAGCTGTACATAGGTGTTGCTTTCCAGCCAATCAGGTTAGCTGTTTCTATATTTCTCCGTGATTCTTACAAATAAGTAAAACAGGAAGTTCGTACTTACTGGAAAGGACGGTTGTAAGGAAAATGTAGTCGGAGAAGGAGATGAGGCCACATTCTCCAAGGGTGTAGAATATACTGCCTTCGTCAGCAAATTTTTCTCGTTCCTGGGCAATTTTCTAGTATACACAGGTCCCAGCAAGAAACAAAGAAGACAGGGCTGGATTAGAACCCGGACAGAAGGAAGGGAGCTGGCAGTTAACTCACAGTCCATTCCCTGCCCTCTGCATTTCTATGACAGCCATTCAAAATTAAGGATCCTTTATAGTTTTCAAGCTGATGGAAATTCCAAGACAAAATGATTAGTTTCTCACTTAAGCACTGGGTTAGTAGGAAATTAGAAAATGATTTCAATTATTTCCTGCCACTGAACACACAGCGCTTCCTCAGAACTGTTTTAACTTTAAGACAACTGACCTCACTCTGAAATACAAAGGGGAAAAAAAAAAAATCAAACCAATGAAAAAGCTAAAAGGAACCGGTTCTAACTGGACTAAAAGCCACGTGGTTAGTGATCTGGGTTGGGGGGAAGCAGCTGTTTTCTGGGCCAGACAAATGCTTCTGAAATACTAATACTAATGTTAATCTTTCCTTCCGGAAGCTTAATCTTTGTTTAATTTATGAAAGAGTACTTAGGATAAAGAATATTCTGAAATATAATGCCGAATCAGACTGACACCCCAGGATTTACACAACAACCTGTTTATCATTACTTTAGTGGGTGCTACTGAATTTCAGCTATTTTACAAAAACCAATGATTTGTTTCTACTTGTTCACAGTGAGACTACAGGTAGGTTCTGGAACATTCTATATGCCTGCGTGTCTTCTTACTCCAAATATACATTCCCTTTCTTTACTCTATGATCATGAGGACCAGTTTCAGTAGCAACCTGCCTGGCACATGGTCCCTTTCAGCTTGTCCAGCTAAACTTTTCCTGGTCTCCAAATTCCCCTCAGAAACACTAAATCAGCGGTCACACTGAAGAGACTTTTAAAAACTGCAAAGGATCCACCAGAGCTGCACTCGAAACAAAGTCCTCTTTAAGGAGCTATTTATTCTGTGCACCAAGGGAAGGGGGGAAGAAAGAGGTTTTAAGAACTCCAACAGAGGAAGCGCAACCAAAGCAACAATCCCATGCAAGCAGGAAACACAGGCAACACTGCAGGAGGGGTCTCAGGAGAACAGGCATCAGCACACCAGCATCCAGGCAGGCTCCACGGTTACCTCGGTCTAGTAGAGATCCCATCAACATCACAAAGGAAAGAGAAGTCATTAGGCAACAAGCACCATGAGCATGGCATCACCCCGTAGGACCCCCGAGGGACTCCCAGTGGCCCACAAACAGGTGCAAATTCACGGGCACAGGTGGTGCCAACCAAAGAGTCCCAGATTCGAGAGTCCCATCACAGATGATGTTGGAGAAAGAAGTTGGGGCTGAGCCATTGCTCACTGGTAGAGGTCCTACCTCACACCAACCCCTGGGTTCCATCCCCAGCAATGCAGAGATCCAACAGAAGACAGAAAGCAAGCCCTTCTCTGACTTTCGTGGCTGATATATTATTCCCCAGGACGGTATTTAGTGATTATATCTTTGACCTGACAACTGAAATAAGCAGATAGCTCAGCTTAGGTGCTCTCGGTACGGCTGGATCTTACACCAACACTTGGTTCTCTAAGCCTTAAACATCAATTCCAGGAGAACCTTTTGGAAGAAAGCCTGGGCAGCAAGGCCTCTCTCTTGGAAGTTAATATGTCAATCCCTCAATATATATATATATGTATATGTACATGTATATGTACATATAAATGATACCAATTTTTATTTATATATAATGATCTGATATGTTGTAGGCGGTGGATAGAAGACTTACACAAAATGAAAATATGTTTCCAAAGGCATATGATTGCTATCCAAAGTAGTAACTGTATATGGAAGCCAAAGAATCAATACTGTAATGGTCTCATAGAGATGCTGCTCTGTGCATTAAAATAAAGACAACAGTGGAAGCCAAAAGTTGAGGAGCAGGGGAGAGTTTACACAGGAAAAGGAGGCAGGAGGCAGCTGGCAGGGTCACCGGAGTATCACTTCCCTAGTGCTGTTCAGAAGAATAGAGGCAGAAACCAAACAGGGCCAGGAACTCAAGATTTTCATTCACTTTCAAACTGACAGAAAAATTGACAGACTAGAATAAGGGCAGCATAAACTTTTTATGCAAGTTTACTAACACATGACTCCGTTGGCTTTATATCTTACACAGAGACAGCCTTTGCATCACTGCGTCAGAAGGAGATGTGGTGCTATTTTGCATTACTTTAAATATATCAGCATACATTTCCTGTGAACAAAGACATTCTCTAAAACACTGTAGAATAAACGCAATAAAACCAGAAAATTAATATTAATACACATAGTGTTATTTAATATCACCCATTAATATAGAACTTTAACATATGATTTTGGGTGCATGTCACTATGAGTGTGGCAGTCAGATGACAACCTGAGGCAAGTTCTTCTACCATATGAGCTCAAGACTCAAACCCAGGTCATCTTGTCAACCTGCATCCTGTTCATTTCCACACTTAGCCAGCTGTCTCAACAATTTCCTTTTCCCTGGTCCAGATGTGTCAGAATAAAAAATACATCCATCTTCCAAGTCTCTTTAGATTTCTTTATCTGGAAGGTTTTTTTTTTCCTTTGAAGGTTTGTTATATATTATTATGATGGCATTTCCATAGAAGTCACCATTTTAACTATTTAGCCATACAACAAATGAATATTTTTGTGTCTGGATTCTACCATTAAATGTCCTCTAGGTTCACCTACATAGTATGGATCAGTACTTATCACTTTCTATTACCCAAACCATTGCACTGTGTACACACCAGGACTGGTTTACAGATCCATAGACAGTGCACACATGATGTCGGACCTTTGGCAGCTATATGCAATCACTAACATCTGTCAGAGCTGGACTTCTCTCAACATATACCTAAGAGCAAAACTCCCTTATTACATAGTAATTATAAAGTTTTGAGGGACACCTAAACCATTTCCTTCAGTGGCTTCAGCATACAAACTCACCCCACCCCTAGGAACTTAAGAGGTTCCAATTTCTAAACATCCTCGTCATTATCTTCGTGGATGTAAAATGGTACCTCACTCTAGTGTTTTCTTTTAATCTTCCACACAGGATCTCCCTATTTAGCCCTGGATGCTTTGAAACTCAAGCTTGAGGTGGTCCCATCTCTGTCTCCCAAATGCTGGGATTATGGCCCCGACTCTTGACTTCCCTGTGGTTTTAATGTGCATCTTGTGTCCAGCTCGATGCCACACGCCCCATGACCTGAGGTGGCACAGGCCTTCTGAATGTCTATCCAAGGCCTATGTCATTTTTCACCCAGATTTGTTCCAAGGACTTGTAAGAGTTCTTGACACAGCCTGGATGGCATGACCTTATCATCTACATGCCTTAAAAATATTTTCACTCCCTCATATTTTTTTTTTTTTTTTACTGTCCTGATAATGTTCTATCAGTCGCCTAAGGTTTTTCTTGTGAACTTTAGTTCACCTATTTTTTTTTTCCTCCCCCTTGTTGTCATTAATATTCCATCTTTGAAGCCCCGGTCATGAAGCTGTCTCTACTTTCTAGTTTGAAAGCATTAATTCCTTTAAGAACTTATCAATTCATGTTGAGTTTTTAACCTATAATGTGAGATAGACAGCCCAGCCTTATTTTACATTTATTTATTTAGTGTGTATGTATAGGGATGCACATGTGTATGTTTGGAAATCAGAAGGAAGCTTGTGGGAGCGATTCTCTTCTACTCTGCAGACTCTGAGACTGCACTCAGGTCTTGAATTTGGTGGGAAGCACCCTCACCCACTGAGTCATCTTGCCAGCCCTCAACTTTATTCTTTTGTACCCAAATAGCCAGTGAACACCATTCCATGTGTGGAAGAGACTGCCCTTGCCTTATTGAATACTCTTAGGCTACTGGTGAAAGTCAATTCACTGTGAATGCAGGTTTATCTCTGGATTCTCAATTTTATGATATTTTTCTGTAGGTCTATTTTTGTGCTAATATTATACTGATGCTTAAAAGGGCAGCATAAGAGGTCACATAGGGCACAGTTGGGACCCATCCTCCTCCTCCTCAGGACAATTATGCAGTCTATAGACATAAAATAAATGCCACTAGACAGAACTGGGGTAGACCTACTATGTGCAATCATCACTCAGCCTCCACAGAGACTCCTCAGTACACTGGGAGTGCTACTCCAGCTAGCTCATTCAACAATACAGGTTTGCTCTTTGAGCCTTTTGCTCCTTGGTGAAGAAAAAGATTTTGTCAGCGTAGCTGTAGGTGAGACCTCTGCTGAACTGAGAACTGTGGGAGGCGACAAGAGGGCTCAGAGAAAGGCCAAGATGTTCTGCATGAGAAAAAGTTAAAGACACTGGAAAGAAAAGAAATCTAAGAGGCAAAGACTCATGACAGGACAGCGTGTCCGGGAAGGGCAGAAAATTTCAAGGAAATGAGATGTACAGGGAACCAGGGCATATCGCACACACACAATCATGGGTGTTAGAGAGAGGGAGTGAGCACAGAATGTGTGTGCCTCACAGCAGCTCCTGCCTTGTGATGCACTCTGGTGATACTATCTCTTGTTCCTTAGTCTCCAGTGCTTAGCAGAGCTCCTGGAGCTAGGTGGGAAGAGGGAGGAACGGCACAGTCATTGCTGCATTTTCTGAGTGAGTATCCACGTGTTCAAGAGTGGCTCAGTGGGACATCACAGTATTGCTCTTTCATTAATGCTACAAACACACCAAACTATATGAAGATCTGTACAAAAGCTGTGACATTTTAATCACAGATCTCAAAAATTATCAGAAAACTATCATATTTGATCTCACAGATTAAAGCAAGGAGAGGGTCAGAGGGTTGTGTCGGATTTTGGAGGGGGCTGAGAGTGTTGGTACAGGTGGATCTGTGCAAGTCTGAGGCCAGTCTGGTGGACACAGTGAGATGATGCCACCAGGAAACCAATTATTAGACTGTCTGTGCCTATGGCTCTTCTTAGCTGGCTTTTTTAAAAAGATCTAATTCTAATATAGATGATATCCTCAAATCAATCTTCAATGGCATGCAGGAAAGCTTGAAAGCAGAGACAGGAGTTAGAAAATAAAAATTTAAAAACCTGAACTACGGTAAAAATGGAAACTAAAAGTTGAAAGGCCGACAGTACAGAGGGTGGTTGGTGTCTCTGACTCCAAAGGTCTCATTAATGTTCAATTTTGCAATTGGAAAATGCCAGCAAGATATTCCCTTGCTTAATCTTTTGGATAATGTTTAATGCTGGACTAAAGTTAAGTCTTTTTTTTTTTTTTTGCCCTGAGCAAACATCACCTGTTTGCTCAAAGACCTAAAGGGAGGCACACTCTTAAGGAAATCACAACATTCCTTATCATTTTCTCTTTGAAATGTAATTTCTCTAAGAAATCCAAAGAATATGCATTATTCAATATAAAAATCAACATAAATAGCAAAGACGATAGACAAAATATAAGAAATTGAAGGCATGCTTAAAAGTGTAAAGAAATATTTCAAAGGTGCTCCGACTCTCTTCTAAGAGCATATCAGATTAGTTGTATCACAGCATCAGCACAGAGAATCTGGAGAAATGCCTTTTTATCTCAAGTTTCCCAAGGAAGGGCACCAGCTACTTCAGTGTATAGTGAAAATTACTAAGTGTATTTTAAAACGAAAATTAGAATTGCAGGCATCTTATGAAGTATGAAGCCACATTATATAGCTCAGGTGTTACCTACCAAATTCTGCCATAATAACTTCAACCTCTGAAATTAAAAGTGTGAGGCAGAATGCAGGTCAACTCAGAGCATCCTGTCCATTTAACTTAGTGGATCTTTTGGATGACAAAATTTTGCAGGACACCTCAAAGCAACGAGCTCACTGACATACACAAACAAAATGTAACTTTCCATATTCACTTAGAACCTAGCCTCATTTCAACATGTACAACAGAGCTACATGTATGATATCACTTTTACTTTTATGAATATACTTTTACTATATAACAAACTGTTCACCACACATGTGATCGCTACACTTCACAGTGAATTAAAAAGACCCAATAGTTTCACTAGGTTGGGTGGCTTTGTGCTCAAGTGCCTGCCCTTTGGCTTCTGACTAGTCTCACAAACTCACTAAATCTATGGCTAAAGATGCATGGACCATCAAGGCCCTGAGGTTGGGTTTCCATTCAGTATTCCAATGTGTTAGCATCCAGTGTATGGTGAATCCCAACAGGTTACAGGGTCGATCAAAACAGAGCAGGTGATTTCCCTTCTAGGACTCAATTAGATGGAGCCAATTTAATCTCATTACTTTTTTTACTCAACATCCAGTTTTATAGTTTAGAACAAAAGTATCTCCTGGAAGTCAACGAACTCCACAAGCTAGATGCTCATGTACCGACCTATAAAGTAAACACATCTGTGGTATATAGGGGAAAAAAAAAGCATAACCACTTAAGATGCCATCTCTTATGAACCTCAAGTTTTTGGATTATTTTAATATTGACACTTATTAAGGATTATTTTTATTATCAGTGTTTCTTGCCAGGTGCAGGTCTATAATCTCAACTACTGAGGTCAAAGACAGGCGGATTATGAGTTGCCCATCTGAACAACTTGGTAAGACCCTATCTCAAAATAAAATTTAAAAAGGCGCTGGGTGTGGTGTCACACACTTTTAGTCCCAGCACTGGGGTGGCAGAGGCAAGCGTATCTCTGAGTTCCAGGCCAGAACGGGTTATACATAGTGAGTCCCAGGAAAGCCAGAGCTACAGAGTGAAACCTGTCTTGAAAACAAATTTTGTGTTAAGGCAAAATTTATAGCTCAGTGGTCAGGCATGTGCAAAGCCCTGAGCACAATTACCAGTACTGTGAAAAAGAAACAGAGGAGAATCAATACTTCTCTTTATTGCTGAGGAGGATTTCAAATACCTCTAGTAATATTTGTAGTTATACTTTAAAAATTTAATGATAGTAATATACTGCTCCCAGAAAACTTGATCTTGTCAAATTGTCTCCAAATGGCAAACAGCATCACTACCTGGAGTTACAGTGGGGAGAAGGGAGTGTTAGAGAACATTCAGAGACTTTCTCATGCAGAGAATCTCATACTTTATTATTTCCTCAGTGCACAGACAGCTGCCAAAGCCTTGGAAAAACGTTAGTCTTAAACAGTCACGTTATTCTTAAACAGAAGTTGTTGCACAGCTAAAATATGCCACTCTTGATTGGGTCCATACCCGATCGTGCAGAAGTATAGGATTTGGTGCATGCCAAATAAAAAATAAGTTTAAATGCTTTCAACTCAGTGCAGTTTACCATCCCCCTCTTTCTGACTCAGATTCTCTCCTCAGAGGTCTTGTGCATTGGAAGCAACATAAATCACCGTGCAACAAAGGGGCAGCGGGTGCTAGAGATGATGTACATGCCATCTGCGGAAAGCGCTTCTCTTTACAGTCCCAATTCTAACCACCTGAGCTCTGAGCACAACCAACTCCCCAGAATGAAATGTTCTCCTTATTTCATTAGCCTCAGAGAGAATGTCATCATGAAAATGCTCAAAATACAAAGGCGGCAGATGATATGATTAAGGGCAGTAGTAACAATTCAAATAAATCCGCTGGGATGGAATTAACTTCAAGTGAAGGACAGAACTTTATTAAAGTGATTTATTTGAATCCTCAGTATCTGCTGAAGTATCAGCAAAATTCTAAGGGGAAAAAATCCTATGTTTTGAGGCTGCTTGTCTGTATACTGCTTCAGATTGGCTCTGAGTGGGACAAATTATATTTGATCATTAATGTTACCCAGATCTGCTACTCAGATCTAAGAATTTGATTCTGAACTTTGGTCTCACAAATGGATTGCTGCTAAAGCCAAATAAACTCCCTAGAAAAGAGCCCCTGCCCCCAACAGTCCCGAGTTAAGCATCCTGGTAGCAGTCACGTGTGTATCACAAATGGCTTCCTTGTCACTTAGTGTAAAGCAACCTCATGTATAAACTTTAAAATTGTAAGTCAACATGGTAATTTCATCCTTTCTCATTTGAGAAATGCAGCAAGGAAAACAGGTATCAGAAGGAAAAGGAAAAGGTCCATTACAAGAATCACTGCTCACAGCCTTGACTGTCACAATTACCAGGAAGCGCTGAGTGAAGGAATTTTAACACCAAATTTGATACCAAACATTAAAACATATCCGTGGAACACCACTGACCATTAAAGGTGTGCCAAAAATTTTAAGAGTTACGGGGCTGGATAGCTCAGTTGTTAGTGCTTACAATCCCTAGCACCATATAAACTGCACAACTGGGCATTTGTAATCTTAGCACTTAGGATCACATATAAGACAACTCAGGCTTAGACAAGTTAACCAAGTACCCAAGATAAGTGGACCGACTGTACTCTAACTCCACAGCCCATACCACGAACCTCTGAACTTCATATGCTATGAACAGCACAGGGACACAAGGGTGTCCGTGTTCACAATTTCTGAAAATGTTATTGAGGACTGAAAATTTCTAAAGGAATACTTATTTCACTTTTGTGGAGCATGAACTTTGGGGCTTAGCTTGTCTCAGCTAATTTGAGGGAAATCTGAGACAGTCACTGATTATGTCTTTACTTAGTCAAGTGTGTACTCATTCATTTCCAAAATGTGAGTCACTTCAAAGTTAAAATGCTCTTTTATACTCTTAAAGCTTTCTTTTCTTAGAGAACTACACTCTATAAGAACAGGGTATCAGCAGATATGCAGAACAAGGTGAGAACCTGAGTCTGTAGATCCACACAACTGTGGCCTTCAAAGATGCTCGTATTTAAGTAACATGGAAAAGGAAGGTCTAAAACTAAGTCCTTCATGTCGGAGTGAGCTGCAAACGTTGTTCTATGATACAAAAGCCAATGGTGAGGTGTTGTCAGAAATGTAATGGCTAGTTATGTTTATGCATCAAATTAAACAATGGAACATCAAATGGGTTCAGGTGATCTCAAATTCAAACACAACATAACCTAGAATAAAAATGTATCTAAAGATGTATTAATAGGAATCTGAATATTTGAGGCAAGCAAATAAATGACATCTTTTGGGGGGCACTCAATGATTACATTACCCCTCCCCCCCTTTTTTTTCTCAAGTTGAATAACCAAAACCTGTTAAATCCACAGACTTTAGGAGTGATGGAACTTGAGAGACTGGAAAGAGACCCGGATACTCCCGGTCAATTCAGTGAATGTCTGACATCACTATGAAGCTGGCCTGAAGAACAGTGCTCTACGCAGGCTCTGGGGCCCGCCCTTCCACAGGCAGTAGGAATAAGCATGCAGAGAGCAGACCCCGAGATAAGCAAGTGACTGCTGTTTGCTTGGGGAGCTTAAAGATACCTACTGGTGTCACCAAAACAAGCACTGGTTCCAGAAACTAATATGGACAATTCCCTCAGTATCCATAGAAGACAAGTTAATCTTTAATGTAAATTTACAGAGTATTCTTAAGGATGCAGTAAAGCTAATTTAAAAATATGTAACATCTCAAATTTTGATCTTAATGAAACAGTTTCTATACAGTGCCTTCAGCTATTGATCCCAGAAGCCCATAAAAGTTTTGGGAAAATATAGGTAACAGAAAAATGCAGACTGCTTCAAAATATATGTGGCTTCCTTGCACAGAGGCCATGGTGTTACTCTGTGTCACTCCCATGTGCTCCTGAAGCACATGGATAACGGTTCATTTCCAATCTGCTCAGCAGCGCTCTGGGTACGGAGAGCCTAAATGGCTGGTGCTCACTGCCCACTGGGGCTGAGTGCTCAGGGCCATAGACTCCGGGGACTTCCTGGCATTTAGTGATCCCCATCTCTTCTCTCGCTGGAAGGATCTCTTTGGAAGGCAAGTCTTTTTAAAAACATGTGATAATTAATGAAGAGTGAGGGACTTTGGGCTGTTCCCGGCCATTTGTGTCACTACGAGAGCCAGGGGCAGGACATTCTTATGATTGACTGTCAACTCTCTTTTCTTTATAAAGTTCTGGACCTGCTCAGGCCCATATCCAGAGCTTGTTCACAGCAGATAAGTCTCTACCACAAAGGGCATAGCCCTCTTTTCCTCTGCTAGCACTTGTTTGTATCTAAGCTGAAACAAAACCCCCGGAATTTGAAGCACTGAATGGGCTTATTGATAAATTATTTTGATGAAGTTTGAAATATTGGTTTCAGAATACACTTAACACCACAGTAATTTTGAAAGATAATGTATTCTACTAATAACAGGGTAAATGGTCTGGAGAACTACTGAAATACACCCATTTTAAAATAGGAGCACAGGGGGAAATGCACTGTAAAGTAAAGTGCACCCCGTGTCTTCATCAATTATTTCCAATCAAGTGATGCCACTATTAGAGTTTATATTTTTATTAAAGCTAATTATCAAAACTGCAAGAGTAGTTTTAAGTGAATAAAATTTAAAAAAAAATTATTCTCTGTACTTTAAGAGTGCCAGCATCTAAGGTCAGTTTTAAAAAACTTGTTCTGGGTGTCCTTGGAAATCTCTACACCTGCATATTCTTTCCACATATTTACTTATTTCCCCAAGTTACAGTCATCACTGAATTCAAAAGGGCAAAATAATTAAATATGCCACTGACTTCCTCTTAAGCCATCTTATTGAGCAAGGAGCAACAAGCAACTGCTTATTTGCATTTATTAGGAGATTTTAAAAGAAAAATAAACCTATTCATTTAAACTGCCTTTCATTTCTATGATAGATTAGGAACAAAACAACTCAAACAATATTAACATTTAAATGAGCAATTAATTCAAATCTGAGGTAGTGTAATGACTACAACTAAGTTTTGTATTAACAGCTACTGATAAACTTCCTTCTGAATTTCAGTGGGTTCTATATTCTCAAGGACTGTGCGGTGTTCGAATTGTCATATTAGAGATGAAGCAAGTAATTTAAAGTGATAGGAACAGAACCATGGGAGGGGGCAGGGGCATGCACTGAACCTTTGCCTTTGAAGCATTAATATGGATTCCAGAGCTTTGGTTAATTGGAAGCACATGCTACTGAGTCAGTACCTGCCAGAAATCCTGATCAGAAGAAGAGAAAAAGAAAAAACAAATTGATATTGATTATATAAACAAACCTCCCCAAATCAAACATGAATATGATATACATAATATACCTCAAAACATACGAAGAAACAATTAAAACCTGCAAAAATGATCACTGAAAACCTGTAGATAAGAGAATGAAGGACACACACAAATGTTCTAGACATTATCCACTAGGCACAATAAAACAAAGATCTACAACATGAACTCCCAGCACAGTTCACACAGCTGCAGACAGCATCACAGCTACAGAGAGAATACAAATCATTACATTTTTAAAGAAGACGTGTAAAGACTCCATGTCTTCCTGGGGTCAGGCAAAGCATTTCTGGAATGAAGGTTTCCTATTAAGAGGCCTCACAATTTTAGTGGTATGTACTTTTCAACTTCATGGCAAATGGCTTGCTTTGCCATTCACATTAACACACAAACAAACAAATTGGAGTAAGTTCAGAGGATCAGTAACTGTTCAGTGGAGCAGTTCAGAAGGGAACATGTACCCTCCATTATGTTCCGCTGAATCGGGGCTGTCTTTGTGTAAAAAAGACCTCATCGTGTTGCCTGTTGTATGAGAGAGTAGTTGAGGCTAGTTTATTTAGCTGGGCTCCACCCCAAATATCAAGTGGTTTAAAAGAGCTTTTTTTTTTTTTTAAACTTAAGTAAACTTCATTGGCTGTGAAATAAAATTTGACCTAAACTTATCATCATTTTTAAACCAAGTTGTACAAGTGATTTACAAGCCTGCAGTAGGGACTGAGGAGCAGCCAAGGGGTGGGATGAACTCCTATGGACACAGAGCACAGGTCTCCCCTGGGTAAACGGAGTACCGATATGAAATAACCCCGTCACAGACAGCACAGAAGACTTTTCCAGATGTCTGAACTGAGAAGAGAACAGTTATGTATGGGCTATGGTGCCCAAAAGACCCAAGAAAGATAATGTACACATTAGCAAGTAGTCCTTCCATTCAGAGGACACGCTCACAGCCATGCAAAATAGCTACAAGTGTGCAGAGCTGCTAGTTACTGCCCCGATTCTCAGCTAGGGTCAGAGACAAGAGGTTAACTCATTTTACCCATGAACTGCTGCAGAGCCCACATCTGAAGTCCACACTCTTGCTCTGTTACACACCATGTTACAACACGGTGAAGTACAATTAATGGGGCTGCATTTCTCACCCTGGGTCAGCACGCTTTAGAACAGCCACTGATCACAATGGCTATCCAATGTAGGAATGATGTCATGGAAATAAATTCCGTGGAAAATGCCAAATTTAGGTTTCTTTACTGCTACTATTATTATTATATTATTTTAGCGATACTGTGTGGGAAAATAGCTGGTTTATTTGTAAGAAAAAAAAGGATTTTGAAAGTGATTTTAAAACCTTTGAGTAGAAAGGAAGATGGGAAAATAAAACAGAATTATTTTAGCAAGTATCAAAGAATTAATTTCTTCCCCCTTAGAGTCAGGGATTGAACCTAGAGCCACACCCTGCTTTACCACATCCATCCTGCTCTACTACACCCACCCTGGTCTACCACACCCACCCTGCTCTACTACAGAGCTTGACTGCCAGGCCAAAGGGTTTCCGGAAATGTTGACTCAGAACTTGAGTTTACTTTAATGGTTTAATCACTCTCTGAACTTTTAGTTCATAAAAAAGGTTATCATGACCAGAGCTACTCAAATGATGCTCAGTTGGATACACAGTGAATCTTTACTGGTTTTGTTCATAACAGAAACAACATTTTACTCAAATGGTTTGATCACAGTCAGCAGAGACTCAGTGTCTCAAATCCATACTATACTGATCACTTCAAAAGTGACAGGGTCAGTATAAAGACAATACTTTCTACAATGCCAATTGAGCATATGATAACATCGTCACCACAGAACAGTAAACCTGACTCTAGCTTCTAAATGCAGCTGTTGAATTTGTAGACCACGTATTTTCTTTCCCCAGAAGAGATGCTTTTGCTTGTTTTCAATCATTATTGGTTTCAAACTGTGCTTTATCTGGGAGGGAGAGGCTGGGCAGCTCAAACCCATCACACCAAAACCCCAAACCCAAACCCACACTGACCAAACCAAAACCCATCATCACTAACAAAGGGCAGAACATAACTTCAACAACTCCCACCAAACAGAAAGTGAAAGAAACCTGGGTGCGTGTGTGTGGCTGATGCTCCTTTTTTCAAACAGTAATAAGGTGAGAACATTCAGTGAGAAAAAAGTCCTATTGATGAACCGGCTGCCTCCATTTTAGACTTGAAAGGTATCTTAGAGTAAAGACAAACTGGGTTCTCTCCTCTTTACAGTTAAATCTGTTTCTCAAGGACTGGGCTATGCCCCACCTGTAACCTTAACTACAAATGGCTCTGTACATGGTGTTCCTGACCCAACAATCATGCCTTTGTTTCAAAAGGTGATTTATGGCCATTTGTTACGCCCACCTTGTTATGACTGCTGTAGGAATATGTTCCAGTTTGTAGTTAATATTTGTCCCACCCACTGGTTTAATAAAAAGCTGAGAGGCCAGAAGGCAGACAGGAAGTGTGGGCGGGGCTACCAGACTAAGAAAACTCTGGAACAGGAAGAGCAGAGCAGAGAGAAGAGACACCTGGAGAGATGTCAGAGAGACGCCAGTAGATGCAGTGGAAAGAAGTTGAAATGTTGTTCTGAGAAAAGGTACCAAGCCACATGGCTAAACAGATTAATGGAAATAGATTGACATAAGATCAAAGAGATAGCAATATGTCTGAGCTACAGGTCAATCATCATAAAATTAATACAAGTTTCCCTGTGTTTCTTTGGGACTGCTGGTCCAGATCTTTGGGCTAGTATAGGCCAGAAACTTTTATTACAACTATCTTATGACCACCTTGAAAGACTACCTTTGTCTCAAAAAGTTGTGTGGTCACTCTGCTTCTGTAACCCCGCCTATTTTGTCCACCAGCCTCCCACCCCCTTTGGGAATCTCATACCCTGAATTATAAAAACCTCATGTCCAAACCTGACCTCTTGAACCCTGCCTCAGGGGGAGGCAGCTCGAGTCCATGAATAAGAAAGCTTGCTTTAATTAATTTTGTAGTGTGGTCTTTCTCCTCACATTTTTGGAATTAACACTGTTTACGAATAGGTCAAAGCCTAAAATATCTTAGGTACCTGAAAAGTGGGATAATGCCCTCAGGATGGCTGACTACATCCACCTGTGTGACTTGTCCAGTGACCTAGCTTATCTACCCTCATTTTTTAAACTTGTAAAATACCCTGCCTAAGCAAATGATTGCAAAGAGGAGAGAGTACTTACGCATCAGCACTTATAGGACCTGGCATATAACCAATGTGGAAAGACCTACCCCTCCACCCCAACAGAGTCTCATTATGTAGGCTTTGCTGGCCTGAAATTCATCATGTAGACCAGAATAGCCTTGAACTCAAACAGAAAAACCTGCCCCTGTGTCCTGGGATTAAAGATATATAAGACTATACTTGACCCAAACATTTTAGCTGAGGAAATAATCATTGGAGTGAAGAGGAAGCCCACAGAGAGGGAAAGAATCCAGTGACATACTGTAGTGGTTTGAAAGAAAATGGCCTCCTTAGGCTCATAGGGAGTGGCACTATTAGGAGATGTGGCTTTGCAGGAAAAAGTGTGTTACTAAGGATGGGCTTTGAGGTCTCAGAAGCTCAAGCCAGGCCACTGTGTCACTGTCACTTCCTGCTGCTTTCAGATCCAGATATAGAACGCTCAGCTCCTTCTCCAGCACCAGTCTGCCTGCATGCGGCCATGCTTCCTGCCATGACGATAGTGGACTAAACCTCTGAACGGGAAAGTGAAGAACTGCTGTGGTCATAGTGCCTCTTCACAGAAATAGAACACTGAGTAAGGCAAATGCCAATAATTTTAAAGAGCTTTTTGAGGCTAAGGTTGCAGTGGTAGAACATATGGAGGCTCTGGGTTCAGTCCCCATCATATGAGAAAGACTAACGGGCAGGAAGGAAATAAGATGGGGAGAGAGGGAAGGTTGGAAAGACAGGGAGGGAGAGGAATGAGACATGGGATGATGATGAACAGTCTGTTTCAATGGGAACCTGCTGTTGATGTGCTTGCCAACAGGGTAAGAACTTAACTGTCTTTCGAGAAGCCCAGGGGGGCATCAAAGCTTAGAGTCAGCATCCCTGCATCCCTGCTCAGGAAATAATCACATCTACACCATGCAGTTCTCCACTTTGATGTCTGAAGAAAGTGGCAGTGTCTTGATTCCAAGAGAGCTGCTTACCACATGTCGTGGGTACAGAAAATATAGAGCACAGCTTCTATATTCACATTGCCAAGAAAAGAAGAGTAAGACAAAAGTAAGATTATAAACCACTTGAAATAAGTTGTACCAACAAAAGATAGCAACTAAGATCTGGATACTTGCACTATTGTAAAATAAGGCTCCACTTGGACATATATCCTTTGTTTTATAGACCAATTACTAGATAGTAAAAACATCAAATTAAAATAGTTTTTAATAAAAAATAATGTATAGTACATGAAATGACTAGATTAAAAAAATCTTAGGACACATGCATATTTCTGCATGTTATATTATCATATTAGTTATTTAATTTTTAAAGGAATTTTGACATTTATTCATTTTATGTGTCTGTGGAGGTCAGAGGACAACATGTAAGAGTTGGTTCTCTTTCCACCAAGAGAATTCTGGGAAGAGAACTCAGGTCATGAGGCTTGCTGCCATGTAACCTTAACTACTGAGACAAGCTGTTTGTTTATAAAATGACTTGGAGGGCTGCATGCATCCCAGCCGTTGAGGCACTGAAAGGTTTTTGTTGTTGTTTTTTGAAATGTAACATCAGAGAAAATCTGAAGTCATCTAATAGTTAAAGCTTTCAAAACTTTTAATCTTAGTCTGAATATTAAAAACATCGCTTGTCTACAAAAGCTACTCTTCAAGCAACATTAGGGATAGATGGCAACATTCCTTACTAGCCCTCCAGGAGACAGCTTTGAGATGTAATAGGTGAGAAACGGGGAGTGGAGGGGGGGGTGGAGAGTGGGGAGTTGGTTCTTGTGTTCTGGGATTTTTCTCCAAAGACAAGAGCTAGTATTCTTAAAGAGCCAGGGCTCACTAACCAGGTAGGAAAGAGCTCTGGAAAATGACTCCCACCAAATGCAAAGTTGGTTTAATCAAATGCAGTTTCACTGAAGGAGGAACATCTCATTCACTTACTGTCAGGGATATCCAGTAACTGAACAGAACAGTAAGACTTTGCCAGTGTCAAATGGGCCATTCTTTTCCAATTCACATGTAAAGGGGCCTGTACAACTTATATAAAAATTAAAATGCACCCCAAGGAAATATTGTTTTATATTTGTCCTGGCCTTTCCTGACATAAACCTTAGCATACAGTTCAATAAGAAAGCAATCAAATAAGCTATTTTTTGCTAGTGGTCAGATGATGGATGGATGGACTTTGTTAAATGCTAAGTTAACAAGTTTTGTTTTTTTTTAAATTGTTTGTTTTTGTTTCTTTAAAGAAGCTAAGATAGGATTCTCTAAATACTTCACACAAGATGTCTTCCAAGTTGAGACAAGACATAGGAAGACACAGATACAGACACACACAAGGACACATACACAGTCCCAGACAAACACACACACACACACACACACACACACACACACACACTGAGAAAGAACTGCCTATTCAAAAAGCAAAGAAAATTCCTCCAGATATTTCCTCTTTCAGAACCTGTTCCCTGGAACTATAACATCAGCTCCCACACCTCTCTTTGCACCCACGGGTAGGTGTGGCACTCACCCTGAGTCAGACCGTTACAGAAAATGGTGAGATGTAGAGAAAAGCTGACCGTGGAAGGTCTGGACACAATGGGCGCATCCACAATACAATTTCTGTCAAGGCTCTGGGACAGTGTGGAAAGGGGGAGGAGAGATTTTAAGAGCCAGAAGAGCAGGGAGTCTGCTGTGAGGTTGTGTCTCCTAGAAATGACAGGGAAGTTACATCTGCGGTACCTCAACAGCATGGCTGCCTCAACAAGGCCTGAACATTGACCATGCCAATGGACATGAAGAAATCTCATAGGCTTCTACCCCAAGACCAAGAACTAGAGAGGAAGATTCAGTCATCTGACAAGGGTGAGCTCTTTAATTGGTTATCCAAATCCAAGCAGTCAGCCCTGAAATCATCCATACACAAGCAACTCTAAACAGACGCAGCAGACTGTATTTATATATCTATGCATTTACATATACATGTAACAATAAGAAAGAAAGAGGCTTGGGGCATGGCTCGGAGGGAGGGAAGGAAGAGGGAAAAATGATATAATTATATTTGATTAAAAATATTTTTAAAACTGCCCCTCTATTTTCATTCTGACCCTGTGTAAACTTTTCTTTTTTCCTTTTGACGAATTTACCCCAAAAGGGAAAAACCAAGTTTATTTGGCAGCTTTATGAGATAATAAAATGTAAAGCTTCCCTTTTAATGCCTAAGAATGATGTAGTATAATGTGATTTCTTAATCAGGTACAATGTAAACACATTCATATTGGGAGAACTCTTTATAACTGTTACAAAAGCACTACAGGAATATTTATGGCTTTATAGTTAGAATTACTGCTGTAAACCGTCAGAAGGTTCAATCAGGTAGATGTTCACATGAAAAGTGAATGTAATACTCATTCATTTTCGTAATGACTTTTGTGTTAATATTTAAATGTCAGCAAACACTGAATTCATCTTTAATATACGGAGTAGGCAAACCATGAGTTACTTTATACGGAAAAACATTTTAAAAACAACAAAGGAACCCAGCAAAAAACCTGCTTGATTCCCTGTGTAGGATCTCCTGGGGATGCAGGCCCTTGAACCTAAACACACTTTTCTCAGCAGCTAAACAGGGTATTCACGGGTCTGTCACACATGATTTTAGAGAAACCTGAAAACCTTCTTGGTAAGAATTAGGACATCTGTGCCCCAGTATCCTCACCTTTCCATCGAATCGCTTTATTATGTACTGATCCAGGCCCAAGTCTGAAAAAGAGAGAAAATAATTAGCCTCTGATCATAGCTTCCCAGAAATACTCAACAGCTCTTGGTTTGCTTTTGTTTGTGTTTTCAAAACAGGGTTTCTCTGTGTGTCCCTGGTTGTCCTAGAACTCACTTTATAGACAAGGCTGCTTTCAAAATCACATATATCCACCCGCCTCTGCTTCCCAAAGGTGTGAGCCACTACCACCCTGCTTGGTTTTGTCTTAAATTATTCAATTAAATATACTAGATGGCTTAGCTATAATAGTCACTCAAGCTGCATAGGAATGACTGTTTTGCTCCATTTTCAGACACATGCTGGCAGACAGATATCAACTCTTACATTTCGGAACAGCGAGGAGCTTGTGTGCAAGGTACATGTGCTGGACTATGCACTAGCCTTGAGTCTTCACACCAGCGCGTGAACATGGCACCAGCGTCGAAGCTTTGTTTTACATTTCTGCCTCTAATAATGATTCCTTTGTGAGTGACTGTCCTCCAAGCCAAACAACGACCATCTTGGGAGTTCTGCTGCCCTCCCAACAAAGGGATCATCCTAGGTGGGCTTGCTGACTGTCTGAGTCCATTCCTGGCGTGGCGGAAGGTGGAAGTGCTCACCTGAGTCTCTAGCTTTTCCCTAACACTTGTTCACCTGCTATACACAACTTGGCTTCCTGGAGGGGCTGGTGCACACAGGCCAGAGGAGATTGGAAAGTGAGGCTCCATCTATGTGGCTGTGGGAAAGCCCCCATCCCTCCTGAGAAAGGCTTTCCCCTGTGGCCTTTTGGGTGGGGAGGAGCATTCATACCTCCATAAGTAACCCCTCAATTATGCTCTAAGAAAGTCTAATAAACTCAGAAACTCAGAATTTTAGCAGAATTGTGCCATGGTTTGTCAGTAGGACCTTGGGAGAAGGGGTAGACACTGTTTACACCCCCCTCTCAGAGGGAATCTTAGCAATGATTACATTTTCTCCTGAATGAAATTGACTTCTCTAACCCAGCCCTGAACAAATAAGGCCACTGACTACAGGGAACAAACATATACCTATTGATAAACATTACTTTCCTACTCATATCTAAATTACTTATTATTTCAGTTTCACGAATGAGGGCATTAAGGTCTTGAAGTATTGAGTTATTTGTGTAAGATCAACTCCCTTGCTCCCATCTTAATGTATACTTTGATTTATCACTTAATGTTCTTTAATCGTCAGTCTACCTGTCCCTAAAATATCCATAGTTCTTACTCAGAAATGAACCTTAACTCTTGTGACTCATACTATATGCCTCAGCAACTCTGTTATAGATTTAAGATATCTAGAATTGCCCCCTACAGAGAGGGGGGAGGGGGAAGAGAAACTAAATTTAAAAAAATCTAACTACTAAAAAATGACAAAGAAGAAATCTTTGAGGCAGCTGGTTCAAGTGCTGGGTGCAAAAGACTCCAACCCTGCAGCCCCTTTTAGTGAAAATTTGCCCTTAAAGAATAAAGACCATGGGAGCTGCAGAGATGGCTCAGCGGGCAAGAGCACTGACTGTTCTTCCAGAGGACCCGGGTTCAATTCCCACCACCCACATGGCAGCTCATAACTGTCTGTAACTCCAGTTTTAGGGGATCTGACACCCTCACATAGACATACATGCAGATAAATAAAGACAATGCTGAGCAGTGGTGGTGCACAGCTTTATTACCAGTACTCAAGTGGCAGAGGCAGGCAGATCTCTGGGTTCAAGGTCAGTCTGATCTTCTGATCAAGTTCCAGGAGAGTATACAGAGAAACCCTGTCTAAAACCTGCCCCACAAACCAAAACAAGACAAAAACCAAACAAAAATAATAAAGACAAAATAAAGCATTATAAGATAAAAAGGAGCAACCTCCTGAGCAGAAAGGTCTTTTCACATGAGACAAAATCAGTTTCCTGGGTTCACACAAAATATCTTTAGTGTACAATATAAAATTTCAATATTTCAAGTGTTTATAAAACAACTAGAACACCAAAGGTTTTAGCAAAATCTTAGATGTTACAGCTTCTCTGTTCTTTAGTCAGAGTTTGGATGATAACCTAGCTTATCTTCTATGAGTCTTCACATTCTTTAATCATGTACTTCTAGATCTTTACTAAGTATTAATCTTTTTATAATCAGAGTTACAGATTTTAGCATATCTCATGCATATCTAGCCTTGGGTGGAGGTCTGATACTTCTGATCTGGTATGCAAAGTTCATGAGAAATATGATGATAAGGTAGGTGTGGCACCACAAGCTGGGAGGTGGAGACAGCCAGGTTAGTGTGAGACACTGTCTGCCACTCCAAGGTGGATGGAGCAAAGCTGACTTTTAGTCTCTGTGTGCACACACATGTGCACATGCACACATACATACAAAGGAAAAAATGATGATGCTTAGTAAATCTAGGCATCAGATATCTACATAATACTTTGAAAATTAAAAAAATTTGAGATTATAATTTAATTACCACATTTCTCCCTTTCTCTCCTCCCTCCAACTCTCTGACACCCCCCCCCATTCTCCTTCAAATTCATGGCTGATTTTTTTCACTAACTGTTATTGCGTGCAAATATGTAAATGATAGATACATATATATTCCTAAGTATAATCTGTTTAGTCTGAATAATTTTACTTGTATATCTGTTTCCTGTTTCCAGGGCTGACCTTTTGGCATTGAACAACCAGTTGGTACTCACTTCCCTGGGGAAGACTACCCACCTCTCCTGCTCCCAGAATTCCTCAGTTGCCCATAGTTCTTCATGTAGGGTAAAGGCCATGATGGCTTTTCCCCATCCAGTTTGACATGCCCACTGGTGTTAACGTTTAAACTCAATACTTCATTTGAGTAATTATGACTCATCAGTTATGTCTATAACCATAACAGACCTTCTGAACTGACTTCAGCTTATACCACTTTGCTCCCTAAATCATGTTCACCAAAAGCTTTGAGGTCCTTCATATGAGCAGGCTAATCTAATCACAATAGTGATTCTTACGGCGGGTCATTACATCAGTCAGTCCTGACAAGTTCACAGAAGGGACAGTTTGGCAAATGGCAGCCTTCAGGCCACATCCAGCCAACTCACTGTGTTTTTCTTTTTCTTTTTCCTTAGAACCCCAGAGATAAGGGGAGTATTTACTACGTTGCCTCTTGGTCCACTAAGCCTTAAATATTAACTTTTTTGGTCGGTCTTTAAGACAAAACCAACTTTGCTCTGTTTCAAATCTAGACTATAGAGTGAGACCCTGTCCTTACAGAAAATTTAAAAATGTTGGCTAGATTTTTTTTCTCCCCTAAAGCCAGGTCAGCCAGCAAAACCCGTGCGGATCAGAACTCCCATTAAAGCTCTAGTTTGTTGGACATCCCCATCTAAAAATCCTGCCCCAATCTCCAATCAGTCCCATTACTGGGCAACTTCAGCAGCTACCTGAGATCCACAGTGTGTCTGTACCTATTGAATCAAGAGGTGAGTGACACTTCACCCAGTCCAGGCAGAGAGCCCAGTCTCCATGACCTAGGCCTCAGGGCACAACTCTTGGAACACCAAACCCACCCATTTTCTCCCTAATCTCAGTGCACCAGAGTTCCCTATTAACACACCAGTTGGTAGACACCCCTGTCTTCAAATCCAGCCCCAATCCATCCCATCACTCAGTGACTGCAGAGGCTACATGAGACCCACAGTGTTTCAGCACCTACTGGATCAAGAGCTCATATTGGACAAAGATTGGATCCCTGAGACACAGAAACAACCAGCTTCTATTGGACCAAGAACAGCTCATTGTGACACAGAATACACTGCCTCCAAGTAGACCAAGAGCCCAGATTGGACCAAGAAAGACTTCCTGAGACACAGACACAACCAGACAGATTACACGGAGATCAGCTCCCTGAGATATAGACAAATCCTGCATCAACTCAAGGAAGCAATGGGCAGACGCTAGAGCAAGAATACATATAACAACCTAAAGTACAATATGGCACCACCAGAAGCCAGCGGTTCTACAACAGCAAGATCTAATCATGACAATGTAAAAGAAGCAGCAGAAAAAGACCTTAAAAACAACTTTATGGAGACAATAGAAGCCTTAAAAGAGGAAACAAAAAACTCCCTTAAAGAAATAGAGGCTAAGACAAACAAAAAATGGGAAGAGACCAACAAACCCCTGGAATAAAATAAACCAAGAAAAAGCAATCAAACAGGTGAAGGAAACAGTTCAAAGAAGCAATAAAAAGACACAAACCACGGGAAAGCTGGAAATGGAAAATCTGAAGAAATGAGCAACAACTACAGATGCAAACATAACCAACAGGATGCACAAGATGGAAGAGAGAATCTCTGGAGTGGAAGATTCAATAGTGGACACAGATAAGTCAGTCAAAGAAAACACTAAAGCCAAAAAAGTTATAACACAAAATGTCCAGGAAATCTGGGACACCATGAAAAGACCACACCTAAGAATAATAGGAATGAAGAAGAATATCAGCTCAAAGGCACAGAAAATATATTCAACAAAAATCATAAAAAACCTTTCTCAATCTAAAGAAGGAAATGCCTATAGAACACCAAATAGACTAGACCCTCCCAAAAAAGTCTGCTCGCCTCATAATAATCAAGCCACTAAACCTACAGGGTAAAGAAAGAATGTTAAGAGCTGCAAAGGAAAAAGGCCAAGTAATTTATAAAGGAAGAACCATCAGAATGACACCTGACTGCTCAATGGAAACAATGAAAGCCAGAAGGTCCTGGTCAGGTGTTATACAGACAGTAAAAGACCACATTTGCCAGCCCAGACTACTATACCCAGCAAAACTCTCCATTAACATAGATGGAGGAAAGAAGATATTTCACAACAAAACCAGATTTAAACAATATCTATCCTCAAATCCAACTCTACAAAAAGCATGAGAAGGAAAATTCTAACCTGAGGAAGCTAGACACACCCACCAAGCTAAAAGCAATAGATAATCTCACAGAAAGAAACCCCAAAGAAGGGAAACACACACACACAACCACCAAAAATAACAGGAATTAACAATCACTGGCCATTAATATCCCTTAATATCAATGAACTCAACATACCTATTAAAAGACATAGGCTAACACAATGGAGACAAAAACAGAATCCATTCTTCTGCTGCATATAGGAGACACACCCTAACTTCAAAGACAAACACTGGACCAGAGTAAAGGGTTGGGAAAAGATTTTCTAATTAAATGGACTTAAGAAACAAGCTGATGTAGGCATTCTAATATCTAACAAAATAGACTTCAAACTAAAATCAATCAAAAGAGATCAGGATGGACATTATTTATTCATCTCAGGAAAACCCCACCAAGATGAAGACTCAATCTTGAACATTTATGCCCCAATACAAGGGCACACACACATGTAAAAGAAATGTTACTAAAGCATAAATCTCACATCAAACCCCACACATTAATAATGGGAGACTTCAATACGTCACTCTCACAAATAGATAGGTCTACCAGACAGAAGCTCAACGGAGAAATAAGGGATATCACAGATGTTATGACCCTAAGGAACTTAATATATACAGAACTTTCCACCCAAGCACAAAGGAATATACATACCTTCTTCTCAGCACCCTCAATCATAAATTGATCACATACTCAATCATAAAGCAAATATGAATATATAGACAATAATGAGAGTAACCCCTTGGATCATATCAGACCACCATGGACACAAACCACAGAAAATCTACAAACTCATGAAAACTGAACATCTCTCAATTGAACCATCTCTGGGTCAGGAAGAAGTAAAGAAAGAAATCAAAGACTTCCTAGAATTCAATGAAAATGAATACACAACACACACAAACTTATGGAACACAATGAAAGCAGTGTAAGAGAAAAGCTCTTAGCACCAAGTGCCTACATGAAAAACCTAGAGAAATCTCACACAAGAGATCTAACAGCGCAGCTGAAGGCTTTAGAACAATGAGAAGCAAACTCACGTAGAAGGAGGAGATGGCAGGAAATAATCAAACTTAGGGCTGATATCAATACAATAGAAAGAGAAACAAACAGAACAAATACAAAGAGAACAATACAAAGAATCAGTGAATCAAAGAGTTGGTTCTTTGAGAAAGTCAACAAGACAGACAAACCTTTATCCAAACTAACCAACAGGCAGAGAGAGAATACCCAAATTAACAGAATCAGAAAAGAAAAGGAGGGCATAACAACAGACACCCAGGCAATCCAGAGAATCTTTAGGTCATACTTCAAAAACTGTACTCCACTAAATTGGAAAACCTAAAAGAAATGAACATTTTTCTAGACAGGTTCCACTTACCAAAATTAAATCAAGATCAGATAAATGACCTAATAGACCTATAACCCCCAAAAGAAATAGAAGCTGTTATTAAAAGTCTCCCAAGCTTAAAAAAGGCAAGATAGTTTCAGTACAGAATTTGACCAGATTTTTCAAAAAAGAACTAACATCAATACTCCTGTGTCCTGTGCTGTTGGGAACTCACAGACTCTGAAATGACAGCTGACGACCCTTCTTGGAACAGATCTATATCCTCTGAATGTGGATGACAGTCGAAAGGTGTGGGCAGTTTGTGGAGTCTCTAGAGTATTCCTGGGGCATGAACTGGCTTCTCAGAGGCCATGCCCTACAGAGGAACACCTTACTCAGCCTTGATACTGGGGGAGGGACTCAGACCTACCTTAACTGGATATGCAAAGCGAATTGACTTACCTTGGAATTCTTTGCCCTCTCTAGGGAGTAAATGGGGGTGGGTTGGGTAGGGAGAGGTAGAGGAAGAATTGGGAGAAGGGACAGGAGGGGAGCAGTGGTGGGCACTGGGGGGGGGGGGGATTAAAAAATGAAAGCAAAAAGAGATGTTGGCTAGCCCCTATACAGTAGCACTTGTTGTGGCCCTAAGTGTCTCTAAAAGTTAGCATTGTCTTAAAAGTGCTTAGATTTCTGAACACGACACATTAATTTTGTGAAAAAACACACACTCAGGAAACCCATGTTGAACTCCCATCTGATGTTCTGTACAAAGGGCTAGTACGTTTTCCTTTCTGAAAGAAGATAAAATAAATATTGCAGGTTTATAGACCAAATGCTTATGGTCTCCCTCATAACTACTCCACTCTGCTTACAGCTCCAAACCGCCGTACAGGAATGAGTGTGCTAGGCCCATAAAACTTCTTATGAACACTGAAATCGGAATTGCACAAAATTTTTAAATGTCATAAAACAAGCCTTGTGTTCCTCCTCTCCTTTTTAAAAAGCATATAAATTGTTCTCCGTTCCTGGGTCATAAAGAATCAGGGAGTCGGCTGCAATTGGCCTACTCTGTAGGAAGCAATACTGCAGGGGATTAAAAATAAAACAGGCACAGTGAAACCTGTAAGTAAATAAAGAGATGCAGAACATGGTAGGTTACAGAGGAAAGGAAAACAGTACTACAAAATGTATTTAAAATACCCAGTCAAGTATGAATTACGTGCCATTAGCTAAAAGTGCTCTTTATAGGTAAATTATCCTTAAAATGGTGAAGGATCATTCCAGTTGAATATGGGTGCCAGGATACCTGAGTGACACAGTGAGACCTGCTTCTCCATTCACACCTCTATTCTTCAGTGTAGATGAACAGTGAAAAAGCAGGGAAACAGAGACCCTCTTTGCCATAGGCTGTGCTGTGCTCTGCCCCAAACTCCTTTGTTTACATGGAACTTTTAGCCCCACTTCATACTTCCGGTTACCTCATATCATCAAATGCCTGTGAGAAATGTGTTTGTTTGGTTTTGGGTTTTTTGAGACAGGGTTTCTCTGTGTAGCTCTGGTTATCCTGGAATTCACTGTGTAGACCAGGCTGGCCTCAAACTCACAGGGCTCTGCCTGCTTCTGCCTCCTGAGTGCTGGGGTGAAAGGCATATGCCACCATACCCAGAGAGAAGGAGTTTTTTACAACAGTGAGAGCCTCTCCACACCCACAGCCTGAAGCCGCCACCTGAGTCACAGTTCCTATATCCAGGGATGGTGGTGACACATCAGCCTCATAGAGGGGGTTGAGATGTGTTCAAGGAACATATGACGGGTTTTCCCCCTTTTAACGCTCTTCACATTTAACTATGGTTCCTCTATAGATACACATTTTGATATTTAGTACAGAAGTATTTATTTTTACACCTTTCACTCTGAAATTCATCAGTTCATTTCAAAATCGTTTAATTTGAGGGCCTTATGTAGTCTGTACTTTGTGGTTATTTAAAAAGTTCTAAAATCAAAACCCACAGATTTAGATCTGCTGGGTATCCTGGGATGTGGCACGTGTGAAGTCATGGCGAAACAGAGCTGGAATAGAAATGGCTGGCTGGAGACCAGCTAACTGAAGACAGAAATTTAACCTCTAGAAACCTACCCTTACTCTTCTTCACCTCACACAGGAAAATCGTATTTTATTTTGCTGTATCAACGTTCCCACTAATGAATTCTTGCTAATTCACAAATGTAAATGAAGCCAGTTTCCTATCAAATTGCATTTTGATGTATCAGAAATTTCCCTCACAATTCTCAAAAGTAAAGCACTTATTTATTATACTAGCCTCCATGAAAATGAGAGAGGAGTTGCCTACTGCACCCTCAGTAACTATTCAGTGTATGGAGTACATTTTCCAATAATTATGAGGTGTGGGGGGGTGGCACAGTGACAGAGTTCTTGCACAGAATGCTGAAAGCCTTGCAATCAATCCCCACTGTCATAAACGCAAATAAGTAAACAGGAAAGTGCTGTGAAGTTAAATGCCAGGGTATAAGAAGATAACAGAAAAACCGAATTGTTTTCAAAGGAATGAAAATAATATTCCTTAAGTGAGAAAATGGTACCGAATTGTTTTCAAAGGAATGAAAATAATATTCCTTAAGTGAGAAAATGGTCTTCAGTGGCCCATCTTAAAATATTGGTTGTTCTCCCCCCCCCCCCCACTGGGAGCAAAATACATTCTTTAAAATTACTGATAGAAAAGATGCTGTTACCTGGACAGTTACTGTCTTGAAGGCATAAATGCCATGCTATCATAAAAAACAAGAAAATCTTCCCAAGAATCTTTCTTGTGAGTACACCCTGCTCTGCTTTCTTCCCTGTCACACCACAAGACAAGGGTCTAAAGCAAGTTTAAAGGACCGAAGTCTTGGGCTGGATGGCCCACTAGTTAAAGGTGCTAGTCACTAAGCCTGGCCACATTGAGTTTGATACCCAGCACCTACATGGTTAAGGAGAGAACTAACTCCCTTTGATATGCACAGCCCCACTAAATATACATTTTAAAAGGATCTACATGGGAAGTTCAACACCATTAATGAAAAGGTTGGTATAGCTTATAAAACTCTGAGATCAGAAAGCAACTCAATACTTTTTGAATTAACATATAAGAAGTCCACCAGAACAGAAAGGAACATTTGAGGAATAAAATACGTCCTGATTTCAACATTCACAGTTCTTATGGTTGTGTCCCTTTCTAGAACTTTCTGTGTATTTTCTACATAGATGAAGCACAGACGACAGAGAAACACATTAAACATCATGGAGCTATAACCAGTAAAATGTGGAGGAGAGAAATTCCGCAATGCAAGTGAGCCGCGTTCTCCCACAGGTAAATGATGCCTTAGTCAGGATTCCTAAAGGTATGGGATCAGTGTGGAAAAATGGAGGCAACACAGGTAAAAGAAACCCCGAAGGGAGGCATGTTACTCAGCTGCTTACCACTCTAGACAGCAGGGCTCTCTTATCTACTGAAGAGCCACAGTTTATATGGCAGAACTGGCCTGAGCATCAAATACATGTTCAAATACATGTATGCTTCACATGCATCCTACACACAAAGCCCACTGATAATTTTACATGATTTTTTTTTGTGCACTGGTGTTTTGACTGCAATTCACAAGCGGTCATGTAGAGAATTATCCGCTTGCACTGTCATGCCGACATTCCAAACACTTCAGACTCTGGAGCATTATGGAATTCAGATCATAGATTCAGAGTGTTCAGCGGATACTGGTTTATATATGTGCCTGTTGTTTGATGCTTTCTACTTCTTTCTGTGATTGTGTGTTGCTGTCCTGTCATGTCAATATAAAGTGCATCCTATGACTCTGTGAGGACAGGCGTCAAAGCAACAAGCTACCAAAGCTTCCGTCATCTGGAAATGTCTTAAGTGCTCTTTTGGGAACAGGCACTGCCCACATGCTGTCCACTGCCAGTATCCTACCTGGGCACACCGAGGGATGGTTACTGGCAAGTTCTTTGGCTGCTCTTAATAGACTAAGCTATCTGGTTTGTTAGCATGGCTGTGTAACTTCTTGTTAAACTTGGATATTTTTTTACTATACCACAGAAAAAAAGATATCAGATTCTCTTCTCCCTGGGGTTCAGCTGCTGTTACAGGTAGTTGGCAGTCCTTCGGTGACTTTCCAAAAGCCTCTGTATGAAAGTTACATGCTTAGTCACGCTTTCCTGCAGTGCCTGCTCCATTTCCTTAAGCTGGAGCCAGTCTGCACGGGAAACTGCTAGAGTAAGTCTACACAGACATTCTGAGAACAAAATCTGCTCTGGCCACCTCCTTCCCTCCTCCTCAACCAGGGAGCCACGCCAGGATCAGAGCTGCTGTCCATGGCTGCCCCGGAACTGTAAACTAGAGCAGTAAGCAGAAAACAGCCCAGGGCTGTCACAAAATCTGGCGGACTCACTGTGGGGCAAGCATTCCCCTGCTTGTACACTGATGACACTGTGGACCACAACAATGTTGAGTCTTGTTTTTATCATGATTGTTCCAAGAGAGGGTCTAAAGTTTGAGGGACCCTACTCGATCACTTTCTCACGGTATTTCCTAAATGCATCCTTGATTTTTCACCTTGGTGCTGCTTCTTCCCAACACAGTTTATCTCAGCTAGTTTCTGTAAAATGGACATCCATACTGGGCCACAGAAGCTGAACACAATCCCAAACATTTAACGTCAAATAGTGGTTTTAATTATTGCCTGGACCCATAATGTTAGGAAGTCAAGAGAAGGAAGCAAAGCAGCCATAAGAAACCTATGTCCCAAGCCCGCCCCATACTAGCATCTTACGTTCAGGTTGCTTTTCGTTTGGTGTTATGGACCGCACAAAGTCCTGAGGAGTCATAAACACTTCCGTTTCTCCAGGCTCATTGATTACTTTCAAGGTGGCAAAATAACGAAAGATTTTGTCTGGTGTGGAGTAGGCTCGGATCCTGTTCTCATATTCCATCACCTAAAACGAGAAAGTTCAAGAATGTTACTATGTTAAGCTATGTTCAAGTTCACTGGTTCTCATATATCACTCACCTTATTTTGGGGAGAAGCTGATTATGTCTCTCTCTATATATATACATATATATGTTAATTTTTTTATATAATAAATAAGCTCAGTTTCAAAATTTTAATTTTTTTCTTGCAAGATGTCATTCACACCCCAGGTGAAGCAAAGAATTTTGTTTAGGGTTCTCTTTCTTTTCTTTCTTTTTTCTTTTAAATAATTTTCTAGTTACTGAAAGCTATAATTTTTTTAAATGACACTTTTAGTGACTCAGTGATTTCACCAAATCACTATAAAGGAATTCAGGACACAGAGTCCAAGAGAATAAAGTTTGGAAGTAGTGATAGGCTACTCCTGAGGAGCTGGGGGATGTTCCAAGGTTACTAAAGAAATTATAATAATTCATTCCATCATTTATCAGACTTTCTTAAGCATCATTACACTAAGATGGATCTTCCATAAAATTGCTGACTGTAACTGGAGCAAATTCAGGGGCTATTATCTAATGAGTAGCCATAAAGGACTTATAACCATATCTGCTACAAGGAAAAATCAGGGGCTGGAGAGATGGTTTCATGGTCAGGAGCACTTGCTGCTCTTTCAGAGAACCTGAGTTCCATTCACAGCAAATACGTGCTGGCTCACAACTGTATGCAATTCAAGTTCCAGGGGACCTGGAACTCTGTGGCCTCCACACATACGTGGTGCACATACATACATGCATGCAAACACTCATACGCATAGAAATAAATATATCTCATACATATAAAAAAATAATCTTAAGAGAGAGGAAGAAGAGGAGGAGGAGGCAGAGCCAGACATTGCATGTTTACTGATAGCAGGAAACAACATGTGTGACCACAGGGACCACACAAGACTCATCATGCCTCCGTCCAACTGCCAGGATTCAAGAATACAGAGACAGAGGAACTGAATGACACTTGAAATAGGTGTCATAAAATCCAAACACAGGAAACTTTAAAGGTTAAATGGCCTGAAGCCTGTCCCCTATATGTCAAGAGAACTAAAACATATATCATTAGGTTGGGGGGAAATAGTTTGATCACAGAGTTCAAGCTTGGTTCTAAGTTCAATCCTCAGCATCAAGGGGGTAAAGCTAACATTAAAGGAACAAGATACAACTATAAACATGTGG
Organism: Phyllotis vaccarum; assembly: GCA_033318265.1. Taxonomy (NCBI): domain Eukaryota; kingdom Metazoa; phylum Chordata; class Mammalia; order Rodentia; family Cricetidae; genus Phyllotis; species Phyllotis vaccarum. The sequence goes on along the minus strand of JARWLC010000010.1, from coordinate 80,573,541 downwards.
TGATGAACACTTGACTCCAGGTGATAAAGTGAATGAGCGGGCTCTCCCACTGCCCACAGTTGTGAAAGAGACCAGGGGAAGAGGGCAGCCCTTGCCCAGCTGCTGGGGCAGGACAAGGGGCCAAGAAATCAGCAAATGCTGAACACCCTGCCCACACTCCACTCAGCCAGCTGCAGCACACAGGACTCTCCTGTCAAGGGTCTCTAAGTCCTCCTCCGTTAGACTGTCCCTCTAGACCCCACAGCCACCCAGCTGTGTGAAATCCTGACCAGTACAAGACAGAAAGAGAGCAGGAAAGCAGGTCTACTGTTGGCCTAGACTGAGAAGATGGCCACCAGTAATGCGATGTGCCCCCTAAGAGGCTGCTGTCCTGAGTGGGGTTCAAACTGTTCCTGCCTCAGGGGAAAAAACACCACTCAGCTGCACAGGACCCAGATGTCACTGAGCCTGGCTTCTGCCTGTTGTGTGACATAAAAGAGGGTTTCCCTAGGGCTTCCTCAAGGGGAAGGCCAGGCTGGGATATCTGGTCCACACAAAACATGTGCCATTATCACCTTCACAGAGGTTAACGCTGTAGACAACCAGGTCACAAAACAACAAGAAACCAGATCGTTAGCAGGACCAATTACAGTGACAGATAATGATGAGCTACACTGTCCCTGGGGAGGCAATGTCCTGGGTCCAAAATTCATGGCTTGTATTGCCAAACTGAAAAATGCAAAGTCTAAATAGTTTTCTGCTGTACTCGACTAAAAATACACTGCTGAGTTTTCTATACATTCCAACATACGAAAGGGAGTAATTATTATAAAAATCTACTGTCCTGGGGCATGGTGGCATATATATAATCCTAGCATTCAGGAGGTGGAGGCAGGAGGATCACTGAAAAAAGATGACAAAAATAAAACACATGCAAAGACTCTAATCCATTTGTGCCACCCACAGAAATATTTTGTTTTGTAGGAAAGCAATTTAAACAAAATCCAGACATCATATGTGAACAGAAGTAAGGTCGTGGATAAAGGGAAGTCTGTGTGTAGATGAAATTTGGCTGAGGGGGAAGAACATCATTTGGAGTAAAACAGTGACTGCTTAAGAAATGGGGAAGCTCTACCTCAAACACGGGAGGCACACAGAGCTTCTAGAGATACAATCTCCTTTAAAGACAACGCAAACTCCTAAGAGTAGTAGAGGTTTTTTGTTTTTTGTTTTTAATTTTGGTTTTTCAAGACAGGGTTTCTCAGTGTAGTTTTGGCTGTCCTGAAACTCCCTTTGTAGACCTTTACCTCACAGTGATCCACTTATCTCTGCCTCCTGAGTGCTGGGATTAAAGGCCTGCACTATCAGCACTCAGCCTGAGATGGTTTATAATAATCTTACAATAAAAAATATATAGTTTATTACACAATATTTCTTCAAGTTCTCTTCTGTGTTTCTGCGTGTAGATGTGTATGACATAGTGCACATGTGGAGGGCTGGCATGCACACGCCACAGTGCACATGTGGAGGGCTGGTGATGACTATTTGAAGTCGGTTCTCTCCTTCACTATTGGTGTTTGGGTTCCGAGATCAAACTCAGGCTACCAGGTTTGGCAGCAAGGGCCTCTACGCACTGACCATCTCTACAACCCTAGTCTTCTTAGGAAGTGTTCCAATGCAGGTTTTGGTTTTATTTAATAGACCTGATTTGTCTTATTAGAAGGATTTGTATATAATTTGTAATTTTTGCTTTTTATAAACTGTATACTTTCTGTTTTTAAAAAACTAAAAAATATGCTATTAATAAAATATTATTATGACTATTAAATTATAACTGAAGAATTTTTAACATGTTTATACATTACTCAAAAGAATAAATAGTGATAAAAAAGACAAAAGTAAGTGATGAAAATAATTCTTGGGGAATGACATGCACGATGACTACCCTTCAACAGAGGGAAGGGAACTGGCTCTTTCTCTGAGATGAGGGAAGAATTAAGATCTGTTCCTCACATAGACCAGGTTTTAAGGCTTCAGGAGTCACAAATTAATAAATTGGACTGGTAGGTTTAGTGTCCCTGTAAGCAGGAGAGGCATTGTCACCTGCTAAGGGGATGACAGGCTATAAATGGAAGCAGGTTAACAAATGCTGATTTGAGTCATGACCATTTCTAAAGTGGAAGTGTGTGTAAGGGAAACCTGCAGCAAGGGGCAGCGCTATGCTTTGAATTTACAGAATTCACCTACTACCTGACCCATTGTAACACAACTTTGGTTCAAATTCACCCTGGTCACAAATGGATTTAGAAGTTGAGAAACTATGTGTATAATTTCATCTAAAAAGTTCTGTCCTTTTCAAAGGAGTGACTCTTACAGATGCTCATGACTCAGCACATGGGAAACAACCTGACCTGCTGTAGCAGGTTTACATTTCTGTAGCTGGAAGTGACTGAGAATTTTAATCCAAACAAGCAAGTTAACCCTTTTGAGTGTCAATGTGCATGCTTGTTGAGCTCAGAAGTCTGACCTCCCAGACATTCTTACATCAGAACTGAAACATCCCTGAGATAAAGCTGAATGAAGATGCTGTCCACAACTGCTTGGCTTTCTGGGAACTGTCTGTTCCCCCCCACATATACTCTCTCTTTACAGTTTGACATAGCAAACCATTAGTATCACAAACTCAGCATATCTATGATAGTGTTAAGCATTAAGAAGACACAGAAAGCAAGTATTAGCTTACTATTTGAACTGAAAGAACAGTGTGTGTTCATCCTGAACTACAGACACTGTTCGGCTAATTTTCACTTCATTTTGTGGAGTAGTTGAGGTGAAAACACTTTCTGCTCTGCAGGGAAGCTGCTGAATACAGAAGGTCAGCAACCCAAAACAGCTCTAGGAAGTTCCTGAAACTGACTAGATTCATTAGACCCCTCCCTCTCAAGAGTAAAGAGTAAATAGTAGAGACTGCTAAAAGTCACTCTCAGACCAGCCACAAAGGAGCAGAGACCAGCCACGTAGCAGGAGTGGGGGGACACAGGGACACAGGAACATGGGACATGACAGAAACCAGCTGAGCTACCAGGGAGAGCTTTAGAATACCTGAGCCACCTAGAAAGGAAATTCTTTAACCTGTAGAGCTGCCCAAAGGCTGTGCAGAGGGTTCCAGATTCCCAGCTTTTGTGAATTATCACCCATGTTGGGGTGGGCTTGGGTGATACAGCTGTCATTGAGTCATTCCTGCTCCTGTAAGAAACCCCTCATTCATGGTCCTGTAAGAAACCCCAATAAAACACACTAGTTCACCAACTTAGCCTTTGTTGTTATCTGTACTTCGGTCTATTGTGGGCTCACTATCTGGAGTGACTGTGTGAGTGCATACATGGTGTGTTGTGACTCTGTCACATAATACTCCATCATCCTAGTGTACCCTTTCCTTACAATGATAGAAAAGAGGTTAAGAACTCAGGAGTGACTGTGGCCCATCTGAAACACAGACAAGGAGATGGGACAGCGCAACTCCCATTTAGAACACAGTTCTGATTCACTAGAAAAACTCTGCTCCATACTTTTCTGTCTCTGAATCCAGAACGCTTCTTCTTCTTCTCTTCTGGATAAGGCTCAGCCCCAGCATCCACGGCCTTTCCATCAGGACTGGCGACATCCCCTTCATCTTTAGTTTTCTCCTTATCACCACTGTCAGCCCTTTTGTTGTTGACACATGGCGGAGACTCTGCATGAGCCCTGGTGACGCAAAAGAGAAGCCTAGATTAGCCCCAGATGTCCATCACATTAAGTCACTCACATATATAGCTTAGCAGAGCAGCAATCACATTTGTCTAAAGTCCTTCATGAAGAACTTCCTAACACTGAAAGTACTCAACAACCCCCTCCACCTTGTTACACACAGGAAGCAAGAGCAGCAGCTTGCTAAGGGAAATAAACCAGGCACAAAAAAGAAAAAACTAGAAAATTGCATTTCCAGGAGTTTTTGAGATTAGTTAAATTATGGTACAGAATAAAGAATATGGCATTATTATTTAATGGGTAGGAGTTTCAGGTTGTAAAGGTGAAAAATGTTCTGAAGGTGGACAGTTGAAGAGATGGGAAGCTGCTTTTCAATGAGTATAGCATTTCATTTTTAATTTACAGCGGGAATATCATACTTAATTTTTTTTGAGATTTTATCTTTATGTATTAGTGCATATCTGTGCATCATGTTTATGCAGTGCCAGCAGAGGTCAGGAGAGGGCATGGATCCCTGGGACTGGAGTTAAAGAGCTGTTAGCTGCTGTGAGGTTGCTGAGAACTGACCCTGGGCCTGGATCCTCTGGAAAAGCACACTCTGCTCTTAATGTCTTTGCCATCTCTCCAGCTCCAGGAATACCATCTCATTTTTACTATCCAGGGGGCATATCATTTCATTTTTACCTTTAATGAGCATACTATTTCTTTCTTATTCTTCAATATGATTACTATTCCATTCTTATTTTTTAGTGGGCATACCATTCCATGTAGACCAATGCCCTGCCTGGCAGCTGGGCCTCTCTGTGCAGGCTACTCTGATGTCAACTTGACAACAACCTAGAGTCACCTGAAAGAAGGAAGCCTCAACTGGGAAAATGTCCCCATAAGACCCACCGTGTGTGGGAGGGCAGTCCATTGTGGGTGGTGCCATACCAAGGCTGGTGGTCCCGGGTTCTATAAAAGGGCAGGCTGAGCCAGTAAGCAGCACCCCTCCCTGGCCTCTGCATCAGCTCCCGCCTCCAGGTTCCTGCCCTGTTTGAGTTCCTGTCCTGATTTCCCTTGATGATGAACAACGATGTGGAAATGTGAGCCAAACCAACCCTTTCTTCCCCCAGTTGCTTTGGTCATGGTGTTTTATTGCAGCGGTAGTGACCCTGACTACAATATATGCCCATTAAGTTATCAATAGGAGGCAACACTTTAGTAAATGCTCCTCCAGCTGTTTAACAAGGTCTTCTATGAAGATTTGCAAGCACCTGGAGACAAGGCAATTCATTCGAATTCCTTAGGGTTTCAAACATTACATACAATTTAGTGTTATGAGAGATAACTTAGATATTCCTAGAAGCTATCTGGCCTCAACTAATAGAATCAAATGGCAGTGGTGGTGTGTATGTATGTGATGTGTGTAATGTGTGAGTAAGTGCAAGCATGCATGTGCCACAGCTAATGTGTACTGGTAAGAGGACAACCTCAGGCATTGATCTCCATCTTCCTCTGGTTTGAAATACAGTTTCTGTGATGTTGTGGCTATGACCATACTCAGGCTAGTGGTCCACATGCTCCTAGAGATTCTCCTGTCTCGGTTTCTCACTTTGCCATGGAAGCCCTGGGATTGTAGATGCCCTTCCGCATTCGATTCTGGGAATCAAACCCAGGTCTTCACACTTGGATGACAAGCACTTTATCCACTGACTAGCTCCCTAGCTCCACTGTCAATTATATAAACCCCAAACTGTTGAACATGCCAGGTGTGGTAGTACCTGAGATCTCAGCACTCATGTGGGACCACAAAGGCAGGAAGATCACAGCAAATCCCAGATTAGTCTAATCTATAATGCAAGCTTCAGGCCAGTCAGAGGTACATTGTGAGATCCTGTCTCCAAAACCCAAAACACCTCGAAGGTGCTTCACCCTAACACTGTATCCATCCGCCTTCCTCTAAGTTTGCCAATACCTTATACAAAGAGAACACAGAATGCATGTGACTGGTGAAGGAATACCAACAGAGTCCTGTACTCAGAAGGTGGAGGGAGGGAGGAGGGATAAGGAGGAGGGAGGAGGGCAAAAGTGTTGCTATTAATATATTGGATTAATGCAAGAGTCTTTTTTTTTCAGATTCTGTTTTCATTGAAAATAAAAATTTCAAATTATATATTCTTTCTTTCTTTCTCTCTTTTTTTGGGGGGTGGGGGGACAAGATCTTTCTACATAGCCCTGGCTATCCAGGTAGTCACTACATAGACCAGGCTGGCCTACAACTCACAGAGGTTCACCTACTGTTGCCTCCCAAATGTTGGCATCAAAGGTGTGCACTACCACACTCAACTCAATAAAAAATGTTCTGATTTCGGCTCTCCGTCCCTCTCTCTTCCCATGTTCTCCTCATGCCCTCACCCTTACAACTCCATGCCTTCTTTCTCTCTTTAGAAAACAGACTAATAGGAAAAAAAAATAAAAATAAAAATTAAAAAAAACCAACAAAGACAAAGCATAGAAACCAGCACAAAAACACAGAATCGGAAATCATAATGTGCAAGCAAATAACCAGTGTGGTAAAAAATGCCCTAAGAGAGCAATATGAGACAAAAACCACAACAACGAAATAAAACAAGACAACAATAACAAAAACCAACCAAGCAAACAAACAAAAACTCCCCAAAGGGCTCGGTGTTCATTTTGTGTTGGTCATCTACTGCCATGCATGGGACCTGCCCTTGAGTGTGGTTTGTAAGACTCCCTCGGAGAAACCAATTTTTCCTGTGTAAGCCGTTGCCAATTGGAGATAGCTCCTGGGTTTGTGGAGATAAGAGACTGCCTCAAGATCCACAAGCAGAACAAAAGTGTGATTTGTTTTAATTACTTTCCTACATGCACATTTGGAAACATTATTATGCTTAAATATATCGTAGAATTTGATTCACTTGTGATTCTGTGTTTTCTTTTGATTTAGAGCATGAAGCTGCTGCCCACTAGGGCTGCTTGTACATGACCACAGGTAACGGAGGCTTATACCCCGATACACAGTTAGCTAGCTCTGGGGAAAATGCTTGTCAGTCTGGCTTTTAGAGCAATTACAAAGAAGGGAGAGAGAGAAAGGCAGAAACAGAGAGCAGAGGAGGGCATTTGCCTAGCATTCGGGTGACTTGAACTTGATGTCCAGAACCATCCTCTCAAAGAAAGACCAACATACTGTGTACGCACACAGGGTAATGACACACTGGACACCGTTAATACTTAATGACCATACTCCAGGCTAGTGGTCCACATATATATATCAATAAAAAATAATAAGAAGAAACAGAGTCATGTCTAATAAGTTCTGCCAGGGGCAAAATCAACCATAAAAACAAGTGAATGAGGAGGGGCGTGGAGGTATATGCCTATAATCAGAGCACCAGGGGGAAGCTAAAGCAGATGGACCTGAGCCAGACAGCAGTCTGGGTTACAAGTTCAAAGCCAGCCTGGACGCTACCAAGAGATTCTTTTTCAAAACAAAACCAAACCCTCTCAATCATTTCTTGAAGTAGATTAAACTAGAGACAAACCCAAAACAAGCAAGCGAAAAGCATGGGGGAAAAAAAATCACCAAATATTTTTAAGTGTTAGCAACAGACTTCCAAATAAGTTATTAGAAAAAATTGAAGATTAAATAATAAGAAGTAGGAAATAACATAAACTGGATGAAAACAATATATTAAGAATGTAAGGCATACCTAAAGCACTGCTCAGAAGAGGCTACCAAACTCCAGATCGGGAAAAAACTAAAAATGTCAAGTTAATGATGTAAAAACTCTACTTTAAAGGAAGTACTAGAAAAAGAACAAACCCATCACCATCAAGGGGAAGATAATAAAGAACATAAATACATAAACCAAAAAAAAATAAATGGCTGTGAAACTTGGCTCACCCACATGAAGACAAAAGAGGGCCAAAGGAACAGTTTTATACTATTAACACCATAAATTCTCTGAAGTATTATAACCTTCATTTGGAGAGGTGGCTCAATGGTTAGGAGCAGGGGCTGCTCTTGCAGAGGACCTGAATTAAGTTCCCAGCACATACATGGTGGCTGGAAGCTCTCTGTAACTCCGGCTTTGCAGGATCCAATTCTCTATTCTGGAGTCCAGGGAGCACTGCACACACGAGGCGTATACATACATATATACATGTAAGCAGATACGCATACACATAGAATAAAAATAAATAGACAAGTAAATAAATCTAAAAAAACAAAGGCGCAGACTACTGAAACCAAACGCACGGTTAGGGAAACAAAGGCATTTGTGTTCTGAGTCCTGACACAGTGTCCAATGAATAGAACTAAGAGCTTCTTTAGATGCTGCTAGAGGAACGGGTCGTGTGTGTGTGTGTGTGTGTGTGTGTGTGTGTGTGTGTGTGTGTGTGTGTGTGTGTGTGTGTGACAGAGAGAGAGACTCAGCACGTGGCTAGCACACACAAAGCCCTAGGTTTGGGCCCTAGCATCACAATAAGAAAATAAATTCCCTACCTCATCTCAATCACAAAAATTAACCTACAAGCATCCATAAGGCTAAAAGTCTAAAACTTAGAACATAGACATCATATAGCAGGGGATAAGCAAAAATTTCCTCAATAAGAAACAAAACCCATTAACTTACAAATAGAACTTCCTCAAAATTAAAGTTAAGATGTTGTTCTTTGAGATACAATGAAAAAGAGAAAAATGTGACTATTCACTTGGAGACAATATTTACAGTTAAGTACTTGTCTGCCCAAGTCTTGTGTCCAGAAAAAAATTTTTAGTATTAAAAACAAAACAAAATGAAAACAAAAACACAAACAAAAAACCAATTTTGGGTTGGAGAGACAGGCTGGGAGTTATGAATACACACTGCTCTCACAGAGCACCTGAATTCAGTTCCCAGCACCCACGTCCGGGACTCAGCTGTATCTCCAGCTCCAGGGGATCTAAAGCTCTTTTCTGGATTCTGCAGGTACCCTCACACAAGTACATACACCCACACACAGACATATGCATGTGCACATTCATGTCATTTTTAGTGGTAATTTGAATAGACGATCCACAAAGGAGGCCAAAGAAATGACAATAATTCTGGGAAGAAGCTTGGCAGCATCAGCTGTTAGGTAAACAGAAAGCATAGCACAATGAGACGCCTGGCCAGAAATGTTCCAACTAGAATAGCACAAACTGTGTGGGAGCAGGATCCCTGCTCAGCCAGTCCCCAGTGGTGCACTGCAGAGAACCCAGTGGAAAACGGTTTGGTGTTTTATTTGGTCTCAAATACGTTTCTTTCTTATGTCATTACCGTTATTAGGTGTGTGGGGGAGGGCACACACCTCACTGACTGTGTGGAGGTCAGAGGATGGTTGCTGGGAGTCAGTTCTCTCCCCCTACTGTGTGGGTCCCAGGGATCAAACCCAGTCACCTTGTTTGGTGACAGGAGCCTTCACCCTCTGAGCCACCTAGCTGCCCCGGGTGGGCAGTTTTGAATCAAGTTTATATTTTCTGAGCAAATATATTCCTAGGTGTTTATAGCTTGTGAATTTCCAGGCAGTTTTATCACTCAGAACAACCAGGAAAAAGCAACTGATTAATGGTAACACGCTTTCACATGACGTCCATATGAAGGAGTGCTATGTGACTCAAAGGGATCCCGACTTCTGATGCACATGGATACATTCCCAAACCATCTCACTATGCTGAGACACATCCAAATGGGTGTTGTTATTACTTTGCCACTGTTTGTTTTAAAGACAGGCTGCCCTTATATTCACAGTGCTCCTGTCTCTGTATCCCCAGGGGCTGTGATCTGAGGTTATGCCACCACACCTGACTCCAGGAAAAATTCTTTATGATCACATTTAGATTAAATGTCAGAAATACAAAATGATGGTGATAGGAATCACCTCAGCAGCTGCTTGGAATTGTGGGTAATAGGAGGCTGCCATAGAAGAAACATGGGAGGACAATATGGGTTGGTAGAAATGTTCTATTTCTTGATTTGGGGGTGGTAACACAACTATATACATTTTTTAATAATTATGGGACTATGTATTTAAAATGGGTAGAGTTTATTATATATTAATCAATGGAATTAATTTCAAAAATGTACTGTTTTTGAAAGCCAAGCATAATGACAGCAACTTGAAGACAGGGTGAGTCAAGTGGGCGAGAAACACAAATATGGCAGAGCCAAACGGTGGCCCGATGCTCACCACATCTTTCCCTCCGGGGAAGGCTCAGTGACTCATAAGAAAGTGTTCAGGTGACACAAGTGTACCAAGGATTGTTGGTTCCATGTGGCCACCAAACGATGCAAATATCCAGCAGAGGAGCCAGGCAGAGCTTGAAGCTCTGTTTCCTACCTGCTTCTAGGGCAGGATAGCACAACTGTTTGCAAATTCAACGCCATTGACAGAAAATGACTCAGCAGAGGAACTCTGACATAAAATCAAGCAGGAAATAATACTCACTTCTTCCATAAGAGACCAGTGCTGGCGGTCACTGCAGATGCTCCCAGGAAAGCTACCATCATGAGTCTTCGTTTGCTCTGTGTGGGCTGAGATGCCCCATGGTACCATCGAGAGCCCACAGCTAGTTCGGCCAACGCAGAAAGGGTATTAAGACGAAACATCCTGTGGACAAAGGATGGAAATGTCACTGTCAGATGCTGCTGGTGGCCATGACGACAATGATAGCGACAGCAGCAACATCACCAAACACTGATGAAATAAATACCTGCTCTGTCAGACACAATTCTGTTTCACAAGTATTAGCATCAGGAGAGCTTATGAAAACAGAACTACTACTTACTAGTATCAGTAAAAGTAAAATTAGAAGACAGAAACCACACACTAACTTAAAACACAAAAATCCTGATATAAAATACTACTAATTGTAACAGGAGAATAATTACTTAGATGTAAGGAGGTGGCATTTCTAGGAAGGAGCCACAAATTCCAGGGCTGACAGAGGGTACCAAAGGGGCCAGTTCAACCAGGGAGGGCTGCTAGATTTTGTAAAAAGGACAAAGCCGTGGAAGCTTTGGAACTTTACTAAGGTATCATATCAGCAAAATTTATTAGAAAACCATCATGGGGGTGCCAGAGAAAGCCATGGAGAATTCACGGCAGCAGAATCTGTTGGTGAGGTTCCCTTCATGGATCAGGGGGAGTGGAGTTACTGCATGTCCCACTAAGGTGTGCAAGCCACAGGAGAATCAAGCAAGGAGCACACAGGATCAGAAGAGGCAGACCTTTCTCCTGTGGTGCCTCCCTCCTGACAAGGGAGAAAGAAAGGTCCAGGACCACACAGGACAGTGCAAACAGACCTGGGTCTGAAAAGCCACTGGCAACTAAATTGGTCTTTTCACAGGTCTAAGTGTGACATGCCAGAAAATCCACACTAGGAAGCTTGGGGACCAGAGCTTAAAGCCAGATGGCACCAACTTTTAGCTGGAAGACGCTGCCATTTCCCGCAATGATGCTGAGAGATACTTGCATTAAACTAATTGAAGTTTTAATTAAATCTTTCCCAGTCCCAGCCCTTGGAAACCTTCCTCCCTATCAGATTCTTTTCATTTCATATTTAAAGTATCTCTAAAGAAAAAATTCATTTAATGAAATGTTTCTCAATCTTCCTGCTGCTGCGACCCTTTAACACAGCTCCTCACACTGTGGTGACCTCTAACCATAAAATTAATATTTTCATTGTTACTTCATAGCTGCAACTTTGCTGCTTTGCGAATTGTAATGTAATATACAAACCCTGTGAAGAGGTCATTTGACCCTCACAGGGATTTGCGACCCACAGATTGAGAAACACTGCTTTAATGTTTTGTTATATCAGAGATACCCAGGACTTCACCAAGATACCAAAAGTGAAGTCGCTCCTTTCCCAAAGCTATCACTAAAACAAAGGTCTTAAAGGCCGAAAACTGTGTGAAAGTTGTGCATGTCACCCACCGTTCAGGCAGCTGGGACATTGGAAGTAGGCCCTACACTCTGTTAGAAGAACACTATCAGAGAAATTAGACACCATCAAATTCCCCTAAGGAATGCAGAAGACAGTACACAACTGTTCCTCACAGATGTCAAGGGTCAGTGACCCTGCTGTAGCCAATGTCACCATGATGAATTCTGATGGCCTCCCACGGGCTCCTGACTATGCTTCTGATTGAGTTCACTAAAGATTAATTCTAAATGTACACTTTTTTTCACCTTAAGAAACATCTATATTGTTCAATTGTCAACAGACATCGACCCTCATACTTCCCATCCCATAGGCAAACTCCGCTTTCCTGTTCCTTTAAATTGGGGTGTGTGTCTCACCATGTTCCTCACTCTGACCAATGGAAGGCAGACGAGTTCTGCAAAGTACTTTTAGGACATGTTGCTTCCTCTGCTTCATCCAGAGATCATGCTGGAAGCAGATATTGGCCTGCCCCTCTGGGTTCCAAAACAAAGCGGTCTCAGCCTGAACAAACCACGTCAGGCCCATCGCAACCAGCTGAGCATAACAGACGTTCAGAATGCAGCTGAGGAATGATGGAGTGTGAAAGCCACACAAATTGGGGCTCTTTGTTGCCATAGCAAGTACTAATTCAACATCCAAGAGAATTCCTGAGGCATTTTCATTCAAAATTAACTTATTAAATTCACACTGCCTACCCGGCTGTGTGTGCAATCTAACAAATGACCAATATTTTAGATTCTAAGGAAGCAAGACACACTTGAAACATTCTTTAAAATTTTTATTGCATATTTATTTGTGTATGTGCACATATGGGCATGTGCAAATAAATATATGCACAAATACCATGGTATACACCATCCAGTTGTCCAATAATCAACATGTACGATAAGACAGGTGAGCCGTGGGCATGAGGCAGGACAGACTAATGGAAATGGGTTAAGATGAAAGAGCAAGCTAGCAATGTGCCTGAGCCATAGGCCAAACAGCATGAAGTTAATATAAGTGTCTGTGTGTTTTCAGGGGACTTTGAGTCCAAATAATCAGAGCAGGTCCGAACTGTGGGCCTAGCCCAGGCCAGAAACCACTTTTTGTAGATGGGGCACCAGCGTGGGGCCCATATTACCCACATAAAGCCTGAGAAAACTTAAAAAGGGTTCTAGAGCACAGAAACAGAACCAAAGACAGCTTCTGAGTTGTGTCTCTGAAATGGGTTGTAGAATAGAGTGGCTCCAGTGTCTATGCCATATTGAAAACTGCCGAGCAGGGTGGAGACACAGCCAAAGCAATGCTCTACTGTCTAGCATTTTAAAAGCTCTTCTGGTTAAAAAGTGATTAATAATACTCAATAAAACAGATTCAGATAGAGAAAAAGCACTAAATGGGTTACAATGTGTGTGAAAAAATACACAGGTTTCAGAGAGAAAAAGAGAATAAGAGAAAGTCCATAAAAAAGAGAAATAGAGTAATAAAAATATAAAAATTCATATAAAGACGGAAAATAGACAAAGAGTCTGGATTGTGGTTACTATTGTGTTTTCTTTAATTTTTTTAATTGTTAATGAGCTAACTGCAGAAAGACAAGTGATTGCAAAGGCTGATAAGTTGAACAAACATGTATTTTAAAGGTATCTTGACTTTGAAATTTGGGTCTAAGGATATGTTGCTTTGGAAAAGAGGTTCTGCTTTTGTGTCTGCAGAAGATGAGAGCCTGTGGATTGCTTCCTGGCTATTATGGTTTGTTCAACCAAGACCCCCTGATCTTGATGGGAAGGGATGGTCACACCATCTTCAAGGCTGAAACTAGGATGATCCAGTCTCAAGAACCCATAAGACTGCCAGCATCTTCAATCAGCAGGAAGTAGTAATAGAAAGCTATGCCCAAATTCCCAAAATATTCTTATAAATGTTTGTTTTCATTATTAATGGTTAATGGTCATAAACAATCTCTTTCCAAAAAGGGGGGGATATGATATATGAATGATCTAAAAAGATAGATTATTGAATTTAACCCAAATATCAGCTTTTAATCTCAAAATATTTTACACTGGCATAGATTTTGGCTTTTTGATACAAATTTAAGGTCAATTTTGTTATGCTGTAACATATTTTTATACTTTTGTTTAAGATATGATGTTTATATAACTCATTTAAAATTGTAATATATAATTAAGAAATGCAGATTAATAGTCATCTATGATAACTAAACATAGTCATGTTAGATTCTTTTGGTATACAAAAATATACTGCAATTAGATAGGAAATCTTCAAACACTTCAAAAACCTATAGAATATAGAATTTAAAATATTTAAAACTTATCTGGACAGTGAGACAGGTCTGGTCCTGGCAGCACCAATCTACTTCAAGAGAATGATGGGCACTGAAGAAACTCCATATGGAATTTACTTTATTTGTGTCAACCGTTAGGTTAGCCACTGGACAAGACACTGTTCTTGTATTGACTGCTTGACAGTATGCTGTATAAATTAGACATGCAGGACCCATAGGAAAATAACCTCTGAACTTTGGCAGAACAAGCAGAGATGGTCCTTCAAGTTCCCGTTTTGCAGGAAAAAAACGCCAGACATCTTTCAAGACACAAGGAGAAGAGACTGACAAACTATGCCAGAATGGGCAGAGCAGTCCTTCAGATTTCCGGCTTCACTGAACTCTAGGCCTCTAAGGTAAAGATAGATACCCTACCATTTTACAAGAGATTTTGGATAACTGTCCAGGCAAACAGGTGTAATCTCTGTCATCTCTAGATTTTGGAAGTTCCTTCACTTCCTGTTTACTCAGGTAATAGTATATCCTTCTGTGATCTTTGATGTAGTTGAAGATTAGACAGTTATAAGTATATTTTCTCTAGTTATTATAAAAGGTATACTAGATATGAAACTTTAGATTTACAGAGATAAATAAATGATAAAATATTTTCTTTAATTTTGCTAAATACAAATAAATATTATAACTATAATTCTTGCTTAATAGCTGCTTTATTATGGGTAATTTTGCTATGTTGAAATTGAAATCTTCCTTTTTGATTAAACAGAAAAGGAGAAATGATTTGAGAATGTCTTTCTGTATGCTGTGGAATAAAGGAACTGTTTTGGTCTATGGCGGGTTTTTAGAAGTAGGTGGAGAAATTGGAGCATAGATAGGAGGAGGGCAGAGTCAGAAGAGACACTATCCAGCTACCCAAGAATCAACATGTAAGGAAATAATAGGTAAGCCACAGGCCACATTGAAGGACAGATTAATAGAAATGGGTTGAATTAAAATGAAAGAGCTAGCTAGCAATATGACTGAACCATAGGCCAAACAGCATGAAATTTAAAAAAAAAAAAAATGCCACGGCATGTTTGTGACGGTCAGAGGACAATCAGCAGAAATTAGTTTTCCCCAATCTCCATTCCCCAGAAATTGAACTCAGACTGTCAGGCTGAGTGGCAAGGGCCTTTAAGAGCTAAGCCATCTTGTCAGTATCGAAACATACTTAAAATGATATTTCTAAAATGGTATCTGAAGAAATATATAGGAGAGGATGTAGTTGCTCCATGGCACTTTACAAACACAAGGATCTAATCAATTCCCAGAGTCCATGTTTTAAAAAAAAGTTTTTTTCAAAGACTTAGCATAGGGAGTGCAGTATCTTTGATCCTAGGCACTCTGGAGGCAGAGGCTAGTCTGTCTACACAGTGAGTTTCAGGCTAGCCAGGGCTACACTGTGAAACCATGTCTCAAAACAACAACTAAAACCTAACAAAACAGAAACAAATCAGGACCTGTCCAACCCCAAGTTAGAAAGCAGCCACTTTAAATTTTCTGCTCTGCTTAACAAAGAAGCTATCTGTGAAAACAGGTATTTGGGTGTGGTTTGCATATAATATGAAGTGTGGGAGGGCTGCTGTTCTGGGGTTCCCTTCATCCTGTACGTGGTGAACATAAGTAAAGGGTTGGGAAAAGACTTTGCAATCAAATGGTCCTAAGAAACAAGCTAGTGTAGCCATCCTAATATCTAACAAAATACACTTCAAACTAAAATCAATCAAAAGAGACCAGGATGGACATTACTTATTCATCTCAGGAAAAGAAAAGTCTCAATCCTCAGTATTTATGGCAACACAAGGGCACCTACATAAGTAAAAGAAACACTACTAAAGCTTAAACCTCACATCAAATGCCACACACTAATAGTGGGAGTCATCAATACCCCACTTTCACCCTTGGATAGGTCAACCAGACAGAAACACAACAGAGAAATAAGGGATCTAACAGATATTATGATCCAAATGGACTTAACAGATTTATACAGAACCTTCCACCCAAACACAATGGAATTTACATGTTTCTCAGCACCCCATGGAACTTTCTCTAAAATTGACCACATACTCAGACATAAAAGCAAATATCAATAGACACAAAAAATGGGAATAACTCCTTGTATCAGATCAGATCACCATGGTCTAAAGCTAGAGTTCAACAACAAGGAAATCACAGAAAGCCTACAAATCACAAAAACTGAGCATCTCTCAATTGAAACACCTCTGGGCCAAGGAAGACATTAAGAAATAAATAAAAAAAACAAACTTCCTAGAATTTAATGAAAATGAATTCACAACATACCCAAACTTATGGGACACAATGAAAGCAGTGTAAGAAGAAAGTTCATAGCACTAGATACTTGTATGAAAAACCTAGAGGAATCTCACAAGAGACCTAACAGCACAGCTGAAGGCTTTAGAACAATTAGACAAAACTCGCCCAGAAGGAGTAGACCACAGGAAATAATCAAATTTAGGGATGAATCAATACAATAGAAACAAAGATAACAATATAAAGAATTGATGAATCAAAGAGTTGGCTCTTTGAGAAAGTCAACAAGATAGATAAACACTTATCCAAACAAACCAAAAAAACATATATATATATAGAGAGAGAGAGAGAATCCAAATTAAAAGAATCAGAAATGAAAAGGGGGATATAACAACAGACACCCAGGAAATCCAGAGAATTATCAGGTCATACTTTGAAAATCTATACACCACTAAAATGGAAAACCTCAAAGAAATGGACAGCTTTCTGGAAAGGCACCACTTACCAAAATTAAATCAAGATCAGAGAAATGAACTAAATAGACCTATTATGCCAAGGAAATTAAAGCTGTTATTAAAAGTCTCTCAAGTAAAAACAAAAATCCCAGGACCAGATGGTTTCAGTGCAGAATTCTACCAGACATTCAAAGAGTAACTAATACCAATACTCCTCAAACTGTTCCATACAGTAGAAACGGAAGGAACATTGCCGAATTCTTCTTATGAGGCCACAATCATCCTGCTACCCAAGCTACTCAAAGATGAAGCAAAGAAAGAGAATTACAGACCATTCTCCCTCATGAACATTGGTGCAAAAATACTTAATAAAATTTTGGCAAACCGAATCCAACAACATATCAAAAAAATCATCCACCACGATTAAGAAGGCTTCATCCCAGAAATGCAGGGATGGTTCAACATATGAAAAACTGTGAATGTCATCCATTATATAAACAAACCGAAAAAAAAAAAAAACACATAATCATCTCTTTAGATCCTAAAAATTGTTTAACAAAATCCAACATTCCTTCATGATAAAAGTCCTGGAGATCAAGAATACAGGAAAAATACCTAAATATAATAAAAGCGATATACACCAAGCCAACAGCCAACATCAAACTAAATGGAGAAAAAAACTCCAAGCAATCCCACTAAAATCAGGAACAAGACAGACTGTCCTCTCTCTCCTTATCCATTCAATATAGTTCTTGAAGTTTTAGCTAACGCAATGAGAACAAAAGGAGATTAAGGGGATACAAATTGGAAAGGAAGAAGTCAAACTATCTCTATTTGCAGATGATAGGATCATATATATAAGTGACCCCACTAGGGAATAAACACCTTCAGCGATATAGCACGGTACAAGATTAACTTAAAAAAAAAAATCAATTTCCCTCCTATACACTAATGATAAAAGGGCTGAAAAAGAAATAAAGGGAACATCACCCTTTATAATAGCTGCAAATAGCATTAAATATCTTGTTGTAACTCTAATCAAAAAAGTAGCAGACCTGTTTAACAAAAATTTTAAGTCATTGAAGAAAGAAATTGAAAAAGATATCAGAAAATGGAAAGATCTGCCATACTCCTGGATAGGTAGGATCAACATAGTAAAAATTTTACCAAAAGCAATCTACAGATTCAATGTAATTCCCATCAAAATCCCAACACAATTTTTTACAGCCCTTGAAAGAACAATACTCAACTTCATATGGAATAACAGGAAACCCAGGATTGCCAAAACAACCCTGCTCAATAATAGAACTTCATGAGGCATCACCATCCCTGACTTCAAGCTATCCTATAAAGCTACAGTAATAAAAACAGCCTGGTACTGGCATAAAAACAGACTTGTGGATCAATGGAATCAAATAGAAGACCCTGACATTAACCTACATACCTATGAACACCTGATTTTTGACAAAGAGGCCAAAAATATTCAATGGAAAAAAGATAGTATCTTCAACAAATAGTGTTGACATAACTGGATAGTAGTATGTAGAAGACTGCACATAGATCCAAACCTATCACCCTGCACAAAACTCAAATCCAAGTGGATCAAAGACCTCAACATAAACCCAGCTACACTGAACTTGCTAGAAAAGAAAGTGGGAAATACCCTCCAACACATTGGCACAGGTGACCACTTCCTAAATATAACACCAGTAGCACAGACACTAAGAACAGCAATCAATAATTGGGACCTGCTGAAACTGAGAAGCTTCTCTAAGGCAAAGGACACATTCAGTAAGACAAAACAACAGCCTACAGAATGGGAGAAGATCTTCACCAACCCTACATCTGACAGAAGACTGATCTCTAAAATATATAGAGAACTCAAGAAACTAGAGTTCAAAAACCTAAATAACCCAATTTAAAAAATGGGGATCAGAGCTAACAAAGGAATTCTTAACAGAAGAATTAGAAATGGGTGAAAGGCACTTGAAAAACTGTTCAACGTCTTTAGCCATCAGAGAAATGTAAATCAAAACAACTTTGAGATAGCTGTCTTACACCTGTCAGAATGGCTAAGAACAAAAACACAGATGACAGCCTATGCTGGAGAGGTTGCGGAGCGAGAGGAACACTCCTCCATTGTTGGTGGGAGTGTAAACTTGTACAGCCATTCTGGAATGCAATATGGCGACTCCTCAGAAAACTGGTTATCAATCTCCCCAAGGATCTAGAAATATCACTATTGGGCATATACCCAGAGGATGCACATTTGTACCCCGAAAGGCATTATTAGCTCAACTATGTTCATAGCAGCATTATTCCTAATAGCAAGAACCTGGAAACAACCTAGATGTCAACCTAGATGTCCTTCAACTGAAGAATGGATTAACAAACTGTGGTATAGCTACATAATAGAGTACCACCCAGAAGTTAAAAAAAATGACATCCTAAAATTTGCAGACAAATGGATGGATTTGGAGAATATTCTCCTGAGCGAGATATCACAAGCCCAGAAAGATAGGCATGGGATGTATTCACTCATAAGTGGACTTTAGACAAAAAGCAAAGAATATCCAAGCTGCAAACCACAACCCCTGAACAGCTTTGGATCAGAAGGAACTTAAGAGAGACATCCAGAAATCCTCCTAGGAAGAGAAAATAAAGAAGATCTCCTTAGCAAATTGGGGTCATAAAGGGTTTCAAGCAATAAGAGGTGGGAACAAATCATGAGAGGAGATGGTTGAGTGAGAGGAGCAAAGAGGGAGAAAAAAAGAGATGGATATCTCGATAGAGGAAGCCAATGTGGGGTTGGAAAGAGACTGGGTGCTAGAGAAACCTCCAAGAACTCACAGCATGTCCCTGGCTAGGTATCGAATCAATAGTAGAGGGGGTGCCTAAACAGGATTTCCCCTATAATCAAATGAATAACCACTCTAAGTGTTATTACAGAATCTACATCCAACAATGAATAGAGATGGATGCTGAGATCTGTGGCTAAGCACTGGGCAGAGCTCCTGGTCCAGCTGAGAGCAGGGGCAAAGAGTCTGTATGAGCAAGGGGATGGGGATTATGAGAAAAATTCCCATGGTGATGGCTAGTTGAAGCTCTGGGAAGCTCACTGAATCAAGAACAGCCACTGGTGATTATCGGGAAAAGGAGCTAAGTCCTTGAAGGATAGGCAACTGTTGATTGGCATGTGCAGTATGTGGAGCCTCGAGGGGTGGGATCAGACTGTGTTCCTATGTGTAGGCTGGCACCTTGGAGCCCATTCCCTGCAGAGGAACACCTAACCCAGTCTTGATATTGGGATTAGTAAATCGGACTTGCCTGGAGTGGATGTGCCAGGCTGAACTGACCCACCCTGGGACTTCTTACCCAGGGGTAGACTGAAGGCTGACTGGGAGGGACTGGGAGGAGGAAGGAGAGGGGAGCATGGGGATACATGGAAAAAAGACTTTTTATTAAAAAATAATAAAGAAGAAAAGATTTTAAAATTTTAAAAGAAAGGTTTTTTTTTAAAAAAAAAAAAAAACAAAAACAAAAACCAACCAACCTCTAATTTACTAAAATGACTATATTCAGTGGTTGAGACTTGTCAGATTCAATCACTGGTCTATTGCTGACTCTTTCCTGAAACTGAGATAAATCTTGTTCTTGCCACCTGTACCCAGGCCAGGTACAATCTCAACACTGGAGCTTAATCCTGTAGTCCTTATAGACAAAGTGGGACCATATTTATTTTCTGTGACTCAACCTTCACAATTCCAACACCACTCTTGGACCCCAGAAGTCATCTCCCATTACTGCACATGTGCTAACAGAATCCAACAGGGAAAGGCTGTCCCTCATATTTTCTTCCTAGCCAACAACTTCTGAATCATTTTTAAATTAACTTTTCCAAATGTACACACGTACAGATATAAATAGATCTGCTTTCGGCAACAGCAAAAATGAGTACAAGTAACAGAGATGTCTTGACAGACTGTGGTCATGACTGACAACCAGAAGCAAAGGGCCCTGGGGAGTTTCAATGTGACAAACACGGTCTCCAACCATCACACAAGCTGAGACAAGCTGGGACAAGCTGAGAGAGCTCAGCTGATAAGATCCGGAGAATAACTGGGTAAGCCACATTCGATTGTGAATGGCCAAGCTAAGAAGATATTCTCTCTCTCTCTCTCTCTCTCTCTCTCTCTCTCTCTCTCTCTCTCTCTCTCTCTCTCTCTTTCTCTCTCTCACACACACACACACACACACACACTCACACACACACACACACACACACACACACACACACACACACACACACGTGACCCTTGGTTTCTTAAATAGGAAAAGGTCAATGTCAAAAATGACTTTTCAGGACTAGAGAACCGGTCAGCGGTGAACCAGTCAGCGGTTAAAAGCAGTTGCTGCTCTTCCAGGACAGAGGTTTGATTTCCACACCCAAATAGGGCAGCTTCTGACTGCCTGTCACTCCAGCTCCCTGAGATCACACCCTCTTTGGGCCACTGTGGACTTAGACACACACAGAGAATAGCAATGTATTCACTAGCTCCGCAGGGAACAAACAGACTGACAAGAACCAAGGCAGAGAGCTACAGCCAGGACGCTTCTGCAGTCCTGAGGGTAGTTTAAAACACTGATCAGGTTCACATGTTATATCTATGCGTCATACTACTGCTGGGTTACATGAAACAATGTATGTTAATTTCATCTCTAGTGGGATTTCCTTAGATGCCAAGTAGTGAAATCCCACTAAGAACAGCCCTATTGTAATTATTCTTTAGCTCTGTGGTGGAGGAATCCGTAACTGATGTGTTGAGTTCTGAGGTCAAATAAACTTAGAGACCAGTTTTCCCCTGGGGTCTGGAAGGCTCAACAGGTCAACAGAGGCATTCAGGCAGATGGACATGCAAATTTACTGACTAGAGTTAAACCAAATTAAAGCAAGAACATTTTCTTTCTCAATACCCAGCTCCCTCCAAACTCTCCTCTATCACACTTCTTAGAGAATATCTTTGTGTAAATGAAACAAAACATCAAGAATACTTCTGTCTAAAGTGTCCAGGGAGGCAACTGAAAAGCAAGCTTGTAACCAAATAAAGCATCTGCTTCCCAACAAGAAACTTCTAGAACAAGATTGCTTGAAATCAGCATCAGTGTGTCATTGTTGTGCTCCAGAACCCAGGCTGTAGGGACTGAGAAGTTAATGCACTCTGCTTTGGGGAAATGCTAAAGGGTCACAGAACAGGAAATCCTTTAATAACTCAATCCACTCGGTTTACAGGTAAAGGACTAAGACCTTGGTAGGGCAAGGCCTGTTCAGAGCTAGCTAAAATAGATATTGGGATTTGTTTTTACTCCCAAGTAAATACTCTTAAGTAGAAAATTGCTTTGTAATAACTGTTCTCAGAGGAATAAAGAGCCACATTCTAAATGGAAATCAGTGGGTGCAGGTATAGCTCTGACATAGGTCACTTGCCTAGCACGCAAGAGGTTCTAAATTCAGTCCTCAGCATCTCGGTAAATATGCACATGCATAAGTAAACAAGTAAAATGTCCAATTCCAGAAAGATAAACAATGGTGCAATATGTGTAAACATTTAAAACGATTATCATAAAACATTAGTAAGCATCATCTCAAAAACCAAGAACAGCTAGGTGAGAAACAAGGCAGTCAGAAAGGTAAAGTCTCTGAAAACGAGGAAAAGAAACAATCTCACTTTTACTAGGAGAACCAAATTTAAGCTATAGTGAGGGGGGGGGGTATAGTTAGCTCTGTGGTAAAGTGCTAGCCCTCAGGAAATGGGCACACAAAGAAGTCAGATGTCCAGCTACAGACAGTTACATAAAAAGTTGGTACAAGCCTGGTGGTGGTGGTGCAGCCTCTAATCCCAGCACTCAGGAGGTGGAGGCAGGTGGATCTACAGAGCAAGTTTCAGGACAGCCGGGGCTACACAGGGAAACTCTGTCAAAGCAAAATAGAAAGTAGGTACAGTCTGTGGAGGGCAACTGGTAACATCCACAAAAACTGCAAACTGCCCAGTCATTCTCCTGATAATATATTCTATGATGCACTTATACCCCTGTGAAAGTCTCTGCGCATATGATTCTGTATTATAGTTTGTAGCAAAAGACCAAGAACTCCTCAAGAATTCTCAAGGAGGACTAATTGATATGGCATGTCCACATAGGCCATACCATGCAGCAGTGACTGGACAATAAAAATCTATGTATAGATAGAGAAGGAGGTTCCAAGAATCTACAAAAGCAAGGGCATTCTCACCACACAGCAGGTTCCAGGCTAGCCTGAGCTACAGACCAAAGCATACCCTAAAGATGGAATGAATGCCTATGTTTAAAAAGTAAAAAGGGGGCCAGCACCAACTACAGTGCTGTTTTCATGTTCTCCTCCCCTCAGGGCTCTGCAGGGAGGGGCCAGAGAGATGCTCAGTGACTAGGAGCTTGCTACACAATCATGAGGACCCTGGAGTCTGTAAGTCCTGCTCTGGTGGAGGGTGGGGAAGACAGGAAGATCACTGAGGCTCACTGAGTTCCAGCCTAGCTGAGAAAAGGAAGGTTCTGGAAGACTGGAAGAGACTCTGCCTCAATGGAATTGGTAGAGAGTAAGAGATGAGACACTAGATGATTTCAAACCTCCGTGCGCACACACACACACACACACCACAGAATAAAATAAAACAAACCTCTGTGATAAGAAGGGATAGCCTGAGAAAAACACCCATGAATAATGAAGAGGAGGACAGAGAGATGCATTGCTCGGATGGTAGAAACCCACAATGGAAGCCTCACAGAGCCCGCATTTAAAAAGCTACATACAGAGGCATGTGCTGTGTGCAATCCCAGCACTGCTACTTCACCATGGGAGGTACAGACAGAAGAATCCTTGATTTCAGCAGAGGATCACCTTTAACCTTAAATTCTAAGCGACCTCTTTGAAATATACTCTTTGTTTTCCATGAGTAAAACCCGTGAATATTAGCATGTACATGTTAATAAGCTTCCATTTGGTTTTTTCCCTTCATTAATGTATTTTTCATTCCAAGGAGTCCAATACAAAAACTCTGAGAAGGTAAAGGAACAATAGTTTTTCTTCCCCATGCTTTAAAAAAACAAAACAAAACCAAAAAAAACCCTGAAAACATTAAGTTGCATGTATAGCTTATTAGACTTTTATTAGCACTGAGCAGGTGAGCCCGCTTAGTAAGATCTGAATTCAGGTACACAAGTCTACCAAGAAAGCTGAAATACCTTTGACAAAATGCCTATTGTTGAGATGCAATTTCTACATTGCCTCGGCTGGTCTCAAACTCCTGAACTCAAGCAGTGTTCCTGCCTCAGGAGTTATGGTCACTATCTCACCAGACTAGCAGAGCATCTTGAAAGCAAATCCGAGTTACAGAAGACAGCCTGTATGAAAAGCTCCAAAAGGCCAGGGAAATAAGCCCTTTTCCTAAACTCCTTTCCTTTGATTGGATCTCTAAAAATATTACTAAGTAGACATATTCTGTTACATTTCTACCTTAAAAAAAATCTTTTCCGTGGTCTGGCAAGATGCAACAGCCAGTAAAGTGTCTGTTGTGCAAGCCTGCTGACAGTGACCAAGGTCTAAGTCCCAGATCCCAGAGTGAACAGGACCAACTCCATAATTATCTATTGACCATGTGCACAATGTAGCCTTACCCTGCACACATCACTAATTTAAAAAATAAAATAAAATAAAAAGATGTAATCCTTATCTGATCCCTTACCCTCCTCCAACTACTGCCTAACTTCTCCCCTTCTACTAGCCTCAGGCTCAGTCAAGAGTTTTCTAGGACTTGCCTCTCCTTGGATTCCTCCTCCATTTAACACATACCAATGATCTTTTCAGCCTTGCTCATCTACCCAGACCACTTTTACAGCTATCAGAGCAATTTTCATATTGCCAAATCCTAGCAAATTTCTGTCTGGATTATGCTCCACTTTTAAGTAGCACTTGAAAAGATAATTACTCCTTCACCCTCAAAATAGTCAAACACCACTCCGGCTCATGGTCTACTGCCTATATGAATGGTTCCATTTAGGTGGTTGTATCACCGAAAGCTCGGCATGGTAGTGCTCACTTTTAATCCTAGCACCTGGGAGGCAGAGGGGACAGATCTCTCAGTTCAAAATCAGAGTGAGTCTACAGAGTGAGTTCCAGATCAGTCAGGGCTACATAGTGAGTTTCCCTCTCTCCCTCTCCCTGTGTGTGTGTCTGTGTGTGTGTGTGTGTGTGTGTGTGTGTGTGTGTGTGTGTGTGTGTGTGTGTGTGTGTATCCTAATGACACCCTAGATTATGTAAATATAATTCTATAGTGTTCACAGATCAGCAGTCTTCTAATGACCCATTTTTCAAACTGTATCCTCATGGGTAAGTGATGAATGACTATACTTTCTACTACATCAGATTCTTTTTAATTTTACTTGAAATGTTGTGGGAATCTTTCTAGAAGAGTACTTGGACACTACTGAGTGTGGAAGAGAGACATGTCACTGGTGGGCCAAAGCCAGGACAACTCCTGAAAGGCTTAGATGGGGACCAGAACCATTTCCCTTCCCTACTCTAAAACCACATTGGGATGAGAGAGAGCAGCTTACGGGGGCCCAAACGGCAGTCAGCTTTTGGTTTTTAAGGGCATGTTATAGTTGACAGGCATTTGTGCCCAGGTTGTTGAGGGCAGTGACCCACTGTTTCAGCCATGTCTCCAGGTTATCTTTCCAGGCAGCAGGTGAAGTCTACTTGGGAAAAGCTAGCATAAGCAGTGATTTAAGTAAAGATAATCATTGGTTTTTTTTCTACCTCATTTCACTTCATTACATCTGGTTTTCTTACAGTTAATACTCACTGTACTGACTAGTTTTATCTCATCACAAGCTACAGTCATCAGAGATGAGAAGCTTCATTTGAGAAAATACCTCCGTAAGATTCAGTTGTGAGGCATTTTCTTAATCAGTGGCTGACAGAAAGGTCTACCACATTGTGGGCAGTGCCAACCCTGGGCTGGTGGTCCTGGGTTCTATAATAAAGCAGGCTGAGCAAGCTGTGGGGAACAAGCCAGTAAGCAGCACCCACCATGGCCTGTGAATGGAGCACCTGCCTCCAGGTTCCTGCCCTGTATGAGGTCCTGTCTTGACTTCCTTCAGTGATGAACAGTGACGGAGGTGTAAGCCAAATAAACTCTTTCCTCCCCAACTTACTGTTTCGTCATGGTGTCTGATCACAGTAGAAACCGTAACTAAGACACCTACTTATTAAAACTCTCCAGGAATGTCCTAGAAACAACCTTCCTTTCCTACCCTCTCATTCTAGACAAATCTTCCTTCTATGCCCTCAAATCTTACGGCTTTAAGTGGCATTTTACCGCACTTTCTTCTCAAAGGGTCATGCTTAGCCTGCACTTCCATAAGGACACAGCTAGACTTAAGTTCCTATTTGAGAGGCATCTCCAACTTAAACAGAAATCCTGAGTTTATCAACTTACTCTGTTCATCTCTAAAAATCAAATGTCTAGTCATTCAAACCCAGAAGCAGGAGTGGGTTATCTTTAGTTTTTTCCTTCTTAAACTATCAGGGAGATTCCATCAGAAAGTGCTTTGAATCCTCTTTCTAAAAAACATCTAAATCCAAAAATGTATCCCTATGTCAAGGATTAGCTTGACAATCTTAAAAAGTAAAGCAAAATTTGCAGTCTGAATCTAACTAGGTCAGTTGCTGGCTAAAAGCCTGTGCTTAGGTCAGCTGCTTGCTAAAGGTACACACACACACACACACACACACACACACACACACACACACACACACACACACACACACACACACAAGTCAACATTTTTGCTATTGTTCAAGAGACAGTTGTAAGACCCATAGTGTCAAACATGGTATTTTAGAATCATCTGTCCATGGGCATGCTTTAAGAGTAAAACACACAAACTGCTAAAAGTTCCTCAGATGGAAGTACCACAGTATAGGAAAACTGGGAAATTCAGGACAACAGAAACAGATTTTCATCATGGATGACTGCATCAAGGCCCCTGGGTATGATACTTGCAGGAAATATCATGCTGAGAAAGAAACTGCCCATCCCAAGAGCCCTGGCTCATCTCCCAGGAGAAGCTCCCAGCTCTGGTAACTGGGGCACACACTCAGATGTGCCCATGTATATGTCCTGGCTTTTGCTTTATCTTTTCTATAAATTGTAATTCTGCTGTAGGCAAGATGACAGATTGAGAATTTCTCTCTAGCTTTGGCCAATGCTCTTCCACGTATGTAAACATTATTGTTTTCTTTTAATGTGGGTGAGTGAGAAGGCCTGAGCTGGGCCCTAGGGCTGGGAACTCTAGTAACATGTCCAGATTGCTGTAATTCTTATCTTTATCACCTCCACCCTTCACAATTTCTTGGCTGGCATGGAGAAAAACATAAAAGCACATATACCCTGCACACACAAGAGATCATTCAGGGATGAGCAATTCCTATCACAGATCTCAAGTATTTTTGTTTCAGAATGCAGACAAAAATCCCACTCCTCTCTGTAACAAAGCTGCCCTTTTAAAGAAAGGATCAGAGCTAGAGGCACAGCATAGCAGTCAAGACATGTGTGGCATAAACAAGACTGCATACTTGTAACCTCAGTGTCCAACTGAAAAAGAATGGATGAAGAAAACGTGGTCGACAAATACAATGGAATTTTCTCAGCCATAAAGAATAAAATTAATTTGCAGGACAATGGATTCAAGTGGAGATGATCATATTAAGTGAATCAAGCCAGGCTCAGGAAGACAAAGATTACATGCTTTCTATAATTTGTGAGTTTCATACAGTTGTAAAAATTAGAAAGGTATATAAGATACAAAAGCAAAAGCACTCTGCCACTCCAGCCACCCCTGCAGCCCCTTTTGAGACAGAGTTTCACTGTGTAGCCCTGCCTGGTCTGGAACTCACTATGCAGATAGAACAAGCTGGCCTCAAACTCACAGAGATCTGCCTATCTCAGTCTCATGAGCGCTGATGATAGAATGAAAGGCATGTGCCACCATAACTGGCCCCAATATGCCACCTTTGATATTGCAAAAATGACATCTATAAAAAGCTTGTGTTAAAAAACAATGAAAATTACAAGAACAAATCATAAAAAAAATCATATAATATTTTAAAGTTTATGAGTCTGTGTTAGGCTACATTCAGTTATCCTGAGGTGTACAAAGCCCACAGGCTGGACATGCCTGGCAGAGGGATACAGGAGATAACAGGAGGGAGGGGGGAACAGAATTAAGCAAGAGAGTGTGTTAAACATACAATACATATTTGTACAAACACTTAAACGCCACTACCACTCAAACAAAGCCTTAAGAGCAACATCAAGAATGCAGATTTAAGCAGGTGCTTTCTCCACTGGTTTGTCTAGGGCTGAATACTCAACCCTCCCTTCCTAGAGACACCCCATTAAATGGAGTTCCTTTGTAAGTATAAGTGTCGTACAAAACTCAGTTTTCAGATCCTCTTTTCTATCTGTAGTTTCTCAAAATGATAAGCTTGAAATAAACCTTATGTGCAAAGGGCACATTTGACAGGATATATTCTGGCCCCCATAGTCCTATTTTGGAGTACTGTGTCCTGAACACCATCATTTTCCACATACACTGTGTCCATTTTCCTCGGGGGGCTTGTGGTTTAGTGTGCACTGACTCCTGGTGACCTGGCTCAGCCTCAGTTTCCAACAGGAGCAAACATTCTTAGTCTCCAACTAAGTCGGTTTTCCTCTTATGGAGTGCAGCGATAGCCCAATCTTCCTGGTGAGAACCTGGGCTAGAACACTGAGAAGAAGAGACCATTGGTGTAAACTCTCCTGGTACCTAGGGTTCCTGAAGGGTCTGTACTCTACTACTACCTAAAATTTCTTTCACAATTTATGAAAAATTTAGCCTAAATTTTATCCTAGAAAAGCATGTTTGCAGGAAAACTAAGAAATGAATGTTGACAGTTCCATTCACCCATACACATAAAAAGTATTCAGAATCACTGGTCATTAGCCAAAAATAAAAATACAAGACACCTTAGTACAGCTATTTGCCTGCCTAAGAGAAATAAAAACTTACACAGATGCTGAGCAATGAGCTCTTGTACTTCATCCCTGCGGGGATGCTAAATGGCACAGCTACTCTGGAGGATGTGAGGTTTTCTCAAGTTAAACATCCTCTTATCCAAGATTCAGCAATCCAGATGAAGGTATCTACCCTTCAGAAATAAAATCATATATTACAAAGAAGCAGCAGTCATACATGAATGTTTATAGAAGTTCTCTTTATAAGTTGTTCCAAGCTAAAACTTCAAATGTCTTTCAGCATCTGGGTGGACAAACTGTGGTAGAGCTAAAGAACTGAATACAACTCCAATGAAGAATAGATTCGTCAGGACTGGACAGATGACTCAGTGGTTAACACTCCTGTTGCTCTTCTGGAGGCCCCGAAATTCATTTACAGCACCCATATGACAGTTCATAACCATCTGCCACTCCAGTTCCAGGGCATCCAAATGTCTTCTAGACTACATGGGCACTGGGTATGCATTTAGTGCACAGATGTACATGCAAGTAAAAACACCCCCACAAATAAAACAATGATTTAAAAATTGCAAAAAAGAATGTTGCATGTGATACATGCAACAACTTAGATAAATTTCTAAAGTATTACACTGAATGAAAATAATCAGTCTTAAATAGTTCACAGTGAACATAGAGAACATATCAATGGATGTCAAAGAATGGGCATGAGCAGCTCTGACTAGACACAGACAGCATGAGAGAGCTGCTTGCAAAGTCCTCTCATCCTGTAGTAATGGTAAAATGAATCTGTACTATTAAACATCATGTATCAAATTTCTTAGAATTGTACAAGAGAAAAAAGAAGTCCATTTTGCTGTATAATAATTTTGAAGGCTTTTAAAAGCCACACTGTATACTGTATGATCTCATTGATACTAATTCTAGAAAAGGCCACACCATACATGGACGGTATGATCTCATTGATACTACATTCTAGAAAAGGTAACAGAAAACAGATCAGTGAGTGTCAAGGGTCAGAGGGCGAGGGAACAAGGACAAGGAACTCTCTGGAGATGAGGGAGCTTTATACTGTTTGTGATTACTGTGGTGATTACATGGCTGCAGCCGTCAATCCCTAAGTGTATACAAAGGTAGAGGGAATCTCAACAAGAAAATTATACTTCTATAATGAAGAATAGAGTCTTTTAAATTTTTAAATATTTATTTATTTTTATTTTATGTGTATGTGTTTGCCTGCATGCATATGTATATACCATGTGTGTGCCTGGTGCCTCCATGAATATCAGAAGAGAGCTCTGGACCCCCTGGAACTTAATTACAGGTAGTTGTGAGCCAACATGTGGGTACTGGGAAAACCTGGGTACTCTGGAATAACAGCAA
The DNA here is from genome assembly GCA_033318265.1 of Phyllotis vaccarum. Classification (NCBI taxonomy): domain Eukaryota; kingdom Metazoa; phylum Chordata; class Mammalia; order Rodentia; family Cricetidae; genus Phyllotis; species Phyllotis vaccarum. Next base: position 80,543,298 of record JARWLC010000010.1, on the reverse strand, counting down.
ATGTTCTTAACCATCTTTCCAGCCCCAAAGGGATATGAGTTTTTTTGGGCCCAAACCCAGATGACAATTGCACAAGAGGTTTATTTTTACAATTGTTTTTTAAAGTGCTTGTGGCCGAGACAGAAGACAGTGATGCATCTGAGACATCCTGGGCTACAGAATGAGATCCTTTTTCTGAAAGAGATCAATTAGAAAAAGTTTTACCCAGCCTACCTTTGATCCTCTTAACTTAAATATCTTCCCGTTCCTGCCTCCCAAGAAGCTGGACTACAGGCTAAAACCACCATGTCTGACTAAAGGTTTTTAGATGGTGTGTGTGTGTGTGTGTGTGTGTGTGTGTGTGTGTGTGTGTGTGTGTGTGTGTGTGAGAGAGAGAGAGAGAGAGAGAGAGAGAGAGAGAGAGAGAGAGAGGGAGGGAGAGAGAGAGAGAGAGAGAGAGTCTACCTTTCTTTCATCATAAGTTCATGGTTAAGGCCTCTATAACAAAGGACAGATTTATTGAAGTAGTACATAAATGCATTTAAATTTAAATATATTATAACTGTTAATTATATATATAATTATGTATACATATATATATAGGTGTGCATGTACATTAAGTCAAAATTCCTTATGGATTTTGCTTTTACTATGGCAAGGTTAACCACTGGGCAAAGAAACTCTTTCGCCTTTGACTCAGGACAATGTGCTATGCAGACTGGACATGTAGGCCATACAGGAAAAGACTGCTGAACTTGGCCAACACAAGGCAGGACAGTTCTTCAAAATTCCTGCTTCACTGAGAAGTCTGCCTGTAGGACTGTAGGCTAAAAAATAGTTATCCCAGTGGTTCAGAAGAAAACTTTGGATGACTGACCTGGAAATCAGATGTTTCTAGAGTTTTGGAAGTTGTTGGCAATGTTTTGTTTACTCAAATAGTATCATCTTTCTGGGGCACTTGATGGAGTTGAAGAATACATAGTTATAGTTGCAGTCTTTCTTAGTTATGATAGTAAATTAGGTATAAAACTTTAGATTCACTAAAATAGGACAGATAATGGAGTATTTTCTTTTATTTTGCGAGACATAAATTAACTGGAATTCATTACATTGTGTACGTGATCTTTACTTGATAATTGTTCTTGAATACAGTCTTATTACGCTAAAGCAAAAACCTTTTTTTTTTTGTTTAGACAAAAATAGGAAAATGTGGTAGAATATTGTTTTAAAGTGTCGTTTATACTCTGGAACATTTGTTTAATGATGAAAAGATGTATTAAATTTGATTAAATAAAATGAACCTGCAGTCAGGAGGCTGAGTCAGCAACTAGCTGACAGGAAGTGGTAGGGAGGAGCCAGATGGAGAAGGCCAGCATCTTTTGGGGAGCAAGGAGAAAGAAGATGAGTGACTTGCTATTCAGCCTCTCTGAGGAGCAGAATTCCACCTCAACCTTTGACTCTGGAGTTCTTTAGAGGGACAGTGACTTAGATAAGTTCTCTTGTAGCTTTGAAAGAGTCCATGCCTGAATGAACAGAATCTCCTCAGTAGTGGCCCTTGTAGGCAAATTGATGCTGGTAGTGGCTGAGTTGAAATTGCTGATTAGGACAGTCACTGCTTAGAAGGCAGCCAACAGTTTTCTTAAAAGGACAACATGAACCTGTTTGAATTTTTTCTTAAGTCTGTGATGAAAGGTGGACAGTCACATAAACAAATGACTCCACATGGTACATATAAGATTAGGCATGGTGGCACATGTCTTTAATTCCAGCACTAGAGAGGCAGAGACAGGTGGATCTCTGAATATGAAGGTCACAAAATAACAATTTCAAAACACACATGCACCCATATATGTGCACATATGTACTTTAATGACATCTAACAGCACAAAAGTTATTAGGTAGAGCTAATTGTGATAAAACAATTAAATGGCTCATATAAACCTATAGCTATATCTTCACTTGTGATTTATCAGCAAATTAATTCATTGTAAAATACAGTGTGTTTTGTGAATAAAACTTTAACATGTTAACAGCACTGGGTGGGTGAGCTGATGCTAAACTTAAAAAAAAAAAAAGAGAGAGACTGACCAGGGAAGAGCAAATTTTTAGTAAAAGGGAAAATATAAAACACTGATCAGCAATGATGCACTACACGCATCACTGAACAGAATCAGAATATTATATGAGTTTCCCCTGGGGTTAACACAGCAAAAGAGGTCAGAATGAAATGTCAGTGCTGGGTAAGAACATGGCCTTTCATTTGCTGAAGGCTCCGCTTTTTAAGGGATCCTTTGACTATGTTCTCATCTGCCATTTGTACAAGGCTCGATTTCCACAAGGTGAAATGAGGAACAGAAAACATAGTAACAATTTTGTCAGAATAAATGTGAGTCAATGGCATATCACTCACTGACAGTCGCATTCTGCAGCAAAGAATTATTTGTAGTTCAGGCCAATCTGTAAAGATAATGTGTTTCCAGTCACATGCATATATTAGGTATATATGTCTGCCAAATAAAGTCTTTTCCGATATAAATAACCATTTTGGTGTCTTTCCCCTAGTATTCACGGAAGCAAACAGTGTTATACATACTCCCTTACAACAATTTCCCTATATTTATGGTCTCTCTCTAAAACCAAACATGCCAGGTTGACAAATAATCTTAGGGATTTCACAGGATAGGTTCCCAACCCAGTCCTTTAACTTTACTCCGACTTCTAGTTCCCCAGGTACCTTTTCTTTAAAAAAATTTAAAAAATAAAAATAAATTTAAAAAAAGGTGTGGGGGATCTTGCTATGTTACAAACTGGACTTAAAATCTTGGGCTCAGATGATCCACTTCTGCCTGTTGCCAGCCACCGCTCCTGCCACACTGTGCTCCTGACCACACCAGACTCTTGACCAGGCACTTAACAAGAATCTCCCCTGCTCATTTAAAGTGGTGTTCTAAACTTGGACTTAATTAAACTCAAACAAGACAATGAAAAACTGAGCACACAAAAGCACGAGCTGCTGTTGTGCACATTGTTTCTTCCTACTTCACGTTGATAAGCAGAGGCCCATGAATATCTTATTCTACATAATTAATTAGTTCTCGATAGCAGACGTAACCATCCTGACCTCTTAATGGACAACAATTTTTCAGTAAGTCAGGACTATGTTTCATTACTGATGGCAATTATATGCTTACAAAGGAAAATGTGGATAATAAATGACCACAAATGGCCAGGATGAGGGCTATGGAGATGTCACAGTGGGTAAGTGTTTCCTAAATGAATATGAGGACCTGAGTTCAAATCCTCATCACTCACATAAAAAGCTGGGCATGGCTACTGATGGTTATGTGCCTGTGACACTCCCCCCCCCCAACTCAAAGACAGGAGGATTGCAAAGGTTCATTGACTGCTGGCCTAGCTCCAGGTTCGGTGGTATAGCCTGTCTCAGGGGAACAGTGCAGAGACTGATCCAGCAGGATATCGATGCCTTCCTCCTCTGCTCTCTTCATACACACGTATGCATGCACTACCCATAGCTACACACACACACACACACACACACACACACACACACACACACACACCTGTAACTTCATGTTACGATGTGTAACATGAAGCGAATTATAAACATTTGTCTGGAAAGCAATCTAAGGCAACGCTGCTAGCCAGGCTTGGTACACACACCTGCAATCAGCGCTCGGAAGGTTTGGACAAGAGGATGGAGACTATGGGGTTAGCCTCAGCTACACAGTGAATTCGAGCCCCAATCTGAGTTACATATCAAGACTCTATCTTAAGCAAGTAAGCAAACCATCAAATAAAAGAAGGAAAAACCTGCTGATGGAGATAAAGATCTGTATTTTATGCAAAAAAATTTCAATGAGATTTTTATATAAATATCATCTTTTAATACACATAATTTAACTAGACAGAAAAGACTGGATTTTTTTTAAAAGCATCTATTATCTATGAACAATATCTATAGCTCCTTTAGTTTTTATTTATTTGTTTTTATTTTATGTAGCTGGGTGTTTTGCCTGTATGTCCGTCTGTCTGTGCAACATGTACATACAGTGCCTACAGAGTCCATTCCTTGGAACTGTTATTACGGGCAGTTAATTGCCATGTGGGTGCTGGGAATTGAACCAGGGTCCTTCTGGAAGAGTACCAGTGCTCTTAACTACTTAACCATCTCTCCAGCCCTTTGTGTTACCTTCTAATCTCCAACTCCCCTCCTAGGCACACACATAAAAACGCTAAATGGAAGGATTTAAATAAATACTTGTGAATCAATAACATTATTCCCAATAACCAGTTTAAAAAACCCAAGTGTCTATTGATGGAAGATGGGTGGATAGAATGGGGCCTGCAATGGAATATTATTCCACTTCTCAAAGAGAAATAGTAGAATACCCCACTACACGGATGAACCTTGGCAAATTATACTAAGTAAAATGGCCAGCTACAAAACTTTGTTTATATGAGGTGCCTAAAAACCAACCAGGTTCAGTAGACAGTAGCTTGTCAAGGATTAGAAGAAAGGAGACAGGAAGTTATCATTTCACAGTTCAGAGTTTGTGTTGGGATGACTAAAAAAAAAAATGCAGCAGTGTGTGATATAAAATGGTGAATGTGTAAAGGGATGCAGTTCAGTGGTAGGGATGCTGCCTAGAATGTTCAAGGCCCCAGTTTAACCCTCAGTACCAAGGGATGGGATGCAGGGAAGAAGTCACCATGTAAATTTTATAGCACGCATATTTACTGTAATTAAAGAAAAATATCTAATCCAAAAAACATATTGTAAAGAATATATGACAATTCGTTTATGTGAAACTTAAATTTATAAAGAATACAAATTGCTCAAAGGTAATGTAACTAAAAGGGATTTAATAAGGGTCATTTTACAAGGAATTAATAGACACCAGTAAACCGTAGTGAAGTGCCCTAGGCATAAGAGCAGAGAGAAGCCATTCCACCTGGGTCAGGAAGCTAGAAGCTAACAGAACTGGGTCAACGGTGCAGAGCACCAGGAGACCATCTGACAAGAGCTCTGTGGGTGTGGGTGCAGGAGCACACCTATTACCAACCATCAAGAAGCAGGCATAAAAACTGCACAAGGGATCAGGACAAGGGATGGTCAGGGCATGACTACAGGAGGGCAAGCAAGGCATGGCTAGTGGACATGGCTAGTGGACATGGCTAGTGGACATGGCTAGTGGACTGGGTTTCATACTCCCAGTGGACTCATCAACGGCAGAAATTAGCAACTGTGGTTTAACCAGGGAGAATTTCATCAAAAAAATTGTTTATAATTAATGTATTTTCAGTTAAAGGAAAAAAAAAACCCAGGAGGATGGAGAGATGGCTAGGTGGTTAAGAACAGGCACTGTATTTGCAGAGGACCCAGGTTTTGGTTATGGCACCAACATGGTGGCTAAGAACCATCTATAATTCCAGTTTCCAATACCCTTTTCTGGTCTCTGTGGGCACTGTGTATACATGCTGCACATACAAACATGTAGGCAAACACTCACAGACATTAAATAAAAATAAACAATATTTTTGACAAGATGTTTTAATATGTGGTGGGCCCTAATACTCTCAAATATTGATTGGCATGGGAGGAGCCATATAAGTGATCTCAGAAATTTTCAGGATTTCATTGTGAAAGGCAGTAAGTCAGAGAGACCTCACCAACTTCAAGAACAGAAAGCTAGCAAGCCCGACCAGCGACGTGGGACACAAACCGAGATCTAGTATCTCCTTGTCTGATAGTCTTCCTACCTGGTGTAACAGAAATAAATCTTACTATCCTCAACACTGAACAAAGCAAAGCAAGTGTGGTGACACACATTTGTAGCCCTAGGCAAAGAGGACCAGGAGCAGAGGCAGGGACCATCACTATTGAAGTCAAGGCCAACAGGGGTACAGAGTGAGACCCTGGCTTAAGAGCAAACAAAAAGCAAAGTAATATACATATATTATATACATATTCATATATATGGAAAAGAAACTAACACAGTCTTAACCAAATAAAATAAAATCTAGGTTCATAAGGTTAGACTAGTTAATTTCCCATAGAAGAATCGGAAGGTTTTCCACAATATCTTTCAAAATGCTACAATCCATTCTCATAACCAATAAATAAATAAATAACACTTTGCTTTAATAGAGAATACACAGTACTGAGTAGTTTACCACCCACTTTAATCTGAGTCTAAAGAAAGCACAGACCCAAAAAAGAAATTATCAATGGTACGAGTGTTTTTATAGAGCAAGAAATGAAAACCTCTAGGCTAAGAGTGATGGGAGCCAAAGCACTGACATCTGAATTCCGTCTTTAAATGCTTGGTCCACATAAAGAACATACGGTCCAAAAGCCCAGAAGAGTAATTGTAAAGAAACAAGCAGTGTTGACAAAATTGCTAAACAGAAGACCAAAGAATGCTATGAGGAACAGCATCACACACATGAGGAACACCGTCAGACACATGAGGAACACCGTCAGACACATGAGGAATACCGTCAGACACATCACCTAGACTGAAGTGGCCTCATATTCACTATGGATAACATTAACTCTGAGCTCCCTGCCCCCTTCACTGCTGGAATTACACATCCAATTGTACAGTTGCTATTTTATTCTGAACTTTTCAAAGGAAGTTACAATTATCTTTATAATATTGTCCTATAAGACAATTCTCACACATTCAAATTAAGTAATAGCTTCTTAATATATTCTAATGTATGAACCACACTACTGTTTCCCAGTTACCTCTCTCCAGATCATCTGGTTTTGATTCATTTTCCACCAGGAGTCGCTATGTGGCTTTCCACTTTATGCACATGAGTATACTTCTTGCCCAAGCAGAATCCTGTTTCATCTTGGGCGTGAATACCTTCAGTTCTGAGAACAGCTGTGTGCTTTCTTTGGTTCCAGAGTTATAGTTAGCAAAAAGCGCCTTTCACAACAGCCATCCAGATACAGTCACCTTTTAGAAGTCCTGTTTCCAGTAGACGCCCACAGACTCCAAGATGGAGAGGGTCACAGCACTTTATTCATAGAACTTGACAGTCTATGCCCAATCTGATTCTCAGTAAAGACTACAAATGCCCCACTTTCTACAGTGATTTTTTCTAACAGGACAAATGGTCCCTCAAAGTGCTTGATGCCGGCATTTAATGGTCACTGTTGTGAGGGCACTGTACACTAGGTGCCTGGTATGCATTCTCCTACATAGTCCTCAGTACTAACAGGGTTTTGGCTCTCTAACTTTACTGAGGGCATCAGAGTGCAAACTTTAGTAAATGACAGCTGTGTGTTTCCCTCATCCAAAAGGTGCTACACTATTTTTCTTAAGTTTTTGTTTCAGTGTTGAGTGTGTGTATGTGTGTATGAGAGTGTGTATGCGTGTGTTTTGTGTATATGAGTGTGAATGTGTGTGTATATAAGAGAGTGTATGTATGTGAGTGTGTATATGAGTGTTTGTGAGTGTGTATGAGTGTGTGTATGTATTTGTGAGTGTATGCATATGAGAAAGTATAAGTGTGTGTGAGTGTTTGTGAGTTTGTGTGTATATGAGAGTGTGTGAGTATTTGTGTATATGAGAATGTGTATATATACTAGTGTATGTGCATATGAGAGAATGTGTTTGTGTGTATGTGTGTATATATGAGTGTGTATGTGTGAGTGTTTGTGTATGAATGTGCATGAGTGTTTGTGTATATGATTGTGTGTGAGTGTCTGTATGTGTGTGTCTGTATGTATGTGTGTGAGTGTGTGTGTATATGTGAGTGTGTTTGTGTATATAAGAATATGTATGTGTGAGTGTATGTATGTGTGTGTGTTTGTGAGTGTGTATGTGTGTATGAGAGCGTGTGTGTGTGTGTGTGTGTGTGTGTGTGTGTGTGTGTGTGTGTGTGTGTGTGTGTGTGTGTGTTGCACTTTCAGGATTTGGTTCTCTTCCTTGGACCATGGGATGGAACTCAGATCATCTTCAATTTTGCACAGGAAGCACCTTCACCTAGTAGTCAACTCATCAACCCATTGTTCCTATTACTATGCTTCCAATATTGCCCTAAGACCTCCACTTCACCCCACATTTGGGATCACATCTGCAATCTTAGCACTCAGGAAGCCGAGACTGAAGGACTGCTTGGAGCTTGAGCCTAGTCAAGGCTATAGGGGCCTTGTCTTCAATTTAGTATGTGTGTCTTTCCTGCTTGTCTGTCTGTACATGCCTGGTACCCAAGGGAGTCAGAAGATGTTAGATCCCCTGGAAATAAGAGTTACAGACAGTTGTGAACTTCTATGTGGTGATAGGAATTTCACTCAGGACCTCTGGAAGAGCATCCAGTGCAATTTCAAATAGTAAAGCTCATTTTGAACTTGCTAGTTTTATCTCAGAAAATACTTAATTTGTAGAAACAAAACAAGACAAAAACTGAGTTAACACACCTCTATATGTGGCAGTATTTAACTTCCCAATGTCAGATCAGTAATTATAGTTAAAGTTAATCACGTGACACAGTTCAATTCCACTGTTGCCTTTTATTTTTTAAGGTTACATTTATGCTGTTATCCCTTCTACCTGCAAGTATGCAGTGTATCTTGTCCTGAAAGCATCACTTCTTTACAGGAGTATGGGTGGGCATACAGATAAACACACACATATATAAATAAACATAAAAAAAAAAAACCTCTCCTTAAACTGGCTTGCCCGCTATCACTTTTGGATTAGGTACTCTTCAAACACCTGAGTATTTTCTTAATAAGTACAATTTAGCAAAGTCTTCTATTTTACTGATGTGTATGTAATATGAAATTCAAGCACCTTAAAATCAAGACAATTTGAAGGGCAATCTAATTCATTCTTAGTCATCTATATATTTTAAGCATATCTCCTCCCTCCTTCCCTCCCTTCCTCTCTCTCTCTCCCACCATTCAGTAGGCTGAGGCAGAAAGATAAGGATGCAGACTTTAAAGCCAAACTGATGACAGGCAAAACCAAAAATAAACCAAAAAAGAAAAAAGAAAAGAAAGCCCAACAAAACAAAACCTGTGTCAGAAAACTGAACAACAAAAGTAAACCTAGACAAAGTAGCCGGCGGCCAGAGCACCCTCCCAGATAAGCAGCACTTTAAAATCTTTGGGGTAAGTTAAATAATCAACCTGAGCACAGTGTTGTCCACACCAGAAAACAATCAGGACAGTTATACTGGGTTGGCCAATTTTTTTCCCCCTCAATATGATGACAATCGGTGAAACCTAAATTCCTCAGCAGCTGTCGATTGTGAACTTACTTCATGTCATGCACAAACTCCTTTCTAATGCTGCTTAAGTCATCTCCACGCCTGACCCTATTGGCTGCTTTAACATTACACAGAGGTCTATAAAAGAAGACACCCAAAAAGTGGAATCAAAATATCTATTTAAAAACAAACGGGAGAAAAGAAAGGGTCTTTTCAAAGTGTCTCAGGAAAAAAAAAAAAAGATTTATTCTTAGTTATGAAATGTTTGCTCTATTTACAGTAGAAATATTTGCACTTCAAGCACCTGAAAGGGCCAGTTTAAAAGGAGGGGCAAACCCTAAGATTTATAAAGTGACAACTTATAACGAAACACAGTCCGTCTTAAATTCTTCTTCCAACATTCACATGTAATCAATAATATCTGGCTCATTCTCGAAACATCGAGGTAGCCCCGAATGGGGCCAGGCACAGAGAAGGAGAATGAGAACGCCAAGTCGCCGGTGAGGATAAAAAACGGAACAGTTCTAGAAGTCTGCAGTTTGTCTTGCTCCTCTAAAGAGCCAATAATTTCCCCCTTTTCTCTAGTTCATGATAAATGTCTCTTTCTATCGCAACTGTAAACTCCTCTATCCACTTCCGACCACATCCACGAATTCCAGGAGAACCAGTGAGGGCTACTGCGCCCTGGTCGCGGGTGGAGAGGATGCACTTTGAGGCTGGAAACCGGGCACCACAAGTTCTCCCCGGACATGGATAAGGGATGGGGTGAAGAGGGCGGAGGACCGAGAGTCCCCTCAGGGTGTCCCCATCAAGACAGCTGTCCCGAAGGACCTGAAAAGTGGCCGGATCTCAGAACCAGACGAAACGCTCGTCCCTAAAAATGTACCCGCTTCTCCTCCCCTAAACCGCTGTCCCCGCGCGGCGATCACGGTCCGCACTCACCCGTCCGAGCTCCAGTTTAGCAGCAACTCCAAGAAAGCCGCCCACCTCTGACGACCATAGAGACGCAGCCGCCCTGGAGCCCAGCTCGGCGTCCACCGCCCACTCTCACGTGACTCCCTTAGCCGCTGGGCCTGTCGGGATCTTGGCGAATCGCAGCAGCGAGAGAACCAAGAAGGAAAAAAGAGAAAGAAAAATGGGGAGGGGCAGAAAGCAACCCGCCCTTCCTAAGGCCCGCCCACACTTCGAGTCCTGCCCCTTCAAGGCTCCGCCCTCTCCTGGGCTCTAGCGCGGGCTCTCTCTGGCTCTCTCTCTCTCTCTCTCTCTCTCTCTCTCTCTCTCTCTCTCTCTCTCTCTCTCTCTCTCTCTCTCTCTCTCTCTCTCTCTCTCTCTCTCTCTCTCTCTCTCTCTCTCTCTCTCTCTCTCTCTCTCTCTCTCTCTCTCTCTCTCTCTCCTCCAGCCCCGCCCATAATAGCCTCCACCTCCTTGCTGTTTAGGCGGGAAAACCGACAGGTTTGCAGAATCCTCAAGCATTTCCTTGCTGATTTTGTTTCTCTGGCTGTCAAAATGCACCTCAAAATGCATAAGAATATTCCTCTTTCTATTTAAACTCCGTTCTCTGGTAAGTGAGAAAGTGATAATGAGATTCTTCCCACCAGCCATGAGGCTCACACTTTTTTTTTAATCTTTTATTTATTCTTTGACAATTTTATACATATGTATAATGTATCTTAATCCTATCCACTTCTCCACTCAATCCTTCCAGACACTCCCCAACATGTCTGCCAGCACTTAGAGCTTCAGAGGCCACCATGGGTTACTTAAAGAAACCCTGTTTCAAACTATGAAAAAGAGGGATGGGCTGTTGCTGCCAAGCCTGATAAGTTCTGGTACACACTGAAAGGAGAACTGACTTCTGCAAATTGTCCCCTGTAGTGGAATTATGCTGGTACTTTATAGATGATTGTCCCACCTACTGGTTTCATAAAAACACTGATTGGCTAAAGGCAGACAGGAAGTGTGGGCAGGGCTACCAGACTAAGAAAACTCTGGGAACAGGAAGGACAGAGCAGAGATGCCACAGAGAAGCAGCGGAGACTCCACGAGATGCCAGGAGATGCAGAGGAAAGAAGCTGAAATGCTGCTCTGAGAAAAGGTACCAAGCCTCATGGCTGAACAGGATGAGTGTCATGGGTTAGTTTAAGAGCAAGAGCTAGCAAATTATATACCTGGGCCCCAGGTCAATCAGTGTACAATTAATACAAGTGTCCGTGTGGTGTGTTTCAGTGGGACTATGGGACTGTGGGTCTGAAAGTCCGGGCCACGATACTAGGCCGGAAAGTCTCAGCCAAAAACCTAATACAACAGTCCCCTGATCTATACACACATCTATACATACAGTATGAGGAAATGAAAGAAAAGAGGGAGGGGGTAAGGAGGGAGTAAAAGTCTTCCTTAGATATTAATAGGTGTTTAGTATATGTTGCTTTTGAGAAGCATGTCTGTTAGCTCTGAAAATTGTAAATTTCAAGTTGCATCCTAACTACCATAGAACACTTTGGAGGTTCATGGGACACCTTGGCTGTAGCTAAGTTAACTATTGGAAAAGAGAAAAATTATGAATATATAAGTGCTCATTTAAAAATTGTAGCCAGATGTGGTACAACTGTGACTTCAGTATCTGCCCCAACCCATGGGTAAAGTCAATGGAGACCCTGGGGGGGGGGGGAAATGGGGGAAAAGACAAGAAAGACACAAAGAATGGGAGCAGGACAATAGATCTGTTCGAGCCTCCGTTTATTAAGAGAATGAACTGAGTATATATAGGGTGAAGGGGTCGGTTATTACTCTTGCTGCTAACCTTGAAAGGCAAAGTAAGTTGCAGGGAGAAGGCGTAAGGCAGTTGAGATTATGAGAGCCATAGGGTGGAGGAGCAAGGACACATTCTATTTCCAGCAAAAGGCATAAACAGTAAACAAAGTGTAAACAAGACCTGAGATCAGCCTGATCCTGTTAATTGCCAGTGAATCATGAGATGTGACCTTGGGTCAGAGTTAGGCAGAGCTTTGCTCTCCACAATATAAGTGCTCATTTAAAAATTTTAGCCAGATGTGGTACAACTGTGACTTCAGTATCTGAGAGACAGAAGCAGTAGGTTCAGAAGCTCAATGTCATACTTAGTTACATAGTGGAATTTGAGGCTAGTCTGGGATATAGAAGACCCTTTCTCGAAAGCAAACCAAACAAAAATCTATCAAGATCAAGAAAGGCAATGATTAAGTTGCGCACACTATAGCCCCTGGAGAGATGGAGGCAGAAGGATAAGGAGTTTAAAGTTATCGTCAGCTACATACATAGCAAGTTGTTTGACCTTTATCCATATGCACAGCATATCTGCCACCTTCCACATACACACTCACATACATAGTAATACCTAAATAAATGTAAAAAGAAATTGTCTTCCACCCAGGCAGCCCTTCCCCCTAAGCCAGTATTTCCCACGCTATCCTGCTGATCAAATGCCTCACACTTATCTGGGGACATTTTTGTTTTAGTTTCTTTGAGACAAGGTCTTTCGATATGGGCAGGGTACCCATGCTGTTCTCAAACTCAGGGTAATCGTCCTGCCTCAGCCTCCAAAGTGCAGGGATTGTAGGCATACACCACTATTCCTGGCTCAGGTTAAAACAACACTGATTCTTGAATCATAAGATATACTCATTGGACTAGAATGCTGCTCAGAAATGTCAATTTTCAAAGTCCCACCTGACTTCCATGCAAATGTTGTATGAGAAAAACAAATTTGTTTTTTTTCCTTTTATGCCATAGCATAAAAATTTTTGCCTTCAGTCTATCAAAATTACATTATGTTGAAAGTTCTGTGTTATCAAGAGAGAGAATATTTTATTTCATTTGGCTAACATAAAAATTGACATACTTTCAAGCATTTCCTAGTTATCTATTTTTATCACACACATAAAAGTAACAATCCCAGGTGTTAGCACAGCGGGCTCAATGTACTACCCCACTGTGAAAAGTAAAATGTCTCCTGTAACAGGTGTCTGAATGAATAAAGTCCAATTTCACAAAGCTCTCATTCAATTTCTTTCAAATGAATTCAAAAGAGATGCCCTGTTTTTCATTATCTTTATCGTCAGGGTTTTATAAACTACGGGCTTTTCTAATCTATGCAGACTTCCAGGGCCTTCCTTTTCTCGCCTGTAGCTGGGACTGAGCATCAAACCTTGTGCACACTAGGAAGCAGTCTACATCCTTGCACTTAATTCTAGCATTGAGCTACCTCCCGCCCCACAAACTCTTTGTGAAGAGCTATTATATTTATTATCATCTAGAAATGTGAGTTCCTCATTGCTATTGTAATATGTGTGTGTCTGGTAATTATGGAGATAATTATATTCAGATAAATAAAACATTTAAAAAACTTTGAATTTTCCTTTCTTTTTACGACAAAGGAGGCAAGGAAGACCATCTAAATCAAATACAAGTAAAATTTCAAATTTATTTGTCTTAATTTTGTGGTTGAAGGTAACTTCAAATTAAAAAAAAAAAAAAACCCACTTCTCTTATTTTGATTCCTAAACACATTTTCCCACAACAAGGAAGCAGGACATCATGGAGAAGTGGCTGAATTCAGGGTGAGGGGACAAAGGTACACCATGATCTGGAGCATTTTGTGCTGGAAAGTAAACATGTGCCCAGGAAGTAAAAAGTGCATGCCAAAAGTCTGAAGGGTTTCAAAGTGGCCAACTGTGGGATGATTGGGGTATCAAAGGAGGAATAATGGACCGTAGCGCCCTGAGTCCTTAGTAATGAAAGAGCAGGAGATGAACAAAGGGATGAAGAAGAGCAGCTGTTCCCATGGTGACCAGTTCCCACTGATAAATCCAAAGAGGGCAGATTGGAAAAGCAAAGTCAACAGCAACAACTAAACACCAGTTTGCAATTGTCACGGTAAGGACTGAGCAACCATCATCCACGGATACTAGAAGGGGCGGGGGGGGGGGGGGGGGGGGGGGGTATGAGAGGCCTGTTTTTATATGAAAGGAGTATAAAAAGGCAGAAGGACCTAACTGCTACGGAACTATGCTTTTGTACATTATAAATATTTGTCATTGTAAATATTGGTTATTGGTTTAATAAAAAACAGATTGGTCAAGTAGACAGGAAGTAGAGGCAGAGCAAGCACACTAGGAGAATTCTGGGAAGCAGGAGAGCAGAGGAGCGGATGACAGCGAGGTGCAAAGAAATTGAGATGAGAAAGCTGCCCTGAGAAAAGATACCAAGCCGTGTGGCTAGTTACAAATCATGAGGTAGTTTAAGAAGAAGAGTTAGCAAAATATATTCCTCAGCCAGAGGCCAGTCAGCTTATAATTAATATAAGCCTTTTTGTGAATATTTGGGACTATAGGGCCAGACCTCAGGGCTAGGCAGGGTGTCACAGGAATAAATGAGACTCAGGGATAGATCTCTGAAGAAGGAGATATTAGAGAGAATAAACACCACAGTCAGATCTTACCCAGCTATCTTCCAGCTTCCTCAGCCTCGCTTCCCTTGGCTTGGCTTCCCTCAACTCTTTGCCTGATTTAAATACTCTCTTATAAATTAAGGTGTGGCCCCACCACTGACTGCTTGGGAGCCTGGAATTCCTTCTATAATCTGAAGTGACCTTGACTCAGTTAGGATTAAGGGTGTAGGTCACCACTCCCAAAATACTCCCTGTGCTGGGATTAAAGGTTTGAATCATCACTCTCTGATTCTCATAGACTGACTGGTTAGAGCTCTGGGACTTCTGGAGCTTTTATTAATTCCCCACATAGACTGGGTAGATTCCCTCTGATATCTCCAAAACTTCTGAAGCTTTTATTGAATCCCCACAGCAGGGCCAAGAACATCATACTACATAACTTTATATATTAAAAAGAACTAAGGAGACTTGACCACTGGAGTTAGGACATGACCCTAAGTTAAAACTTGTACCAAAAGGGAAAATCTTATATATGTTTACTGGAACAATTGAAGCAATTGGAATGTGGGCCTTCATTTAGGTAAACGTAGACCCTACATTTGATAAGCATGTGGTTATATAAAGGAATATTTGTCTTTGTAATTTAACATGACATGCAGGGAAGTAAAGAGCATAATGCATGCTACCTATTCTCTAAAGGGTTAGAAGAAACAAAATAGACAGGGAGGGATAAAGCCAATACATCAAAATGTTCAAAATTGATAAATTTGAGTAAATTATATTCAGAAGTTCCTTGTACTTAGATGTTTTTCCTCAAGCATTTAAATTTTTCTACTTAAAAATGTTTGTCTTCTAACAACTCTTAAGGGTATGCTGCATACCTAGCAGTAGATAGTCAACAGGGAATGAATTCAGCAGCACCTTTAGAGGCTCTTTGTCTCAAAGTATCCTTGCACCTTCCCCTTTAAAACACTTTATCTCATCATTTTATCTTTATTCTATAACACACACACATGTGCACACACTCATACTTTCTTTTTACCCTACAGGTTCTTTGCATGTATTTTATGGCTTCCAGTTTTGTTAGGGATTCCTGGGTGTGTGAACGTGTGGGTCTCTGTGTCTTGTGCCTTCCCCTGGTCTCTTTTCCTTGTCTTTATTTTTTCCAATTCTGATGTGTTAGTTTTTGTTCTCTCTTATTACATTTTATTTTTTAAAAAAAGGTTGCTTCCTTATTTTTTTCTAATATTTATTTTGTTCTAAAATGATCTATAACAATGGTTCTCAACCTGAGGGTCTTGACCATTTTGACAAACCTCTATCTTTAAAATACTTACAATATGATTCATAACAGTAGCAAAATTACAGTTAACGAAGTAGGCATGAAATAATGTTATATTCCCTGTGCCATTAGGTCACCACAACAGGAAGGGTCACAGCACTAGGAAGGTTGAGAACCACTCATCATCAGCTTTTAATTTTTAATTTTATTCTTTTAGTACTTATTTATTTAGAGACAGAGTGTTACTGCATAGTCCAGGCTGGCGTCTAGCTGCAGATTTTCCTCCTCGGCTTTAGTTGGTTTTGTTATTAAGGTTGGGTGATAAGGTGGTTGTTATAGTTACTTCCGCTGTTTTTAGCGTATCCTATACGGCCAAGAAGAAAAGCAAAAAACCTTACAAACAACCAATGTTTTCCTAAATTCAGTTCCAGGAACCTTTCATATTTGCTTCTAATGTGTTTGTCAGGTCCCAAAGAAACCCTGGACAAGGCTCACTCAGGTTCTGTAGCTCCTCTGAGCACTTCTCACCTCACCCTGCCCCGCCCCCAATGTCTCCAGCCCCAGGTCCGTGTCCCCGTGTCCCCGTCCCCCCCCCCCAGCATTCCTATTCCTCTGTTGTCTTGGTCTGCAGCTCCTCTCCTGGGCTGCTTGCCTCCCTCTCCCCTCCCCTCATTTCTATGGGTTAATACACAACTGTGAATGCCCTCATTTTCATCCAGTGTTAAGAAATTGAGTAGCTGAGCTCAATTTGGATTCAAAGTTAAGCAAGAGAGCAAAGATGGTCAGTATGCTTTACCCTTTGGGATTAGATTTTCAATCTTCTCATAACAGTCTATTTTTTTTAATAAAGTAGTTGCTACTATTTTATCTCGTGTTAAAATTTTATCATCTCATAAGTTTTAAACATTTAAAATTACAAAATGATACTTATCTTTATACTTAAATGATTAAGAATTATTTAGAACTGGGTGTAGTGGTACTTGGCCTTTAATCTCAGCACTTGAGAGGCAGAAGCAAGCGGATCTCTATGAGTTCAAGAGCAGCCTGGTCTGGAGAGTTCCAGGTCAGCCAGGGCTACATAATGAGTCCCTATCTCAAAAAACACAAGAAAAAGGGAAATCCTCCTTTTCATTTAAATGCCTCACATTATGATGACACCAGTCAATATTTACACCCTTCAAATTTTTTCTATGCTTATGTCAATATGTACATCTGTACAGACTTTTAAAGTGAAAACAATCATTTTGTTTTTATTTCTTCTTTAATGAGTATGTCATTGTTAATCTTTATGCATATGTAGTTTATATATATCCAAAGGCCACATTTCTTTTTAATAGTTATTAACACATTTAAACATTCATCTTTTTTAATCTTACAAACCTTATTATTTAAAAAATCTGCAAAAAAGAAAAAAATTACACACCAAAGTCAGACAGATCCAAAGTCTAAAACCCAATGAACTTCTACAGGGCCAGAGGGGACATTCAGAATGGAAGCCGTGGGTCTTCACACTCAATTCACCGGTCAACACCAAACCCATTTCAGGAGCCCATAGTGAGGATTTTTTCTTTTAGAAGGTTGGTTTTACAGTTTATTTGTGCATATGTTCATACATATGTGTCTGAAGAGGTCTAGTATCTCCCGGAGCTGGAGTTTAAGGTGGTTGTGAGCCTGCCTGATGTGAGTGCTGGAAACTGAAACCAAATCCTCTGTAAAAACAGCCAGGGCCCTTAACCAATGAGCCAGCCCCACGTATACATAGACTTAAACGGAAAAGTATGCATTCACATGATTTTTTAAATTTTTATTTTTATGTGTCCATATGCATGTCTGAGCATCATGTACGTGTGTGTGTGTGTGTGTGTGTGTGTGTGTGTGTGTGTGGTGTCAGACATCCGGAACTGGACTCAGTCATGCTTGTGAGACTCCCTGTGAACACTGAGAATCAAACTCAGGTCATCGGAAAGAACAGCCCGTGCTCTTAATCACTGAACCATTTCTCAAGCACCATGCATGATGTAAACATTATTTACCTTTGAGACAGCAACTTACTGTATAGCCCCAGGTGGCCTGCAGCTCACTCTTGTAAACCAAGCCTCGAACAGAGATCACACAGGTCGGCCTTTCTCTGCCCCTGGAGTGATGGAAGGGAAGCTGTGTACCACCGTGCCTGACTAGCACTTTAAATTTTTAAAATATACAAAGATGCATAAAAATCTCCCTTGTATTTTTGTTCCTGGGACATTTAAATTTACATATAGGCAAGCAGTGACATTAGTTTTCTATGGTTTTATTATTTTTTAAGCATACAAAATAACAAGTGTTATTATGACATTTTGTGTATGTGTATCATTTTACTTTGCTCATCTATAAGCTCATGTTCCCTTCTACCCTCACTCCTGCATCTTTTATTCTTATAAAATTACATGTAGGAGCTAGGTGTGGTAGTATACAGCTAGTAATTCCAGCTTGGGAAGTAGGAGCAGGAGGATCAGAAGTTCAAGGTCACCCTTGACTACATAGTTAGCTCAAGGCTAGCCTGAGCTATAAAAAATCCTGTCTCAAAAAACAAGAAAAAACAACAACAACAAAAAAAACCCAAAAGACCAAAAAAAAACCAAACAAACAAAAAACCCCGAAAAATAGCAAAGGTCCTTGTCAAGTCTGACAACCTGAGTTCAATCCTGGAACCTCTGTAAAGTGAAAGTAAGGAGCCAGCCCCACGAAGCCATATTCAGGCTTCTACATTTGTAGTATGGCATGCCTGCACACACCTACTACACTACTTATAATAAACATTAAACAAACCACATATGTTGTAAAATAATGTCCTCCTTGTGTCTTGTCAACTTGACACAGCAGAAGTCATCTGGAAAGAGGGGACCTCAAGAGACAGTATCTTTATAACAATGGCCCTAATGCAGGACTTCGGTGGGATGAGAGGCTAAACAGAGTTTCTCTATGGCCTCTGTTTGGTTCTTGCTTTCATGTACCTGCCCTGTGTTGCTGCCTCAACTTCCTCTTATGATGGACCATGATTGCGGACATAAAAAGCCAAATAAACCCCTTCCTCCTAAATTGCCCATTATTATGGTGTTTAATCACGGCAATAGAGAGCAAAGTAGGACAAATAATGAAGACAAAGTATTTAAAATGCAGGCGCAAAAGTGCTTTGAAGACTTTCACGTCACTAATAGACTTTTTATTTGTTTGTGTGTTTTTTGAGACGGTATTTCTGTGTAGCCCTGGCTATCCTGGAGCTCACTCTGTAGATCAGGCTATCCTGGAACTCTACGATCACCTGCCTCTGATGATTTCCACCTTTATCTAATTAATCACGTGATTTGTGTAGTCTCATACTTAGGCTATTACCAATTTTTACTTTTGCAAATAACCTGCAGTAAATAATTGTGAGAGTGTTGTACTTCATTTTTACCTCTGTCTGAGTCAATGGAATAAACTCTTAGAAAAGTGAGGTCAGAATGTACACTCGCTGGTTTCTCTGGGAAGCAGATTTGGGGTGAGACTGTCAGAGTTCCGGATGTGTTTTTAGAAGTGCCCTTGAACCCATCAGCTATGGAAAAGAGAAGGAAGAGAAATTATGCAGAAGGAGAAGTACCTTAGCTAACCCCACGGGGAAGCCGGGAAGTTGAAATCACTCATCAGTCTTCACGCATTAGGTGGAAATAACAAGTCCTTCTTGTCAGTCTTAGGCTGTGGGCTGCCCCAGAAAAGCTTGCCCTTGACTGAGGCGGTGCTCTGCATGCAGCTGAGAAAAATTTGAAAGGGCTGACAATTGAAGGCTGCCTGCTAACAGAACTGGAAAGTTGGGGCAAGGAGACCTTTTGGAAAGAAAAATCTGAAATTTTTTTTTGTAGATTTTTACCAAATTGCCACACTAATGTATACTCCAAAAACAAGTATTTGTGTTTAGCCATTTGCCCACCACCCCCCTCCCCCAACTTACTGTGTTATCGGATGTTAGTATTTGCCAGTCTGATTGATGAGATGAAACATAATATCTCGTCACAGCTTTCCTTTAATTCTTTTTTATTTCAACTTTGAAGAAAGCTGAGCTTCTTTTATATTTTAAAGACCTGCTTGCCTTTCTTTTCACTGAATGGCCGCTTATATCTTTAGCACATTCCTGTCTTGTGTTGAATATTTTAAAAGCAACGTGGAAGGAGGAGGACTTAGTGTTAGGAAAACGAGCCAAGGTTTATCACACACCCTTCCAATACAGCACATGAGATCATACTTGGTTAACATTTTCTGTCTATGTTATTCACATCTGAGGCAGATGTGCAGAGTGCTATAGTTACTTTATACTATTTTCTGGGAATTTTTTTGTTGTTAATAATTAGCTCATGGATCATTTCTTTTATTCAGTTATTTTTTCTGTGTCCCTTTAACTTTTTGACGACCTTTTTTTTTTGGTAATTTTTTTCTTGTCTTTCCTCTGTTCTCTTTATAGAATTTCTTCAAAAAGCACTCGGCAGCATGGCATCTATACTGGC
Organism: Phyllotis vaccarum; assembly: GCA_033318265.1. Classification (NCBI taxonomy): domain Eukaryota; kingdom Metazoa; phylum Chordata; class Mammalia; order Rodentia; family Cricetidae; genus Phyllotis; species Phyllotis vaccarum. The sequence continues at coordinate 80,522,846 of JARWLC010000010.1, read as the reverse complement.
TGCTTTTCTGTCAAGGTGACATAAGCTAGGGAGGAAACTTCTGTTGAGAAAATCCCTCTATAACTAGACAAGTCTGTAAAGCGTTTTCTTAATTAGTGATTGATGGGGAGGGCCCAGCCCATTGTGGGTGGTGGCATCCCTGAGCTGGTGGGCCTGGGTTCTATAAGAAAGCAGGCTGAGCAAGTCAGGAAGAGAACTCTACCACGGCTTCTGTATCAGCTTCTGCCTCGAGGTCCCTGCCCTGTTTAAGTTCCTGTTCTGGCTTCCTTTGATGGTGGATGGTGATGTGGGAGTATGAACCCTTTCCTCCCAAGTCTCTTTGGCCATGGTGTTTTGTTACAGCAATAGAAACCCTAACGAAGACACTATTTCAAGTACAAATACTTGCTAGACAGGAGGCACATGAGCTTTGGTTCTATCTCCAGTACCAGAGAGAGAGAGGGGATACAACAATTTCCAACATGTACTAACATAAAACAATCTTTATCAGCAATCTTTTTTTGTGTTGGGTCTCAATGAAACCTGGGACCATTCTGATGCTACCAACAATGGTTTGGTTTTATTTTGAAATAGTATCTCACTATGTAGGCTGCCCTTGAGCTCACAATCCTCCTATCTCAGGGTCCAGGGATTACAGGTGTACTTTACCACACTCCACCAACGATGGAGTGGAGGTGTAGTTTTTCTTTTATAGGGGTAACCTGGCTACTCATAACAGACCCTTACTCTATGATTATTTCTCTTCAGATGATAGCTCTAACTATAAATGGAATCTTTTGTTCTTGTTTTTGTCAGCATCGATAGATAAGATTGAACCAATCAGCAACAGCCTAATAAGCTTACATTAGCTCTCCTTACCCTAAAAAAAAGTATATGTGTATAATTAACCAATCACAGTAACGATCAATATAATTCCATATTTATATTTTAGAAACAGCACAGTGGCTCTTGTGAACCAAGCTCATAGTGTGGCTTGAACTCTCCCAGTCCACGAACATCTTTTAATGCAGAATGACATTTAATTTTTTAAAATAGGATTTGATTTGTTGATGGTTATGGTATCAGAATGGGGAAGTGCCAAAAGATTCTTCCCAAGCCCTGAGACCAGTGAATAACCAGAGGCCAGTACTGACAGATCCTATTAGGCTAATTGCTTTGTCCTGAGCCAGAGTCATGGGTGTGTCTTTTTTGGGTCCAAGCCCCAGTCTGTTTGATTCAAACTTTCTGACTTTACTATGAATGTCTATGTCTTGTTCGTAGTCACCTATTTACAAAGAGGAAATCTGTGCCTCCTGAGGCTGTTAGTGGAATGACCGGCCTTCTATGAATAGAGTCGCTTTAGGGAACCTGAGGCAAAGATAGGTTCTACCTGCTCTGAAACCTTTTTTTCCCAAACCCCTCAAAACGCATGTTTCTGGGGCTAGAGAGATGGCTTAGTGCTCACCCACAGGCAGTTGATAACCATCTGTAGCTCCAGGGACTCAATGTCCTCTTCTGGTTCTGTGGTTGCCAGGCACCCACATGGTGCACAGACATACATTTATTTATTTAGGCAACACACACACACACACACACACACACACACACACACACACACACACACACAAGGGTTTTATGCCATTTTGGAAACCATGGTAGTTTTTACATTTTAATGGACTAATGCAGTGAATGTTCACGTTTGTTGTAAATGCATAGCCCCTTTTTCTTTCACTTTTTTTTTTTCCTATGCTGAGGATCAAAATCCCCAGCTTCACATATACAGTGGGCAAGAACATTCCCCACTAATCTCTGACCCCAGCCATTGGGCAAACTTTTCAAACAATAACCTGTAGTTGCAGTGACAAGGGTGAGCAATACATACCCAAATTAAAGAGTATCCTGAAAGTCTCAAAAACAACATGATATATTCTCTGGGATGTAGAAACCTCCACAAGAATGAAACACTCAAACTAACTTCTCTTAAGAAATCTTTACAGCACGTTCTTGACAATAAAAGGCTAAAACCCTGACTCTACCAGCCTCCTGCTAACCCCTTTTTTCTCCTTTCTGGGCTCCGATAGTCTAAACTGACCAGAACTTCTGATCTCTCACTCTTCTTTGATGTAGGATATTTTTCTATACATTGTGAATTATCATTGGATAATAAAGGAACTGTTTTGGCCTATGGCAAGCCAGCTTATAGGCAGATAGGAAATCCAAGCTTAGATAAAGGGGAAGAAGGGTGGAGTGAGACAGAGATGCTGTGAGCTGCTACAGAGGAGGAAGATGTAAAGGAACTCAGGTAAGCCACGGGCTCCATGGCAAGAGATAGATTGATAGAAATAGGTTGTAAGAGCAAGCAAGGAAATATGCCTGAGCCACGGGTTAAACAGCATATAATTACTATAAGACTTTGTGTGACTATTTGGGACCAAGCAGCTGTGGGAGGTTTATTTGGGACTGTTGGCTCAGATCTCGGGCCTAGTACGGGCCCAAAACTTCATAGTAAACTTCCTGTTTAAGACTTGTCAGTAACTGTTTACTCTCAAAATTGGTTCCTCAAGTGCAAGCAGCATCTTTACACTGTACCTTATTCAGAACTCTGAGCTATTGCAAAGACTTCCTTGGTCATCCTACAAAAAACTAAGCAGATAGCAGAAAATGCCAGAGTACTGTAAGGACCCATGACTTACAGCTCTCTGGTTTACACCATTTCTCCCTAATGACAGTGAAAGCAAAGGGAAATGGCTTGTACAAAATCCATTGGGATAATCCAAGCTCTTGAAGATCATACATAACATGCCTCCAAAAAGGAACTGTAAAGCACCAGACAAATGGGTCAGCTCTCATAACATACCCTCTTAAATATTTCCCATAAACAAATTGGACAGTGGTCTAATCTTTAAACCAAAAAAAAGAAGAACCAGCTATGGACCCTCAAGACTGCCTAGGAGATGTCAAACTCCATTCTTATTTTAAGGGTGAAGACGATAAAGTGGATTTATTGGCCCATTTTGTTAAAGATTTGTGTACAGAAATACATGATTTACTAAAGAAAGAATGAGCGATAATTCTCCTAACAATATCATAGCATCCAGCAGAATATTTTGAAAGGACATTAGACCAAAAATGAGAGGCATCAAGCAAAAATTAATTGTTTTTTAATTACAATAATTGCAGGGACCTCAACTTAACTTTAAGAAATCTGGGGGTTATAGTTTAGGGGTATAGCACTTACTGAGTTCAATCCCAAGAACACACCACACACACACACACACACACACACACACACACACACACACACTTCTAATTTTGCCCTATTGATAGAGTTGCCTAAAAACAAAAAGAGCCAGTGAGATGACTCAGCAGGTAAGGGCACCTGCTGGCATTCCTGGTAACCCGAGTTGGATCAATGGGCTCACATAGTGGAAGAGATAACCAACTCCCACGAATTGTCCTCCGACTTACACATATGCACCATGGCACCCATGTGCTCCTCTCCCTCCAAATACAAATGTAATTTTAAAAAGAAGGAAGAAATAAGGGGTATCAGATAGAAGATATCTCTCCTATATGAGGAAATTGAAACAACTCTGTGCTCTTGCACAGCTGGCTGTGTTGACAGGGCTCCAAGGAACCACTTGCTAAGTTACTTCTTCATTTTCTTTAAATCAGCAGTTCTCAATTTATGGGTCATGACCTCTTTGGGGGGGCAAACAACCCTTTTGCAGAGGTTACATATCAGATATTTACATTGTGATTCATAACAGTAGCAAAATTACAGTTATAAAGTAGCAACAAAAATAATCTTATTGGGGGGGTCACCAAAACTTGAAGAACTGAATTAAAGGGTCCTAGCATTAGGAAGGATGAGAACCGCTGTTTTTAAAGTCATAAAAATAGCAACTTCTAATGGCGAGAGTTTCAAAACAAGTTAAAAGAGTTCCTTTTTGGGGATCCCGTAACTGCCGCTTAAAACCGTCATTTCCTGTCATGCAATTCTGCTTCTATAAAGCTATTAGGTAAGGATCAGCTGTCCACAACTGAGATCCACATAAACATTTTCTTCTGAAGAAATAGCTTGCGGATCTGTGTCCTCCGAGCCCAAATTGATTGTTATAAATTTCTAAAATCTTAGGGGCATCTTTTTTCTTGCATGAATAGAAATTTAAAACACAGAGCCAGTTTAACTTTAATTTGATCCCCTCATTTCCTAAATTTCATCATTGTTCTCAAGAACCTAAAGTAATCAAGGAGTCACCCAATGGTAGAAGACCCAGCAGACTGAAGACTAATACTCTACATATCAGTTCTTAAGCATTATCTATATATTATAGAACATTCTATCTAGAAACTAATATCCCAAGTATATGAAATCCAAACTGACAGCAAGGGCACCAGCTGAATCTGGAGAACAGGCATTAGATTCATTCATGTTCTATCATGTTTAGAATTCTTGTAGTTAAAAGTGTCAATATTTCTTTGCTTTTACTTTGAAATATCAACAGTGTGAAGATAGTAATACCACAGGGAAACCTTCTCAAATGCTTTGGCAAGTTATACACAGAGATTTAAAAACCAGTCGATATCTACACAATTTCTTTCTTTCTTCTTCATCTACAAAAAGATTCAGAAATCAATCGAGATATTTGTTACAAGAACTGGTTTATGAAGTGTTAACACACAGGCTCTCAGGATAATCTTGAATAGTTACAAGAGGCACTATGTTATTATTTAAGTCAAGCATGATCTACAAAAAAAAAAAAAAAAAAAAAAAAACAACAAAAAAAACTTGCCTTTGGAATGATTAAGTAGTTTCTAAGATTGCCCTAGAGTTATAACCAAGATAATTCTGAAGATTCCTTGGACTACCAGGATATTGTAGGTACGAGGTCCTAGATTTTAATTTTATTTTATTTCTACACTTTTTGGCTTCTCCTCTCTAAGTATAAAGAATATAGCACCCAGGAATTCCTTTTTTAGAAAACATGAGGAGGCTCTGACTTAAATGAGTTTCTAAATCTGCACATATTAGGATAGACCAACTATTTTGAAACTATCTTGCTATTCATGAGAAGAACAATCATGTTTTGGCGACAGTGATGTTTAAATTAAAAAAAAAAAAAAAAAAAAAAAAAAAAAAAAAAAAAAAAAAAAAAAGAACATGACTGCTCTGGGTGTGGTCCAGGAGAAAGTTTATTGTAGATAAAAGGGAGGCAAAGCCAGAGGCAAGGACATCTGGGAGAGTCTAGAATGAACTTGACCCAGAGGCTGACCAGGAGAAGAGGGGAAGCCAGGACAGTCAAAGGTAGACAAAAGTGAGTGTATTTTGTGGGGAAGAGGGCAAAGGGCAACCCAGCCCCTGGGCTAGAGAAGTTCAGGGTAGGAGCAGAGTATCCCAGCCACACCCTGTAACTGATAGGGACTGAGAGATGTTAGGAAAACCTGGAGGCCATTACTTTGATATGTTAAATAGGTATTTTAAACTGTTTGTCCCTGGTTTGAGACCTAACAGAGAGTGTTACATTTCAACTTGACAGATCGAGAATCCCATGGAGACAAACCCTTGCAAACACATAAGCATGCATTAACTGAGGTGGAAAGACCTGTCGGTCTGGGGTGGCGCCATTCCCTGGGTTGAGATCCTGAACTGTATAAAAAGGGAAAGTGAGTGCACTCACTTTCTGCTTCGTGATTTTGGATGCAATGTGGTAGGTACAGTAGTATAATGATCTTTTTTATTTTATGACTTTAACCAGTAAAGTATGTCCCTCAATCATTTATTTTTAACTGGAAATTCTCCAATGCATTCAAGTACCCTTTAGGACTTTTAAGATGGCTTAGCAAGTGAAAGCACTTGCTTCGCAAACCCAAGGACCCGAGTTCAATTTCTGACACCACGGTAGAATGGAGAGCCTGTTCTGTGATATTTTGTTTACATTCTGACAAGTAAAGCTTGCTTGGAGTCAGAGGGCAAGGCTAGCCACTAGTTAACCATAAAGGTCTGGAGATCTGTACAGAGAGGAGACAGGAAGTGATAAAGGGGTGGAGAGAGGATCTAGGCCCTTTTCTGGACAGAAGAATGAAGAGATGTGGCTGCTCCTGATTCTCTAATCTTTCAGGCTTTTACTCTAATACTTGACTCCTGATTTTTTTATTGATAAATCTTTAATTAGATTTACACATCAAGAACCGACTTCCAAAAGTTATTCTCTGACCCCACATCCCTTCTAGTCTTCTGGAAAGGTAGAAAGAATCACAGGCATTTTAAAATAAAAATGAGAAAACCTGGGGATACAGTGCTACTCTAGCCTGAAATATTTTCCTTAGCTTTTATTAATAGGAGCTATGTATTTTGGAAACGTGAATTAATTCTTGATGAAATTGTCACTAGACGTTTTTGGCTATCTATACTGTTTGAGGGCCATCCTGGGATATTGAGGCATTATTTTAAAAATTAAAATAAGGCAGGTGTGGTGGAAACTTTTAGCCCTAGCACTCAGGAGGCAGAGGCAGGCAGATCTCTGTGAGTTCAAGGTCGGTCTGGTCTACATAGCAAGTTCTAGGCCAGCCACAGCTACACAGTGAGACCCTACCTCAAGATTTTAAATAATAAAAAAACAAGCAAACAAATAAATGGACAAATAGCTTAGAATCAGCCATTATACATGCTTGGGTGTCCAACTCAGAAAAATGTTTCTCTGAACAAATTTGGCATTTTTCCAATTTCAAATTGAAGTGTTGAGCTAATGCCTGTGGGAAACTGGTTTGACGCTATGAATAAAACATCAGAAAGTGCCGTTCCCCATGTCAGTTATGTGTTGCTGTGACAATTACATGACAGACCAGTTGTAAGGATGGAGGAGGACTTATATTAGCTCAGGGCTTGGATGGTTTCTGTCTGTGGTTGGCTGGCTCTGTCACTATGGGCCTAAAGCTTGGTTCAACGTAGCAGGGAGGCTGTAGGTGCTCCAGTGTAGCAGAGCAAAGCAGTTTATCTCCTGTCTCAAAGGAAAAGCAGACTGGGTCAGGGAATAAAGGGTCTCTTCCTAGCACGCCCCCATTGACACATTTCCTCCACTTCTGACCACTTCCTTCACATAAATTCATCAAGGGATTAAGCCATTGATGAAGGCAGATCACCCATTTACTCATCTCTAAGAGATTGGCTCTTCCAGCTGTGAACCAAAGCTTCCACTGAGACTTTGGGTAGGAAGGGACACTTAGTATTAGAACCATAATGTCTCCCGATAATTGCTCTTGGGAACTTTCCCATATGTATAGTCTTGGACTTAATTAGGTGAGAACCCAGAGTCATTCTGAAGATAAACTCTTCAGTTTGAGGTGGTGAGGACTGGGTGTCTACAATAATGTTATGCATTAAAACCTCCATTTAAATTAAAAGAGCTCACTGGAGCCACATTTTCTTTGTACTTCCTAGCTGCTCTTTCAGTGAAATGCCTTTGTGATAGCTCTGTATAATGTTAACAGTTGTGTAAACTGGATAGAATAACATCCAGGACATCAAAATGTGACTAGTCTTATCTTATTGGTACAATGGAGTGTTTTATCTGTCTGGATGATGACAAGTTCTACAGATGATCTGAGGGGGTGACATTCCTTTCTACCATAGTTTACCTCTTGTCATACATTGATTCAGTTCTCCACCTATGTCCCAAAAGCAGATCTTTCCCCAGTTCCTCTAAGTATCCTTTCCTAGGAAAAAACTTTAAAAGATCAGAGAGAGAGAGAGAGAGAGAGAGAGAGAGAGAGAGAGAGAGAGAGAGAGAGAGAGATTAGCTCCAAGCTTCCCATCACTGTGTTTGGTCTAGGTTACAGCAAAACCTCCTTTCTCTCCTTCAGTGCCGTTGGTTTTCATGTTACCTACACAAGTCATTAGTAAGAATCAAACAAATCTAGCATCTTCAATTGAGTATATGCTTAAGAACATTATGGCACTATGTTCATGAGTAGACAATGTAGAAAGCTTCTTCATGAGGCCGTAACTCAGCTCAGTATAGAACCTGTGACTGGCATGTTGGTCTGTCAATGCCTTTCTTGACGGCAACTTTTCTGCTTAGACTTTGTTTTATGGATTTTTGAAACAATGTATCATCCTGGAGCCCTTGCTAATCCCCAACTCACTATGTAGATCAGGAAAGTGGCTAGAGAGGTGGCCTCAGGTGACAGCATTGGTTGCTCTTGCAAGAGGATCAGAGTTTAGTTGTTTGCAGCCATGTCTAGCTGCCTGTAATTCCAACACCAGGGGATCTGACTCCTCTTCATGTCTCTGAAGACACCCACACAATGTGGGACTCACTCACACAGACACTGTTTGTCTCTGTCTGTCTCTCTTCACCAAGTGCTGTGAAGACTGTATGCACATATCTAGTCTTCAACCTTAAAATGTTGTTCTTATGCTGGAGAAATAGTTTAGCAGTTGAGAGCATTTGCTGTTCCTCCAGAGGACTTGAGCAGCCAGCACCCAAATCAGGTGGCTCACAACTGCTTGTAGTTCCAGCTCCCGGGTGATTTGACCTCCTCTTCTTGGTCCATTTAAGCCCCCCTTCCCCATATACACAAATACAAATAAAAAAGTAATTTTTAGAATTTATTTTTTTATTTTTTAAATGTGTGTGTTTTGCCTGCATTTGTGTGTACACCATGTGCATGTAGTGCCTATGGAGGCCAGAAGATGGCGTCAGATCTCCTGGTACTGGAGTGAAAGACAATTGTCAGTTGCCATGTGGGGGCTGGGAATCAGACCTGGGTCTAATAGAAGAGCAGTCTATGCACTTAACCAGAAAGCCATCTCTCCAATCCCCGGGGGGAGGGGGGAACAACTCTTAAAACAAAATAAAACGTTGCTCTTATACCAAGTACTCCATGAATATTTATTGAGGCAGCAATGAGTGTGTGGGTGTATACTGTCCTTTAGGTCACAGTACATTTGCGGATACACTCTCTCATAATGAGTTTCAAATTTTCCCAGGGAAGTGTGCACAGAGGCTCTTACTCTTAATGTGAGATGAGTAAGCTAAGGTTCAGAGTAGTAACCTAGCCCTTCAAATGCCAGGATAGTAACTTCCACTTTGTCACACTGCCTACCACTATTCTTGACAGGATTTAGGTGTCTGCCTTAGCCCCATGTTGATACTACCACACAGCATCTTTTCAGGATAACAAGCCAAACTCTGACCTAGGAAAACTAAAGCCGTTGGTGTCCTTCTGTCATTTATTCAACAATATATGCTGTTACAGGGATTCGCAGATGCAGGATATAGTATTAGTACTTTAGCATCAACATCTGGAATACATCTATTACGACCTTCTCTTTTAGAACAATTCTGGCAAAGAATTTAAACTTACTATAAACACTCCATGTCAGTTACAAGTAATTTCTTTCTCATGGGTTGTTGCCTGTGAGGTTGCCAACAAACGGTATTCCTCCATGGTTTCTGCTTCAGTGGGTTCCTGCCCCGACTTCCCTCAGTGATGACTGTGAAAGGCTCTCTGTCTCTAAGTTGGTTTTGGTCAGTGATTTATCACAGTAAGAGAAATCGAACTGAAGTGTGAATATAAGTAGAGTCTATTTTATACCTCATAGTACTGTCTTAAAACTTTTAGACACGCATATTAATTTTATGATAAAATTAAAATATATCATAGTATTTATTGTAAAATCTCAACCTCAATTTTTTAATTTAAAAATTGATTCATTTGCATGTGTCTGTCTGCATGTATGTTATGTGCTACTGATTGAGGCCAGCAAAGGGTGCCAGAACTCCTGTACCTGGAATTGCAGGTGGTTGTGAATGTTCTGTGGGTGCTGGGAACTAAGCTTGGGTCTTCTGAAGGATCAAAAGCATTCTTAACCGCCAACTAATTACTCTAGTCCTGCAACCTCAAGATTTTTTAAACATATGTGTATGTGTGTGTCTGCCAGTGTCAGATTTCCTGGAGCTGGAGTAGTAACATGAGCTGCTTGACATGAGTACTGACTGGGAACTGAACTCCTGACCCCAAGAAAAACAGCAAGGGCTCTTAATTCCTGAGCCATCTCTCCAACTCAGTTTTTGGTTTTGTTTTTAATTTTAATTATAGTGTGTGTGTGAGAGAGAGGCATGTGCCTGTGCATGTGTGTGCTGGTGAGCGTGTGAGCATGTGAATGCAGGGCACTGTGCTGTACACGTGAGGGTCAGAGGACCACTTTAGTTACCACATGGGTCCTCTCTATCAAACTCAGCCCAATGGGCTTTGCAGCAGGCACCTTAATTCACTGAGTCATCTCATTGATTCTCAGCCTCATTTTGTTTAATGGGATTTAGCTAAAGCACGGAGTTTGAGCTTCCACGCTCTTGCTGAACTGTGTTAGGAAGGCAGCATTCAAGGGGCTCTGGCTGCAAACTGCTATTAAAGGCATATCACAACATGGGACCTCATGTGATCAAGAGAATTTACTTGAACATCTGTGTTCTTTTGTCTTCTGTGTAACTCACTGGTTAAGCATCCCCTATATTTATGAATAGTTATGTTGAGCTGAAGCGAGGATGCTGTAGTACTTAACCGTCCTCATTGGGGGGTTCCCTGATTAGCAAAGAGACAGACAACAGCCCAGAAGTTAATGTGGTCAAATAGAAAAATGAAGACAGGGAGGGAACAGCCCTGGATAGCCTGGAGAGTTCCATTTGTTACCCTTCACCATAAAGCTGAGGCAAGTGGACTCTCCCTATCAATGGCAGTAAGCAGGGAGAAAAGTGGAGATAATAGAGAAAGTTTGGAAGCCCTTTATCACTCATCACTTAGAAATGAGATATTTATGGCTCAGCAGTTAAGAGCACTGTCTGCTTTTGCTGAGGACCTGGATTCAAATCCCAGCCCCCACATGATGGTTAGTTTACACTCACCTCTGATCCCAATTCCAGGGGATCTGATACTCTAAGGGCACCAGATACATGTGGGCATACAGACATGCTGGCAAAATACTCTCACATAAAGAAAAATACATAAATTCTAAAAAGAAATGAGCCTAGCTAGAGATGGTGGTGCATGTCTATTCTTTAATCTCAGGACCCCAGAATCAAAAGGAGGCAGGTCTCTGTGAGTGTGAGGCCAACCAGCTCTACATAGTGAATTCCAGGCCGGCCAGCCAAGGCTACATAGTAAGACTGACTCAAAAAAATTTTTAAAAGCCTTTAAATGAAGTTGTGGGGTTCAAAGGAGAAACTATATTATTTGCTAGGTAGAGGGAGAGAACATTTTAACACAGAAGCTGCTTAATGCATCTAATATTTGTTTTATTTTTGTGAAACTTCCTTTTGATGTAGTCTGGCTAGCATTATGGGTATCCTGTAAACAGATTTTCCAAACATCTGGATGGGAATTGAAGCTCAGCGAAGGATGACATATCCATAAGGCATATCACAACACGGTCCTCATGTGATCAAAAGATATTACCGGAACATCTTGTGTTCTTTTGTCTTCTGTGTAACTCACAGGTTAAGCATCCCCTATATTTATGAATAGTTATGTTGAGCTGAAGTGAGGATGCTCTAGCACTTAACCGTCCTCATGGGGGGTTCCCTGATTAGCAAATCTTGAGGCAGACAAGAGCCCAGAAGTTAATGTGGTCAAGTAGAAAAATGAAGACAGGGAAGGAAAAAAACAAAACAAAACAAAAAAACAAAAAATGTGGAGCTGTGGTAGGGACATTCAAAGTTTAACACCAAAGAATTCACCAACTTTCAGAGGGCTTATACATTTAATTTTATTTTAAAAATTAATGTATTGAGTTTTATTTTTTTGCACCGAAATTGGTTGAAAGAGGTTCAGACCCATTCAGCCTTACCAACTAACTGCACATGAGACTTGTTTCTAATTGAGCTCCTTCATGAACCTGTCACAGTTTTAGATGTATCTGACTCTGTCGACCACACATGCAAAACTATTTGAAGTGTGAGTTCCTTTTGAATTTTTAGTTCACATTTTCTTAATACGTTTTTACATTATGAAAAATAGCAAACATAGAAAATTATATAACTGACACCTATAATTCTAGTATCCATACTTTACTATCTTTGTTTTTATAAATATTAAACACGTTCCAGATAAGAGAAAACCCTATCTCCTCTTTTTCCTCTTTGACTCCTGATTGCTGTTCTCTTTAAGGTGGTGTGTGTCCTTTGTTGTTTATTTTTAAACTTCTGACTCACAGGCATCCATTAAGAACACAGTACTTTTGTTTTTAAGCCAAAATGGCTGGCATAATAATGCACATTTTAACTGTCTATACATATACCTGTGCACATGTGTGCACGCAGGTCCTTCGAGAGCTGGACTCACAGACTGACTCATCAGCAAGTCGCTGGGATCCTCTTTTCTGGACCGCCTTGGCTCTGGGATTACAGATGCATGTGATTAACCCCAGGTCCTAGAACAACTCCAACTCGGGTCTTCAGGCTTAGAAGACAAGTGTTTTCCTCACTAAGATCCCCTTTGACCAAGCACCTCCATATTTTAACTATTACAACAATGAACTCATAGCTCAGTGGTAGACTGTTTTACTAGCATGTATGAAGACCTGGGATCAGTCTTCACTACTGAAAGTAAATCAATAATAAATAAATGAATGAATGAATGAATGAATGAATGAATAAATAAATAAATAAATAAATAAATAAATAAATAAATAAATAAACTTTATGATATTTAGAGCTGTGTGGATTTCTGTTGTATGAAATGAATGGCAGTGACTATATTCTACTGGTATAGTGTTTCTAATGTTTAAACTTTTAAAAATAATGTGATGCTCACTTTTCTCTAGAATGTCAACATAGAAGTGGTTTTTCTTTTTATATAGTTTTTAATAACTCAGACTAGAACGCTTTATTTGGGTTTAATCTAGTTGGGATTTATTTTCATGTATGCTGACCTAGGGTCTGATCTTTTTTTTTTTTTTTACATATGGGAAAAAACTGAGAATTTTCTATCTTTTCCATAGTAAGTTGAGATACCACAGACAGATATGTGTGTAGGAGATAAGACTGTTTTGGTTTTTTTTTTCTTTTTTTAAGACCACAGTGCCATTTTTTCACATAATAAATGGATGCTCTTTCTTTGGGTTACTTAATTCCTCACCCATGGTGAATTTTTTCTAAATATTTTACAGTTGATCATTTTAAATCATGGCTCAGACAAGATCAATATAACCTCATTGGTTGATAGATATCTTCAGTCTATTGGTTCTCCTTCGTTATTTCTGTCTCTAATTTAAGAAACAGAATCATTTGTGAAACTCACACATCCAGGTTTGGTACCCCTGTCCCATGAATAGAGCCACCATGTACATTGAAGTATTAACTAGCTCAGCCTTCTCATCATGAATGCTTTGTAAGTGGCTTGTCTGTGCATCCTATTTAGCTGCTTTGGAGGACCCATTATCTGGTAACGCCTTCTATCAATAGACCTTATTTTATGCCAGGGACATATAATGCTGGCAAAGCCTTTGCCTAATGTGGTCAAGTCTTTGTTTAGTCCACCTTATGCACACCTAAACGTAATAGACTTTATTTTTTTTTTTTGATTTTCAGAAACAATTGAACAGATAATACAAAATTCCTGAATTAACAGGTCCTTCCTTCTCTGTGACTAACATATAGTAGTAGTGTGGTATATTTGTTATAATCAATAACTCATGCATTGTTATTCATTAAAGTCCATGGTTTCTTCAAACTTCCTTATGTCTTTTTCCATCCCAAGCCAAAATACCACAATTGTGTCACTTTGAATGGTGTTAATTTTGACCAGTGGGTTCAAGTATTTTCAGGCAGATGGGTCTTTATAAAGTTCTCCATCAAAATCTCCCTTAATGATTTTTTTTTTTAGCATCTATTGGTACTCACTGCCTCTCACCATTATTTCATTAGAAATTGCAAATTAATGAGTTTTAAAAACTCAATTATTTCTTCTGCAATTCTTAGCTAGAGTTATCCTATACAGAATGTTCTGTTTTCAGCTGTTTGCTTAGTTTGAAATATTGTACAAGTTATCTTGCATAATTTTTAATAGTTCTCAGTGTTAATAATCCTAATATACTTTGTGGCAGGCATGAGAAATTCCAATTTGTTTTACCTTTTAAAAATTATTCTCACAGTAGTATGAAGAAAGTCTTATATTGCCAGTCAAAAAATGAGGCTTTCATCTGTGATCTTGTGAAATAAGCATTTGGTTTTTGCCCCATTTCCTGATTTTGCTCCTAAAAACCCTTGGAGTCTCCAAGGAAACTGGAATATTTTCTGCTATTATGTGCTATTATGATGTCAGACAGCTGAAAGCCGTAGGCATTTTCAGGGTGGACTTTGGTTACAGGAAAGTTTGTGTTTTGATTAGAATGTTGGGGCTTTTAACCACACCCTGCTAATATCCAGGAAGAGAATGGGTTAAAGGCCAAGTTGATCACCAATCATTAATTATTTAAGCCATCATATCTATGTAATAAAGGCTCCATAGACTCTTCAAAGGGAAACTTGGAGAACTTCTAGATAGGCCAGGGAGTGGTTCCTTGAGGGTGATACGCCCTAACAGGAAGCTCCCAGACCTTCCCCCATGATCTCATTCCATGCTTTTCTCATCTATGTCTTTTGAAATACCCCTTATGAGAAATCAAAAAGTGTAACTCAAAATTCACGGAGTGCCGTGAAATGCTCAAGACTTAGACAAGCCCAAGGTGGTAGCATGGGAGTCCTAATTCATAGCTAATTGATCAAAAGTACAGGCAAGGAGCCAGGTGCAGTGGTGCATGCCTGTAGTTTCAGTACTTGAAGATGAAGGCAGGAAGATCAGTGAGGAGTTCAAAGTCATCTTTGCTTATATCAAGAGTTCAAGGCCTGCCCAAGTTACATGAGACTGCCTTTAAGAACATGCATGGGTAAAACAGCTCAAGGCTTGTGGCATCTGAGCAGAACTGAGCCTCTTAACCTGTGGGGTCAGATATTGTTTCTAAGCAGATAGTTTCAGGGCTGAGTTAAATTGGAAATGTAACTTGTTGGGTGAGAATTGCTCGGTGATTGTGGTAAAGGGAAAACTGAATATTGGGGTCACAGAAGTATCCTGTTGATTGTGGTATTGAGAGGTCAATGTAAGGGAGACTCTCTCTCTCTCCCTCTGTGTGTGTGTGTGTGTGTGTGTGTGTGTGTGTGTGTGAGATGTATTCCTGATGTGGGTGCATCAGGCCAGTGTAGAGCCCAGATATTGATTGACATCAGGCTGTCTTCCTTAATTACTCCTCCACATTATTATTATTATTATTATTATTATTATTATTATTATTATTATTATTATTGAGACAAGATCTCTCTCTGAACCCAGAACACCCAGAGTGACTAGGTTGGGTAACCACAACATGCCAAGATCAGCCTGTTTCTACTCTCCAGTGCTGGGGACACAGGCACACTGTTATCCATATACAAGTAGATGTTGGGGATCTGACTCAGGTCCCCATGCCTGCACAATAAGCACTTCATCCATTGATCTCTCCATCCCTGAGCTTTGTTTTCTACATAATCCCCTTTGAGGTAATGCATGCAGACTTCACCAAATCATATTGTTGAAAGGCAAGTTATTTTTTGAAAGGCCAATTAGTACATTCCTTACAAAGAAGCCTATTTGAATATTGCCATGTGAGTCAACAAATTCCAGGCTCTTAACTGACATTAGCAAGTAGTCTTCACAGGTTTTTAAAAGCTAAGTTATAATAAATCA
Source organism: Phyllotis vaccarum (assembly GCA_033318265.1). Classification (NCBI taxonomy): domain Eukaryota; kingdom Metazoa; phylum Chordata; class Mammalia; order Rodentia; family Cricetidae; genus Phyllotis; species Phyllotis vaccarum. Next base: position 80,507,108 of record JARWLC010000010.1, on the reverse strand, counting down.
TTTGCATGATGTAATAGCAAGTGTTAGAATAGTTTATAGCCAAGAAACTGAGAGCCAGGCAGTTCAAGGAAGTAGCCTCAGGGAGCCAAGTAATGTAAATATATTATATTAAAGAGAATTTCTGATACAAATACAATAAGAGAAAACAATCCTTTCTACAAACACAGATATGGCAATCAGCTATTTATTTTCTCACAAATACAATTTGTGCCTAAAGAGCAAATAGAACTTTCTACTGGTGGTAGTATAAACCACAACCATAAGAGAATATTTCTGAGACTTCCTGAGTTTAATTTCAAGATCCAGAGGATGGAGGGGAAATATGAAAATCCAAGGCAACATATTCTAGTCACATTTCTGAATTCATGTTAAAACTAACTCAAGATCAGGCATGCGGGGGGGGGGGGGGGCAAGCCTTTAGATTCTTCCGTCTAAAAAGCAACAAATCTTCCTTAATGATGGCTCTCACCCAGAACAATTTCTACAGAGACTGCCTTGCTTACTCCTCTTTGTATATATACCCTGCTCTATCTTGACTAAACTTTAAAGACAAAAGAAATTGGGCATGGTAACTCAGTCCTGTAACTGTTTGGGAGACTAAGGCAGATGGATCTCTGAACAAGAGTTCAGGGCCAACCTGGCCTATAGTGTAAGACCCTGTCTTAAAAATCCAAATAACTCAATTCAGGTGGCTTGGAAGTTCTTCGTGATAACAAGACATCTGACTTGGCTGTCCAAATGACTTCTAATAGACTTCAAGTTACATTATTATTTCATTTTCATGTTAAACAACACATTGGCCAGTACCATTAATGAGGAGGGTTGAGAGATGCTCCAACCTATGAGTATAAAAATGGGAGTTATTTAATACCATGTTAGTTTAACAGCCTTCCCTAGGACCTACTGTCTATCTAGCTACAGGTTCTTGGCCCCATTAACAGGTATGTTTTTTATCTCATGGAGCTGGCTTTAGATCCAATCAGAAAGTTGTTATTCCCATAATACTCATGTAATTATTGCACATATGCATTTATCCTTGGCATTGTAGCCTGTGGAGGTCATATCTATGGGTAAGACTGATGGTTACTTTTCTCCTTGTGTAGAGTTCAGAGCATCTTCCAGTACCATGAAAACTGTCCAGTAAGGATGAAGCTTCCACGTGGGCTCCAGCTTTCTTTTTACGTGGTTTCTGACTCAAGTATGTGGTGTCTCCAGCACTTGGATCTCACTGCTATGTTCTGAAAGGTGACCAAGGGTATTGGCAATATCCTGTTTTGGTTGCGGTCTATATGAGACACTAGCTAACAAGTCAAAAAGAGGTGACTCAATAAACTTTTATTTTAGAGGTAAGCTGGTCTCAAGAGTTTTGATTTAATAATGGAAAAGAGTAGCAATGAGCCAAAAACTCATTTTCAATACATTAGCTTCTTGGGATCTACTTAAAATATTTATCAATTCACTGTTTTGTTCACAAATACCTCAATTGTTTAAAAAGTAGGAATATGACCCCAAATTTTAAAGACATTTTAGATGGCATTCTTGGCTATCCTCAGATAGAAAAAAGAAGGCACCGAGCTTGGAATCTAGGTCTTCACACATGCTAGGCAAGTACTCTACCACTGAGCCACACAGCTAGCCCAACCTAGAATTTCTTGCTGCTCAGAGCCATGGTATTTGATGTCATTATTAGGGTCTTACTATACAGATGAGAAGCAGGCATAGAGACATAAAGAGGCTATAGATATGATTTGAATTGCATTTTCAACCAGTATTATTAAATTTGTATGTTGAAATCTTAATATCCGATATGATGGCACTCAGAAATGGGGTCTTTGGGAGGTTGATTTGGTTTAGATGAGGTCTTGTAGGTGGTGTCTTGGTATGACTGATACTCTCATAGAACGAGATGTCACAGCACAAGCTTGCTTTTCCTTTCTATACCACAAAAATTCTCCACTGATAAGCCTGGAAGTCCTCACTGGAACCTAACAATGGTGACACCCATTTCTTAGACTTCAAGTGTAGTCAGAAGTTTCTGGCATGGCCTAGCTCTGAGGTCTAGATCCACAGTCTCAAATAATCACACAAAGTCTTATATTAATTACATGCTGTTTGGCCTATGACTCAGGCAAATTACTTGCTAACTCTTACTCTTAAACTAATCAAGCCATATGGCTTAGTACCTTTTCTCAGAGTAACAATTTTCTTTTCTCTGTGTCTGCTAGCATCTCTGCTCTGCTCTTCCTGTTCCCAGAGTTTTCTTAGTCAGGTAGCCCATCCATACTTCCTGTCTGCCTTCTGGCCAATCAGCATTTTATTAAACCAGCAGGAGGGACAAATATTTACAATGTACAAGAGCATAACCCTGCATCATCCAAGCTTCCAAAACTATGAGAAATATACTTCTGCTGGTTAAGCCAGCTAGTCAACAATATTTATTATGGCAATACAAGTTAAATAACATAGACAAACTCTCACCTCTACCTCTGTGATAGTAATAGCCAATTTATAATTGAATAGAAAGTCAAATGTGTGTGTTTTGTTATTTAATTCTCCTAAGAATCCTGAGAATTTTATTTTATCATTTTAACCTGATGCATAGTATTTGTGCAAATTCAAGAAAGATAATATAATTTAATCCATGTTTATAAAGTGTGATCATTAAGTCAGGGCAATTAGCATTTTCATCTCTCCAAATATTTATCACGCCTGTGTGAACTTTGGACTCTTCTAATTAATGTGGAGGAGTTATTGTGTCATAAATTGTGGTAGATTTTAGCTATTGTGCCGGGCTCTAGAACAACAGAGCCAATCCTCTTACTTTGTTTTTACTTAAAGTCTTTATTTTATCGACACAAGTCTTATAACCCAGGCTGCCCTCAGGCTTACTACTTAGCTGAGGATAGCTGATCCTCCCAAGCTTCACCTCCCAAGGCATGGGATCACAGGAGTGTACCATCAAGCCTGGCTTTCTCCTACCATATTTCAACACCCACTATCTCCCCACATCACACTATATTCCCCTTCTACAGTGACTATTATCCACCACCACTCTCTTCTGTGAGCCAGATTTGTTTTCTAGCTTCTGTGATGAGTGAGAATATGCAATATTTGCCTTCTGTGCCTGCTTGTTTCACTTAAAATAATATCTTCTAGTACCATCCATTTTGTTAAAAAATTACAGGATTGTGGGTCAGTGAGGTGGTTCAGTTGGTGAAGGTATTTTCCATTAAGACTGGCTGATGACTTAAGTTCATTCTCTAGGGCCCAAAACTTGGTACACATGCACACACAAACACAGAAACACAAACAAATACAGTAATAAAAAAAAAACCCTATTAAATAACAAATAAATAAAAATAAATTCATTCTTTTTGTACTTCTGTATATTCACCCAGTGTATATTATCACATTTTTTCTTTCTTTTCCTCTTTCTTTCTTTTTTGTTTTTTGAGACAGTGTTTCCCTGTGTTTGGCTGCTCTCAAACTAGCTTTGCAGACAGGGTAGCCTCAAACTCACAGAGGTCTACCTGCCTCTGCCTCCTGAGTGTTGGAATTAAAGGTGTGTACAACTACCAGCTGGCTCATTTCTCTTACTCATAAGTTGGGCACTTTTCTTTATTCCATATCTTAGCCATCATAAATGGTGCTGCAATATGGGAAAGCATGTATTATTAACATGCTTTTATAGCTGAAGAAATCAAAGCTCAGAATGTTCAGTGTATTAGCCCTGAGTACCACAGCCAATAAGTGGCTGTATTAATTACTTCTCTATTGTAGTGATAAAATACCATGGCCAAGGGTGTGACAGGTGGGAAAACATTGTGACAGGCAGGCACAACATCGGAGAGCTGAGAGCTCACATCAGCCAGAAGCTGAGAGAGTGAACGGTGCGGTGTGTGTGTGTGTGTGTGTGTGTGTGTGTGTGTGTGTGTGTGTGTATGGCTTTGAAACCTTAAAGACTGCTGCCAGTGACATAATTCTTTCAGCATGGCTACATCTCACCAACCTAATTAAGAGAATTCCTCATAGGCATGTTTAGAAACCCATTTCTTAGGTGATTGTAGATTCTAACTATTGAAGCTAGCCTGGGCTATATAGTTCAAGGCCAGCAGCCTGAGCTAAAGCAAGACCCTCTCTTCAAAAGCAAAAGGAAAATGCAAGAAAATAATGTATTCCATTTGGCCTATTTACATAAAAACCTAGAAAAATGCAACCTGCTCTGTAATGATGAAAGTGGACCATTGCTTGGCTGGGGATGTGAATAGATGGAGGAGGGTTTGCAAAGTGACACAAAGAAACTTGGAACAGATGGGAATGTTATGCTGAATGTGGCCATGGATACTTGTGTCAAAGTGATCACTTTACAGACCTTCCTTGCATGGAGTCTGATTCATCAGTGAATCAATTTAAAAGGCTGGGGATTTAACTTGGTGGTAGAGCACTTGCTGGGCTAGCATGCACAAGGCCCTGGCTTTAATACTTACCTTCATAGGAAGAGAGAGGAAAGGAAGGGATGGGAGGGAAAGAGAGAAGAAAGATGACCGAGGAGAAGAATGCAATTAAAGAAAAAAAATTCACATCATTTCCTTTAGAATGATTTGTGATTCTTTCAAGAGTGGCCATAGCTTTTCTATAACCCAAGGAGCTACTTCCTTGCTTTATTTAGATTTATTTAGTGATTCCCTTTTTATTTTTATTTTATGTGCACTGGTGTTTCACCTGCATGTGTATCTGTGTGAGAGCATCAGATAGCCTGGAATTGGAGTTGCAGACAATAGCGAGCTGCCCTGAAGGTGCTGGGAATCGAACCTAGGTCCTCTGGAAGAGTAGCCAGTGCTCTTAACCTCTAACCCAGCTCTCCAGCCTCCCCCCTCCTCCGCCAGCCCGTTTAATTAGGTCAGTTTTATGATTTCTCTATTCTGACAGCAAGTGGTTTTTATGACTCTGGCACCTTTATTTTTAAGTCTGGACACTTTATAGAGAGCTGATGTGAGTGCTATAATTCACTCTCGGTAAAAAGCCTGCCTGTCTCTGACACCCTTGCAGGACTTCTAAGAGGAATAGACTCTTCTCATTTCCCAGACATTTGAATTTACAAAAGGAAAACAGAAAATTACTTAAAGACTTCTTTAAAGCAAGAATCTGTTACAAAGTTACACCAGGCTAAAACTGGCTGGAACCTCAAAGCCCAAGTCTTGCATATAGAGGCTCCTCCAGGAACACCTTCCCTTCCGTCTTTCTTCAGGCAGCTGCTCTATGGAGAGCCTTTACTTTCTGCATCTGAACTGCTCTGTCCCCTTTGCTTATTGTTTTAGTTATTTTTAAATCTTGCTGTGCCCAGAATATCTTCAGTATGCCCCACCAGACACACTTCTTAACCTTCTCCACAGTGCTTCCTCTTCCTGGAAGCTTGGCCTGTGGAGTGTAGCAACAGAATGAGGTCAATGTATTTATTCTCCTCTGCCTCTTCCCTAGAAGGTCACCTCAGGTGCTATATTAGGTTTCTGGCCCGGACTTTTGGGCCTAGCCTCAAGGTTTGGAACTGCAGACCCGCAGTCCCACAGAGACACACAAAGATGCCTACATTAATTCTATGCTGATCAGCCTAAGGCCCAGGCATATAACTTGCTAACTCTTTACTCTTAATTCTTCTTATCCTGATTCTTATCCTGTTCAGCCATGCAGCTGGGTACCTTTTCTCAAAGCAGCAAAGTTGTCCTCTGCATTTTCTGGCTTATCTGGCAACTCTGTGGCATTTTTGCCCTGTTTTTCCTGTTCCCAGAGATTTCTTAGTCTGGTTGCTCCACCCACACTTCCTGTCTGCCTTCAGCCAATCAGCGCTTTTATTAAACTAGTAGGTGGGACAATTGTTTACAATGTTACATAATTCTACTAAACTCAGGTAGTTGTAGCCCTCAACCAAAGCTCTGTCAAGATGGCTCACTCAAGAACTTTCCTCTCAAGAACCTCCTCCCACCCCCACCCCCTGCCCTTCATGTATCTGGCATTAATGGTTTTCTTCCTGTGAATAGTGGGTTTCTGTATGCTCTCCTTTCCCCCACACCCAGCTGCATATATGTAATCAATTCCATTCAATTTACCCCAGTTTGCACATTTACATGTTTTTCTTAGGACCTTCAGTTAGATGATGCTTGAAAATTAATGAATTCATTGCAACTTGAAAGCATCATAAATTTAAAAAATGAGTTTATCATTGCAAATGAGCCAAATATCTTAGATTAGTCTACCTCAACTTTACTCAGAGTTACACTAGCCTAGAATGGAGAGAAATATCTGCTGCAAAGACTATTTTATTGTACAGTATTGAATAGTTCATGTAACTTATTGAATACCACAGTAAAAATAAAAAATCCGATTACTAGCATAGGTTTTCATTTTTATCACAATGAAGTAAAATGAATAACCCCAAGCAGTTTTCTTGTTTGTTTTGATAGTTCCAGGCATGAGCCAAGAACCTCGAACATTCTGGAAACACAAATCTACCCCTGAAAGGCAGCCTCAGATGTTGTCTGTTATATTTCTTTTCATAGTTCATGCTTCATATCCAGCAGTGACTCAAGCAGGTTTCATGTCTATATGTGACCTAATAATCAGTGTTGGTCATTTCCAATATCAGTGTGGAAAGGCCCAGATGTGACAGCTGCTTTCATTTGTCAGGACCAGGCTTTGTTAGAAGTTTCCAGCTAGTAAAGGTTGGCAGCTCTTAGAATAGGTGCTTGTTCTTGGCTCACATGTCTAGAGTAAGGCATTGTGAGCTGCCACGTGGGTGCTGGGAATGGAACCCTGAGTCCTCTTCAAGAGCAGCCAGTGCTCTTAACCACTGAGTTACCTCTCCAACCCCATGCAACAGGGCATTTTGAAAGAGGAAAGTAACACAGTGTAATACATAGACGGCCCTGCCATGAGCAACTATGCGTAAGATGATGTCTCATAGAAAATATTTTAAATATGGTGGGCATAGCAACTGACATAAAAATGTAAAGATGAATTAAATAGCCTGGCCCTTTTAACTAAGCAAGTAAGTGATAAGATGAGAATCCTCCCATGACTTTAATACATTTAAGCTTGCTTATCATCTTCGTTTATGATGACCCTAAGAAAGTTAACACTTGGAGTTGACTAAAATCATTGTCAGCTAGCCTCAGTTAGCTGGAGTATCAGACAAAAGTAATACAGGAAGTTTCTGCCTCTCCGGAAACCTCTCAAATACCCAATAGCCGCTTCCCAAATAATTAACTCGGAGGGTTAATATTATACTAATACTGGGCCAGTAGCTCAAGCATATTACTAACTAGCTCTTACACTTAAATTAACTCATAATTATCTATGTTTATCCACATGGCTTGCTACCTATCCTCAGGCCAGCATTCTCATTTTGCTTCCTCTGTGTCTGGCTGGTAAGTGCTTCTCTGCCTTTTCTCTTCCCAGAATTTTCCTAGTCTAGTTTCCTTGTCTTGCCTGGCTACTGGCCAATCAGCATTTTATTAAACCAATACGAGTAACAAATCATTATAGTGTACAAGAGCATAATTATCCCCCAGCATTCTTTGTTTATTTGTTTTGTTTTGTTTTGAGACAGGTTTTTTGTTTTTTTGTTTTTTTTTTTTTCTTCTGTGTAACAGTTCTGGCTGTCTTGGAACTTGTTTTGTAGCCCAGGCTGGCTTCAATCTCACAAAGATCTACCTGTCTCTGCCTCCCGAGTGCTGGGATTAAAGATGTAACCATTACTGCTTGGTGTAAGTTTGTATCAAATCCTAAAATTTTTTTTTTTTTGGTTACACTAAACTTCCTAGTTCTTATCATGTATATATGTACAGTTCAGTTACATCTACCTATAAAGCTGTTATGCAGACTAATGAGAAATACTTAAGGCATAAAAGAGAAGATACTCACTACAACAAAGTAGACACTGTTGTCTGTGTCTTGCTTCTTAAATACGTAAGGCAGACTCTTTCCAGTTAGCTGAGCATGGTGATACATGCCTATAATCCCAGCACTCTGGAGGCTGGAGCAGGGAGTGTGTTTGAGGCCAGTCTGCGCTACATTTGGAAAGTCTGTCTCAAAAATAAACAAACAAAAAATAACAATAAAAACCTTGAGCATAGTCTACTTTAAAAAGTTAATGGAAAGGGTATTTTCAAAAGATAAGAAAAAAAAAAGCAGCATCTTGCTTCTTGTTCTAGCTTGCTCCATTGAGCTGTACATCCCTAGCATCTTCTAACTATTCCAAGTTCAGCAGTATCAAATACTTTATTCCATCTATACTATGGGTTATTTTAATAACATGCTAGAAATATCCTTTCATCCCCACATGTCTGAGATCAATCTTGTTCTGACAAATAGATCCTGTGTGCTCAGGATTTGACCCGTCTGTACATTTTACCTTGACTGCTGATTTGCATTCTGATTTCCTCCCTGAGGACTGGAATCCTAACTTGAACCCTAGCCTGGGTGTCTGAGGAGAGGGGAAAACTGTTTAGTCAAGCCCTTGACAGTCCCTTCTCCCTGGGAACTGATCCAGCCTTTGTATCCCCAAGTGATGGTCGGTGTGGGGGAGGGGGGGCTGACTTAATTCTTAGCAAGATTTAAACCAGACTCTACCTTACCTGCCTCAGAAGGATGAGGCAGGAGGACTGTAGATTTGATGCCGGCTTCAAATATATCTCAAAAAAATATTTAAAAAACTCAAAAACTTGATGTGATCATGCAGGCCTGTAATCGCAGAACGCAGGAGGCTGAGACAGGAGAATTAGAAATCTGAGGACTGAGCTACATGGCAAAAAATTGTCTCATCAAAACAAAACAAATATTCATACAAAACCAAAACAATCTAGAAAGTTTCTACAATTCTTATTTAATAGTGTCAGTCTGACAGCCAGGTCTTCTGCAAAGTAACATGCATTTAGGGACCCAGTGGTGCACATCTGTAATCCCAGCCCTCAGAGATGAAAGTAGAAGGGATTTTGAGCTCAACGCTTGCCTGTGTAACATAGCAAGTTCCAGGTGAGACTGAAAATCAAAACAAAGCCAAAAAGTAGGAGGCTGGTAAGATGCCCCAGCAGGTAAGAAAGGCATTGCCAAGCCTGACAACCCGAGTTTGATCCCAGAATCTGCATGGTGGAAGGAAGGAATAGACAGCTACAAACTGTTTTCTGACTTCTACATGCACACTGGGGCACATATGCATGTGCACACACATACACGCACACTCATGCATATTGTGACACTCATGTGCACACACATATACATGTGCACACACACATATACACATAAATATGCATGCTGTGGCACATATGCATGTGCATACAGGTTTCTCATTGTGGCACACAGGCACATACATATGTGTGCACACACCTGCACACTGTGGCACACATGTGTGCATACATATATACCCACACTAACACACATGTGTATGCACATACACATGTACATGCTTGCACACTGCCACACGTGCATGCACCCATATGCACACACATATTAAATAATTATAAACAAAACAAAAACAAAGCCAAGCCCCTGTGGTTTGTTCATAGTCATTCCTCAGCACACTGTGTGTATTTTTCCTAGTAAAGGAGGAAGAAAAATAAACCCATTTTATTTTGAAAGGCATGCCGTGGAGATTAGATTTGGGAATGTGCCAACTTGTTGTAGAGAGTCCCACGCTTGATCCCCATGTTAGATTCCGTGCTAGTCCAGCCATTTAAAACTGAACACTATGATTTGGACTGAGGCTATTGTCATTGGAGGGGCCCTGCCAGAGGTCAGATGGCTGTTAAAAAGTGACCTTTGTTTTTCTCAAGGCTGGTGATACACATATATGTGAGCTTCTCCCTTCAGTCCTGAGGGCATGGGCAACAGCTTTTTATGTGTTGAGCCCTGAATCTATTCATTATCATTTGTGGTTCCCCTACAGCTTACAAATGGTCTCTCCTCAAGTTATCCTATTTTGAGTGTACCATCTGTTTCCTGTCGGTACCCTTGACTAATAGAAGCAGTTACTGTGTACGAGTGCTGAGCCTCAGTAAGCAGAGGCACAAAAATGCCTGCTTTCTGGGGACTACATTTCAGCCGGATTCACGTTACCTCGGGGTCAGGCCTGTCAGCCATCCGAATGTGTATGCCTTTCCGGTCATTAGTAACAATTTAAAATATGTTCTGTACCAGCAAGTGTGTCTTCGTACACTGTATAATTAGGACTTGAGGAATTCCTTGTTGCATGAACCATTTTAGATGTGCTTAGCTGTTTCATTTTGTCAGTGAATTTTTATTAAGAATTTAAGTACACTTGCACAGCACTGCTCACAATAGCAAAGTTATAGACCAGCCTGGGTGCTCAACAGCGGAGGAATGGATAAAGAAAGTGGGGTACACAAGGTATTTTCTTTCAACCATAAAGAATAAAGTTATGTCATTTGCAGGAAAACAAATAAAACTAGAGATAATGATATTAAGTAAATTAAGTCAATATTGCAAAAATACTGATGTTTTCTCTCATTTGAGGGCCCTGTACTTTACAGATGCATGAATATATATATATATATATATATATATATATATATATATATATATAACATATATATATATATATATGTGTGGAGAGAGAGATGAAAGTATAAATAAGCCTCTGGAGAAGAAGTGACTAGTGGGGGAGAGGATGAGGGATCAGGAAAAAGGCAACCAGGTGGGGATATTGTCTAAGTATACTATATACTTGGAGCGTGGCCTTATATAACCTGCGATAACAACATGTTTTACAAAGAAAAAAGTACCCAGGGATGAATTTATGTTAGCTATATTCTGGGCATAGTATTATATCCTGGCTGATAGACAGTCAGGGAGAAGAAGGGACCAGTTGTTCATAAACAATCACCACAAAACATAAAAGGGCATTCACAGAGTGGGGTTTTTGTTTTTGATTTTGGGTTTTTGTTTTGTTTTTTGTTATTTTTAGGAGGGCCATGAGAACAATGGGGAGAAATTAAGTATCAAAGTTGTTAAAATTATCAATCGGGTCTAACAGAATGCTATTATGATAGAATAATTAGATGACAGGCTTAGAAAGTATCACCTCTATGTCCGAAGGGTATAGTCTACCCAAGTGAGAAGCTAAACCAGGAAACAGTTACAAGGCATGCGAAATATAACCCAGAAGGAAGGTGAAGAGAATGTCCAGGAAGCTGGTGGGAAGCACATCCCAGGGCACCAGCAGGACCCAGAGAGAACCAAACAGAAACAGTAAAGGGGTTCAGAAGAAATGCCTTTAGAAGGTTGTGATGTATCTCAGTGGAGCGCTTGCCTAAGAAATGCCTTCTAGGAGACCCAAAATAAATAAACAAGCCAGGCATGGTGGCGCATGCCTCTAGTCCCAGCACTCTGCATTTGAGGCCAGCCTGGTCCTCAAAATGAGTTCAGGACAGCAAAGGCTGTTACACAGAGAAAACCTATCTCAAAAAAAGAAAAAGAAAAACAAATTAATTTGAAGTGGAGAGAGAGTATTCCCTTAATCACTAAACTTATAGTAATTAACAAAATGTCCTTTACACATATAGAAACTGTGTTCCTTTCCGAGAGACACCACGAGTTATGGACAATATAAATGAGAACAGAGATATGTAATAATACTTTTTAAAAATTAAGGCTGAAAACAATCTGCTGACTAAATGTATGTGTTCATAAAAAGAGTCACTTTGAGTGTGGATCGCTCACTTCAGTGTCTAGAGATCCGTAAATGTTAAAGATGGATTCTGACTGTAGAGACCTAGCTCAAGGCTGGCCAAGGGAAATGGTACCCTGTATTTATTTATTTTTTATCAATCCACCCATCTGTCTGTCCATCTGTCTGTCTATTTGTTTTCAGACAGAATCCCATGTTGCCCAGACTGGCGTTAAACTCATTATGCAGTCAGGACCGATCTTGAACTCATGCTTCATTGTGATACTGGGATGGCAGGTAGGTACCACTGCACCCAGTGTCGTCTGTCCTTTGTTCATTTTGAGACAAGGAGACAGGATCTTGCTCTGCATCCCTAGATGGCCTATTATTTACTATGGAGCCCAGGCTGGTCTTGAACTTGTAATAATCCTCCAGAGTACAGGGATTACTGGCATGTGTTATCAGGCTGGAATCATGCTGTTTAGCAGATAAATTCCATATTTATTTAGCAGATAAAGAATTCTCTGATATACTTACAAATTCCCTTTCACTGACCCCATGCTCACCAGCAACCTCATCATTCCAACTTCCCATAATTCCCTCAAGAAGATAAGGGAAAAATAGAGTATGAATGTAGGTCCTCCTGGAAGCTGTGTATTTTCCATTGTCAAATAACCCAGGATGTCTATTTCCTTTTGTTGGTTTGTGTTTGTTTTAAAATGGCCCTGAACTCACAGTCCTCCTGTTTGAGAACTGGGTCATACACACACACACACACACACACACACACACACACACACACACACACACACATACACACACAGACCTGGCTAGCTATCTTACCTCGCATTGTCTATAGTTAGGTCAATGTCGGCTGACACTCAATGAATTCAGGCTTCTGTGCCTGCAAGACTGACAACCAGTCTGAATTCATTGAGGTGGGACCTACCTGGGGAAATCCGTCAATCCCCTTCTGTTTGACAATGTCCCGACCCTTCTCTCTAGACCACTTCTTGAATTCCCTCACTTGTGAAGAGATAAGTTAATTGTAACTCAAGACATACGTCACTGGCCTGATTTAAACATTTGAAGATTTATTTATTTTTATGTTTGTGTTTTGTCTGTATGCATATGTATGTATGTATGTATGTATGTATGTATGTATGTATGTATGTATATATACATGCCTGGTGCCTGTGAAGGTTAGAAGAGAATAAGGGACCCCTGAGACTGGAGCTATGGATAATTGTGAACCACCATGTCAATACAGGGACCTGCACCCGGGTCTTCTGCAAGAGCAACAAGAGTTCTTAAATGCTGAGACCTCTTTCCAGCTCCAATCGGAGTTCTGAAAACTCAAGACCAAGTACATCTCTCTAGGATTGAGATAGAAGATGAAGACAAGTTCTCTTTCTGCGTTTTCACAAATGCACTAGCTTGACATCTGCTGAAATCATGGCTTATACCCATATAATCATAAGGTTAACAGCACTGGTCTAGTTGCTACTTGTAATTTTTTCCTTTCCTTTCTTTTTCTATTAATTAATTAATAATTTTTCAATTAATTAATTAATTAATTAATTTGTGTTGGGGTGCGGTAGGGAGACAGAATATTATGTAGCCCTGACTGGTCTTGAGCTTGCTATAATATAGAACAGGCTGGCCTCTAAGTCACAGAGATATACCTGTCTCTGCCTCCCAAGTGCTAGGATTAGAGGCAAGTGCCCCCCACACCCCCATGTACAGGCTTAGCTGCAAGTTCTTCAAGTGCTTTACTGTCGCAAACAGAAGTGGATTCCTGTGGTAGATTAGCATCAAGTTTGCTGGAAAGTTTGCCATTAGAAAAGCAATAAATGTGTTCTCAGCATCAGCAGTACTTGGAACATTACTAGAACTACAGAGCCTCTGGCCCTGCCTCCCCCTGTCGTTCCAAAGTAGAATCTGCAAATGCGTTGGAAAATTTGAGGAGCAATGATCTGGGACTTGTTTTTCAAGCTGTAGTTGCAACCCATTAGAGTGGGGCAGGAAATCTATGTAGTGAAAGTACTACTGTATTTAAATATGAAAGAACAGAAAGCCTCTGCATTTCTAGCGCATGTAAGAAAGAGCAAGTGCTTTGTGAGGTCCTTGTTTGAGCTATAAATAGGCTTATGTTTTGTAAACCATGATATAACATGAGTTCTGGTCAAAACTTTTGAATGCTTCTTCTGGTCTTAGAAGAATGCTTCTCAAAATGGTGTCAACCTTAGAAGTCTCCCAAACATTGAAAACTTAGGCTGACCTTAAAAAAGGAACAGGCGTTTGTCTATCTCCTTGCAAATGAATGCTAGCAGGCATCTGTGTTTCTGAGCACCATTGGCTGACAGTTATCACAGAAGTTATCATGTGTCATAATAAACTAGAAGGCTTTCTATCTAGAAGTTTAATTCAGTAGGTCCAGGGTGGTCTGTTTGATGATGGTTAGTGACATCACATTATATCCATGAAGTGACTGGAATTGGGTACTTCCTTTGAGAGAAGTTACTTTTCTTATTTATGTTTAAATCCATCAGTCTAGCAAACATTCCATTTCATTTCCGTATGCATTATCTGCTTATGGCCTAAATGGGTTCTCCAAAGTTTATGTGCCTCTGTACAACAGCCTTGTGGGCCAGACTTTTAGTCTCTCTGTGATGGATCCCTCCTTATCACAAGAGTAGGGTCATAATGACAATGCCATGTTTATGAAGAGTGAATTTACCTCCCTCTAAGAATTCAGTCAGTGTCTAAACTCCTTTTGCCAGTTTTTACTTGGCAAAAACAGAGTATACCCTCAATAGTTACCGGATACACAGGACAGAAATGCCAGCTGTGAACTTTGAACTTTACCTGATACTTTAGACCAACTCAAATCACAGTAAGACCTTTGAGTGACAGATTCCATCTTGTAGGAGCTTGTCAGAAATGTACATCTCCCCGCCATCACCACGGTCTGAATCTTTGGAGGGAATGTGCCTTGACAGTGTCTCCCAGTTGTCCCTAAAGTGTCACCAAAGGTGAGAAGCTCTACTGGGATCATTCCCAGTTACTAGGGGCCATGTTAGACTGCATTGTCTGCGTTATACCCCCACCACTCCGAGTGCCACTGGGAAAGCTCACAGCAGATGCACCTCTGGCCTTGTGTCTGTAGATTTCTCAACACTACTACTACCACAGGAAATAAATCCCTTCAGTAGTGGTGAAAACCACCCTTACATGACTCATTAAAAATGTCCTGTATGTCCCCTTTCAGAAACTACCAACACAAGCTTTACAGCTGAGGCTTAAGTACCAAATTCCCCCCAGATTTGGTGATTGATTTAAAAAAAAAAAAAAACCCAAAACTTTTTACTATCTGTCAGAAAATAATGCATTATAAAAGTAAGAATGTTTGAACCAAGATTGTGAATGGCAGAATTTAAACTAGGAAAAGGTTTTAAAATGCAGAGGTTGGATGGAGAGACCTACTCTGTGTGAGATGGAGGTATGTGTATGTGAATCCAGGTACCTACAGAGGACAGAGGAGAGAGTCCTGTTATCTGGAGCTACAGGCTGTAGTGAATTGCCTGATGGGGTGCTGGTCATCCTCAAGAGCAGTGCATGCTTTTAACCATTTTAAGACAGGGTCTAGGCATGTAGCTTAGGCTGTTCTGGAATTTACTATGTGGTCCTAGTTGACTTTGAACTCATAGACCTGCCTTATTCTCCTGAGTGCTGGGATTAAGTGTGTGTGTGTGTGTGTGTGTGTGTGTGTGTGTGTGTGTGTGTGTGCGTGCGCGCGCCCACAATGGGCTTGTTTGTAGTTTTTACAGCAGTGGTTGATTCTATACTATCATGGTGTTAGCTTTCCAGGTAAGAGCTACCATCCGAGTCTTGGGATTATCCGTAGAAATGCTTGAGTGTTTTGCTGCTATTTGTTTCTGCTGTTGGGATTTGAACCCAGGGCCTCACACAAGTTAAGTTTGGGCTCTGCTACTGAGCTGAGTAACATTTCCTGTCTTTAAAGAAGTTTTTTTGTTTTTTGGTTTTTTTTTTGTTTTTTTTTTTTTTTTTTTGGTGCATATGTTGGGAATTGCCTGAGGACTCCCACATGCCTAGTGTGCACCAAGTTGATTCTTAGCCAGCTGTGAATTTGCAACTTGAATTAAAAACAGGATGAACAGTCCAGAGGAAAGTGTTTACCATTAAATAACACAGGCTTCTTCCTTTGCCTCAACAATAACCTGATTTGGGATTGGATGGACCCTAAACATTGCTGAACTCATTGGAAAAGATTTAATAAATTCAAAGCAACAGAACATCAGAATGTATTTCAAAGACACCTGAAGGGTCTTAAATTAAGATAACTCCTAAAGTTGATGACATTTCAGGGTCTTTTCTTATGTGGGACTTGATGAATTGTAGGCATTTATGTTTTTTCCATTTAAAATATGAGGTAGACAATTGCACAATGGCAGATAGATAGCCTGCTGTGTGACTCAGGAAAGCATGTAAGGTCAGGGATGTTGATGTTAGCTCAACATAAGTCAAATCTCCACACAGCATTTTACACAATAAATCCAGTACAGAAGATTGTGCATTTTTTATAGAGTTTCAAAAAAATATTAATTCAGCTTTACTCAGGATGGAAAATTTGCATGTGCTATTAAGCGTATACCTTCCCAACACTGTCACACTCAAATGAAGAATCAATTTCATTTCTGATTTATTGCTTAGAATGACACTCTCACCAAGTGCTTGTTAATGAATGGAAAGAGTGAATTAATGGGTGAGAAAGAGAAAATTATAGACAAAAGAGAATAATATAGATGTCTTATCACTTTGTTTGCTCTGAGATGGGGGTCTCTTGTAGCCAAGGCTGGCCTAAAACTCACTATGTAGCAGAGGCTTGCCTTGAGCTCAGCCTCCTGAGTCCTGAGATCACAGGCACATGCCACCATGCCTGATTCTACTCCTATTTTTAAAGTGGATAAGTGATAAGATTTAAAGTGCTTTGCTGGAGAAATTCAGGTCAACATAAAATGCCTATAACCAAGACCTCCAGCTTCCTTCCTCCTTGCTACTGCCCGGGCCTTCTTGTTTAAGCAGTTATTAAATCTAGCCAATATTAAAATCACCACAACAAGTATTTAGTGTATGTTTGCTAAGGTTTGACCTACAGTGAGCACATGCTAAGCACATACCCCGAGTTCCACCCCTCCTCTGTACAATGTGCAGTCCCCACCTGTTTTAGTCATTGTTCTATTGCTGTGATGAGAAGCCATGAGCAAGGCAACTTAAGAAAGGAAGCATTTAGATTGGGGTTTACAGTTTCTGGGAGTTAGAGTCTGTGATGGCCGAGCAAAGGCGTGATGGCAGGAACAGCTGAGAACCCACATCTTGACTCACAAGTTGAGGGCAGAGAAAGAGACACTGAAAACACCCAGAATCTTTTGAAACCTCAAAGCCCACCCCACTTTCTTCTACAAGGCCACACCTCCTCGTCTTTCCCAAACAGCTCCAACAGCTGTGACCAAGTATTCAAGCATATGCATCCATGGGGACATTCCCACTCAAACCACCACACCATCTTGCCCTCCTTCCCCAGGTTTCTTGTGTTACTGTAATTCTTCTCAGTAGCCAACTGGGAATCACTATGTTTGGGGATTATATTGTAGGGTTTTTAAAAGATGTATTTTATTTTTAATCGAAGGTTTATGTGTGTGCACACTTGTGTGTGTGTGTGTGTGTGTGTGTGTGTGTGTGTGTGTGTGTGTGTGTGTGTGTATGTGTGTGTATGCAAGTCCAGAAGAGGGCAGTGGATCTCTTGACACTGGCAGTTGTGGGTTCTGGGAACTGAACTTGGCTCCTCTGCAAGAACTGTACCCACTCCTAACCACTGAGCTCTCTCACCAACACCATGCTATGTATTTTGAGCCCAGGCTGGCATCAAGTATGTGATTCCCCCTCCCAAGCACTTGCATTATAGGCCACCCACCACTCATAGCTCAGCACCCCCCTTCCCATACACGGTGTTGCCTGGCATGTGCTAGGCAAGCTCCTTGTTGAACTACATGCCCAATATATGTCAGTCCTATGATCCTAGGGAATAAAAACAGCATAAAGATCCACTAACCAAAATGTGCTTTGGTGTCTCTCTCTAAGATTTGAAACTCCATGTTAAGCATTTGCTATGCCAAGGGCAAACACCAAGACACAAGTATCTCATCCTGCTTCACCTACCGGCCTGGGAGGTCTATTTGAGCTGAGTCAGTGTAAAAACAACTTTTTTTTTTTTTTTGCTTGAAATTAAATGCACACCAGGAGATTAGTGTTCCTTCTGTCTAATTTAACCTGCCAGGTTAAAGAACACAGGTCAGAGCTCAAGGAGGCTACAGAATGCCTTGGGGTGTGTCCTGATAATGCAGCAATCTACAGATACCAGGCACATAAGCCCATGCTCTTTTCAGGCCTGTTAAGTTTTACGACTCATTTGCTCTCCTCACGAATAGTATCTTAATAGGGTACTCATAGGCAAGAGAACCCAATGGCAAGAAAGCTAAGTTGCATTCCATTTAAGAAATTATTTATTATGATTATTGTGTGTGTGGTGGAGTGGAGGCATGCTCATGGGGAGGCCAGAGACAACTTTGTGGGGCCAGCCCTCTCCTTGCATGACTTCTATATTTATGTGGGTTTCAGGGGTCAAACTCGGGTGGTTGCATTTGCCTGGCAATCACTTTTACCCTTGTAGTCAAATCCAGGCATCTTCCTTTGTGATACTTTTACAGCGTGTGTGTATACACTCGTGGGTGTCAGGGGTGGGTATGATCACCTATGTACGTGCCTACAGCAGCCAGAGATGGGAGGAGACATCTTGACCTTGACTTTTCTCTATGTTAGCTTTGAAATGGCTTCTTTCATTGACTCTCCAGGTCATCATTTGGGCAAATCCCTCGGATCTGCCTGTCTCTGTCCACCTGCAACTTGGGTTACAGTCACTGGCTGCCTTGTTCACCTTTTAGATGGGTGCTTGGCATCTTAAATCAGGTCCCCAAGCTTGCTCAGTGAGCATTTTATCCACAGAGCCACCCTGTAGTAGGAGGTTTCTGGCCTGACTTTTGGGCCTAACCTCAAGGTTTTAGCCCGCAGACCTGCAGACCCGCAGTCCCACAGTCCCACAGAGACACACAGATGCTTTCAATAGTTTTAGGCTGATCGACCTAAGACCCAGGCATATCACTTGCTAGCTCTTTACCCTTTATCTAACCCATGATTCTTCCTGTTCAGCCTTGTGGCTCGGTACCTTTCTTTAGAACAGCATAGTTGTCCTCTGCTTCTTCCGGCTTCTCTCTGGCATTCTATCTGGCGTTCTGCTCTGTGCTTCCTGTTCTCGGAGTTTTTAGTCTGGTAGCCCCGCGACACTTCCTGCCTGCCTTTGGCCCATCAGCGCTTTTTATTAAACCAGTAGGTGGGACAATTATTTACCATGAAACAACATAATACCCCTACACCACCCCCAAGCCCTTGGGCTTTCTTTAGATTTTAGATTTACCTAATAGATTTGTTTCTGATGTTTAGTCTTGTTAGACCCATGAGCCTGAGGTTATTTTGTTTACTCCTTAACTCAGCAGACGTAGACTCCTGGGCACAGAAGAGATATATGAGAAATATTTGTTGAATGAATACAGCCTATAGTTTAGAAATTGAATGGTGGCTTCCAGTTTTCAAACACTGAAAAACCCAACATGAACACCTTTTAAAATGTATTACTCTTGGATGAGTGGTGGTCCATGAGTTAATCCCAGCACTTGGGAAGTAGAGGCAGGTGGATCTTTGTGAGCTCAAGGCCAGTGTGGTCCACACAGCCAGTTCCAGGACAGCCAAGAGTACACAGAAAAACCCTGTCTTAAAAAACCAAAAGAAAAATATCCCCATTATTCTTACTATTAGACTGTATAATTAATATTGCTTATCTTCCATTTTAGTATTTCTCTCTTCTTAACATGATAATGCATTAGCATTTTTCATTATAGCAGAATATCCAAGAAATGAAATTATGTATTAAAAATGTATATTTAGCCTCATAGTTTGGAGATTTGGGGTCTATGACAGTCAGATTTCTGAAGTAGTGTAATGTTAGATTTTTCAAAGGCAGTTTAAAGACAGGAGGCAGAAAGAGACCAGATTGACTTCAGCAAACAGGACTGTTTGTTTTAATTATAAAGAGGCAGACACAGAAAGAAAGGAATGTCTACCAAATGGGGAGGGAGTTACTTACAGGGTCTGGCAGAGTTTGCTCAAGGTTTTTTCTAATAATGATCAGGTGATTGAGCCGTACATGATAGCTGGTGAGTAGCAGAAAAAGCTGCTCCCCTGTGGTTGAGAGAGAGAGAGAGAGAGAGAGAGAGAGAGAGAGAGAGAGAGAGAGAGAGAGAGACTGACTCTCACTTTGCCCCAACTATTACAGGCTTTCCTTCTGCCCAGCACAGCCCCACTCTGTGAACCAAGCCTTTGAGTGGCATTCAAGATCCAAATGACAGTGGGGACCCCTCAGTAGATTCTTTCTTCTCAATGACCAAGTGGCCAAAAGCTGTCCCATCAGAAAATCCCATCATCTGCCGGCTCCCTCTCACTTCTAACAGTATTATGGGTCCTGCTTGAAGACAATCTACCCCATGTCTTTACTGCTGGAGCTAATAAAGACAATTGTCTTTATTTATCTGTTAGAGTTAAACATGAGTATGATTTTATTAAGAGTTTGGAGCCAGATGTCAACTTTCCTATAGTGAAGCTAGAATCTGAATATAGTAGTCAGCAGCCTGTTAGAGGGAAGCAAAATTCAAATACAGGAGAGAGGGAGGGAGGGGGAGAGAATTTTTCTTATTTAGCTCATTTATTCTTTTAAACAGTTTTACATGTATTACTTTTAGGGGGTGTTTTGGTGATGTGAATGGATGTGGGAACACTGCGGCATGTATGTGGATGTCAGAGGGCAGCTTTGAGGAGTCTTTCTTTCTACCTTATAGGTTCTAAGGGTCAAACTCAGGTCACTAGGCTTGACAATATATGCCTTTACCTGCTTAGCCAGTTCTCTGATACCTCATTTATTATTGTTTTATTTAAGTATAAATGCCATTCTTGTTTTGTCTGATTGTGAAAGTAATCAGCATTCATAGTAAAAAAAAAATCATAAAATACAAATGTTATCTTAAATTCAACACCCAGACACTAACATTTTGATATGTATTCACAAATTCATACACATAATAACTATGTGTTTTTTTCTCCCTTACTTCAAACAAAGTAAGAACCCTTTTTATAGTCCCCCCCTCCTTTAAAATATCTTTTCGTGTTGCTGTGGTTTGGATAGTGCCTCTTGTGGCACTGTTGGCATACTGCAGAACCTGTATGGGGGTGCCTATGATGTGGGTTGTAAGTCATACAGGGCCCTTTTGGGGCCCTTGCCCCCAAAGCCCCTTCTTCTTTGTCACTAGCCAACAAGGAAGTAACCAGTTCTGCCTTGTGCTCCTAACATGGTGTTCACTTCAGGCCCCAAGCCACCACCAAGCAGGGCCGGACCGAACCCTCTACAACTATGAGCCAAAGCAGAGATGACTGTTTTGTCTTTGTAAGTTGATTGTGTAGGTCTTTGTGGCAGTGATGGAAATTGGCCACCACATGTCAGTGAGCACAGACTTACAGCATTGTCTTGAAAGGGCCAGAATTCCATTTATACATTCACATAACCACACCCATCAAAAGGCTCTTAAATGTGCTTGGTTGTTTTCTGGAAAGGTGATAAATCCTCATGTCGACTGACTTCTTAATGCTTTCCTAACTCTAAATCTTCCCCCACACATTTTTGAGCCTTCAAACATTTGTATTCTGTCAGGTGGGCCAAGGAAAGAGAAGCCATATTTTTATAAGCTATATAGAAAGAGAGAATAGTTTGTTCACTCCTGTGATATTTTTCTTTAGTACTTTCCAAACTCACTAAGATCAATGCGGCATAAGCCCCTGTGTTGTAATGTTTTAGTGATGACTGTACTAGTTTTGAATGGCAACCAAGTCTGCAATTACCAGGGTGTGGCTACCCACTCATTCACCGGAGTAAACACACTTCCACCCAAGTCACCATTAGATGTCTCACTAAGACAACAAGGCAAAACAAAAGGAAATGTACTCATCTTAAGCAAACATGACAATCCACAATAGGAATATAATGTTTGCCAGCAAGAGGGTGATTATAAAAATCAAGAGGAAGAATGGAATTCGTTTCTCGGAAGACTTGAGAGTTCTGTGATGAACCGTCTTTGGTGGGATCATTGTCTCGGTCTGGGTCACATTGCTGTGATGAAACACCGTGACCATAAGCAGCGTGGGGAGGGAGAGGGTTTATTTCACTCCTAGTATCACAGAACAAACAGTTCATAATTAAGAGCAATGAGAGCAGGAGCTTGGAGGCAGGAGCTGATGTGGAGGCTGTGGAGGGATATTGTTTCCTGGCTTGTTCCTCATGCTTCCTCAGCCGGCTTTCTTATAGAACTCAGGACCACCAGGCCAGGGGATAGCCCCATCCACAAATGAGCTGGACCCTCCCCCCATCAACCACTAAGAAAATGTCTTGCACCCAGATGTTAGGGAAGTATATATATATTTTTTTAATTGGGGTTCCCTCCTTCCAGATAACACTAGCTATGTCAAGTTTACATAAAACTAGCCAGCACAATCATTTTGAAAAGAAATGTGGCAATCTTGGCCCGATGTCTCATGCCTATAACCTTGGGACTTGGGAGGCTAAGGCAAGAGGATTGTTGTAAGTGGGAGGATAGCCTAGACTATATAGTGAGTTCCATGCCAGCCCGGGCAATGACAAGACACATTCTTAGACTAGCACCTTTAAGACTGTGAGCTAAAGTCAAGAGTTAATGCAGTCTTTTAGAGTCCTCACTCACCTACTGTGCTTCTCATGTACAGATCACTGCTTTATTGCTACAGAGTCAGTCCTACTTTGGAGTACTAGAGCCTTTGTTCCATAATAAAGAGACTTTGACGTTGCTAAGAACAATTATGAGTGAGATACCACACCTTTGCCATAGGATTCTAAAATACCTGAAATCAAATTTTCCATTTTTTCCCCCATGCCCAGTAATGGGGAAAAAAGAAAGAAGGAAAGAAAAGGAAAATGTCTGTTTTCTATCTGAGACATGCTCATCTATGGGATAATAGTGGCGCACAGCTCCAAGATGACAATGGTGAAATCTTTTGTTTGTTACAACACAGAGTTTTGCTTTCTGCCAATTAATATTTGCCACGAAATGTAGATGCTTTCAATTTTTAAAATACTTTTTAAAGAAAAAAAGTATTTTCCTTCAAGGTTCAAAGTGATTCTTAGGCAAATTAATGTACGTGAAAAATAAGTTGAGTAGGACAATAGGCACAAGGGGCTGTATTGTCAAGCTGTCGACAGTGCATGGCTTAAATTTGGAGAACGTTATGAAAGGTTTATTGCGAGATATATAACACACTCAAGGGCATATTAAATTTCTATTTTCAATCACTCTGGCTTCACATTCTTTGTGTTTATTTGCTTCAAAGAGAAATCTTTCTTCTTCCAAATCATCAAAAAGCTTCCCAGGGAGGACTTTGTGTAGATGTTTTGTTACTTTTAAGTCTTAAAAAACAAATCCTCCATCAGGCTCAGACACTTCAGCAGGGTTTCAGACAACACTGCAGCATTCAGCAGCCTGGGTCAACTTCTTGTACCTTTCACTTACTGTTAACCTAATTAGTAATTGTTAATATAAGTGGCAGCATTGGAGGAAGCTTGTTTCTCTCAAGGAAGAAAATCTGTGTGTCAGTCTTTGAACTAAGTACAATCATTCTAAAAATTTATCCTGGAGAATAAGATGCAAATAATGGAAGACATTGATTTTCATTTCTTTATTTATTGCATTTGGTACTTGTCTATGCCACAGGGCACATGTGGAGATCAGAGGACAACCTTCAAGAGTTTGTTCTTTCTTTCCACCATGTGGGATCTGGGGATTGAAGTCGGATCATCAGGCTTAGCAACAAAGCTACCTCACTAGCTCAAACAGATCTTTTTAATTACAAAGACTATACTAATTTAATGTAATAGTCTACTAAAGCTATTATGTAGTTGGCATTTTTTTTGGGTCACCAATCAGCTCCCAAATAAAGACATAGAGACTTATTATTAATTATAAATGCTTGGCCTTAGCTTAGGCTTGTTCTATTATCTCTTCTAACTTAATTTAACTTGTTTCAATCCATCTATATTTTACCTCAGGGCTTTTTACAGTTTTTTCACTCTCTATGTCCTATTTTCTTGCTTTCTCCATGACTGTCTGGCTGGTCCTTTATGTCTCCCTGGCATCTCTTTTTCTCCACCCCTCCAACTTAAATCCCTCCTCCTACTTACTCTCTCTGCTGAGAAGTCCTGTCTGTCTCTCCTTCTTCTGTACTGGCCGTTCAGTTTTTTATTAGACTAGTGATGTGCCTTAGGCAGGCAAGGTGAAACAGCAACACACCTTTACATAGTTATACAAATATTCTGCAACACAAACAAATGCAACATATCTTTGAATAGTTAAATATTCTGCAACACTGTTACATTAAAACAAAAGGAAAAAACGAAAAACTAGCATGGAACAGAAATCGCTCCACTACAGGTACACAAATCCCATGTGTATAGCACAATAAGGAAAGAAAGAACCATCCCAAAGTACATATCCTTTTAGGTCAGATATGCCTATAACTCCAGCATTCAGAAGGCTGAATCAGGAGGATCCTGAGTTCAAGACTAACTTGGAACATATAGAGAGTTTCATACGAACCCAGGGTACATCCTAAGACCCTGTCTCAAAAATAAAACAAAGCAAAATGCTTTTTCAGTTTGCAAAAAAGGATCTTAGATCATTCCTTCATACTATAGATCAAAATTAATCTCAGCTGATTTAAAGAGTAGATATTCAATAACGGAAAAAATCAGGAGAAAATAGAATTGAATATGCAGCAAGCCTTTTGAAGGTGATTATTTTTTCATATTTAGAAGAAAATAAAGTAAAACCCCAAAACAACAACAAAAAACCTCCAAGGAAAATAAAAGCAGATTTTTGTAAAATGACCAGATCAATAAGCAGCTATGACAGATCCCAATATGCTCAACAAATCTTGGTGGATTCAAAGTCAGGAAGAAGCTTGGCCAAGAAATAAAGACATAAAGGAAGATTTGGTACCTGCAACTGCTGTTAAATAATCCTCTTGTTCATTGTGACTTAAACTGGTTTAATAAAATGCTGATTGGCAAGTAGCCAGGCAAGAAGTAAAGGCCGGGTGTTGTAGTAGTAGGGTTTCTTGGTCCCGGGTGGCCAGAGGCCCAGACCCTGCAGTGCCACACCCCTTAGCCGCCTGCTGCTGCTGCTCAGGCCCTAAAAAACGACTCAGATGCTTATATTAACTTTATGCTGTTTGGCCTATGGCTTAGGCACATTGCTAGCTAGCTCTTACATCTTAACTCAACCCATTTCCATTAATCTGTCTGCCACGTGGCCCGTGGCTCACCTGTGTTCTTTACATGTTGCTCCTTTGGGCTTCATGCTTGGTCTGTCTGACTCCGCCCCACTTTTCCTACCTATGCTCTGATTTCTCTTCCTACCTTTTCTAATATGCCTGTCATAGGCCAAAATAGCTCCTTTATTTAAAGATTGATATTCACAGCATTCAGAGGCATTTCCACATCAGGGTGTCTAAACTAAGAATTCTGGGAAGAAGAAGGACAGAGTCAGGAGTTGCCATTTAGATGCAGAGGAAGCAAGATGAGAATGCCGTACTGAGAAAGGTACCAAGCTACATGGCTAACATGCAGATATGAATTATGGATGAATTTAAGTGTAAGAGCTAGTTAGTAAAAAGCCTGAGCTGCCAGCTGAGCATTTATAAGTAATATAAGCCTCTGTGTGGTAATTTGGGAAGCAACTGCTGGATATTTGGGAGTTGCTGGCAGGACAGAAACTTATGCTTTCATGCAGCAGGTAAGGAGAGCATGCATGCAGCTTCTAAAGCAATGCCCTCCTCAAACAAAGGAAGCATAAGGATTTTTGTTCTAGGACCCTAATCAACCTCACTATCAAGGAAGCCACAATCCAGAGCAGTCTCAATTTAAGGTCACAGCTGAAGCAGAAAAGATTTCTTGTCATGTTTCACTCCAGGTCATGAGTGCATGTTCCAGAGGTTAAAATGGTAGACAGGAACACTTGGTACATGCTCAGCTTGTGTGATAGAGATGGCAGACAGGAATGCCTTGGATCATGTCTTAGTCATTGTTCTATTGCTGTTAAGAGACACCATGACCAAGGCAACTCTTATAAAAGAAAGCATTCAAGTGGGGGGCTTGCTATAGTTTTAGATGAGATACATATATATGTATACATATATATCATATATATATATATATATATTAGAATCTATTATCATTGCGAAGGGGAGCATGGTGTTATGTATGGTGCTGGAGCAGCAGCTGAGAGCTTAGCATCTTGATTGATAGGAAAAGCACAAAAACATGGGCATTTCAAAACCAAAATCCATGAGCAAAGATGGGGATAGAGAATGCATGGACCCAAGTAAGACGGGAAAGTGTAGTTTAGAAACATGTAAGAGTTGGTAAAGTTAGAAAACTTAGAGAAAATCTGACACTAAGGATGTCCTTTGTTCTCACCACCTCTTTTGTCATATTTTGTATATTTCTGAAACAGAGTCTCTTCGTATAGCCCAGATTGGCTTTGAGCTATCCTGTTTTAGCCTCCCATTTGCTGGAATTACAGCACATTGAGTCTCATGTAGTCCAAGGTGGCCACGAACTCATCATGTAGCTGAAGATGACCCTGAACTTCTGTTAGGATTGTAGATATGCCCAACACCCCAGTGTGTGCAATGCTAAGGATCAGACCCATGGCCTCATGTACTCTGTCAGTGGAGCTACATCCTCAACTCTGATAGACATATTTCCCATCCCGCCTAACAGTAAAATGCCAGAGCACCAAAGCTGTGTTCTTTATTTTTAGTGTTGTCCGCTGGGCCATGGTCAGGATGTTAAAACTTCCAGTTTTTTCACATTCTAACAGAGTGATTCGTTCATTCTGTTTTCCTTGGTAACTCATCAGTATTCTCCGGACCCCAGCTGCCTTCCTTGTAACATAAAAACAATAAATGGCACTGTTTTTATAGCTGTTTCACAGGAGTAATCAATGTCTTTAGAACCTTTGATGTCTCTGTTTGAAAGGGCCTAGCATGACCATCTCACTGGCATCTGACTAGCCGGCTTCTCATCTCCACAACAATACCAAATGTACAAAGAAGCAGTCCAAAGCTGCTAATTTACCCACAGTGGGCAATTTGGTTCAGGTTTAATTCTATTGAACATGGTTGCTCATCTCTCTTAGAAAGCTCTAGTTTGATTGGTATGGAAGGCATTTAGGAATTCCTATAAGGTCCTACTTGGGCTTCTTTAGTTCCCAACCCTTGCTATCTAGCAAGGAAGACTCCTTATAACCACATAGCAATGCTCTGTTGTCCCTGTGCATATTTACAAAACAGAAACAACTTGTTCATACCACACCACTGCCTCGTGTCTACTGTTTGCCAATTTCTATGTCAAGTATTTATCTCACGGCCAATGTGAAGTTCTGACATCTTCTATTATTGCTTACTGGCTTCCAGTTTTAAAGGTTCAGTCTCATTTTCTCCCTATGATATCTATAGTTCAGTAAATCTTCATACTGAGCATAATTACTTGGTTTAGGCATTATTTTTGTTGCTCCAGAAATTGTTGGAAGGAGAGGTGGTGGGGATCACCATTATTGTAGTAAGTACTCTCCTGTATAGGTACATAACATTCAGGTTGCTTCAAAAGCCTAGACAGAGCCAGGTGGTAGTGGCATACGCCTTTAATCCCAGCACTCAGGAAGGAAATGAGCAATGAGTTTTAGGTACATTCACCTCTGTTTTTAATATGCTTTCCCACCTGTAAGTCCATATGATTTTATTCTTAAGAAATATGAAGTGTGTCATATACCTTACAATACCCTGGCTCTTGAGTAAGCCATCTGTAGCACACCTCCGGCTTTAAATTTACCTCAGAGTCTGGAACAAAACCTTAGTTTGGAAGTTAACAAGTCATTCTTGTATCTAAAGCAGCTCTTGACCCAAATACACAGACACTAATTTGGAATAGGTCGCCAGTACACACGAAGACTGCAGTGTGTCTGGTATTGTGCCAGGCTATTATGCCTCAAGCAAAATTAAGAGTCTTCCTTCTCCATTTCAATAAAAAGCATCTCCTTTTTCTAGGTTTTCAGGCCAGAATTTTTGGCTGTTACCTTTGGTTACTTCTTCCTCTCATACCATTTTATGTTTCAAGACCAATGCCACACCCTGATGGCTCCACTTCCAAATAACATCCAGGTACCCAGTCCCTCTCTTCCCCCATCATGACCAACCTGAATGAGTTACTGTTCTTTCCTCTTGAGAATACTGCAATCCATGCCCAAATGGTCTCACGCACACCCTTGCAACATGAACATATACTCAGAAAGCAAAAGTCTAGGGGTCTTTTCAAGCTGTTATTGGTGATTTTTTTCTGGTTAGGATTTTCTGACAGTCTCTTACCTAACTCCAAGAAAAACTAGAGTGCTCACAATGGCCAGGGACTGAGCTAACATTACTGATTCGTCCCCTGACCTTTCTAATACTGCCTCCATCTCCACTCAGCTCAGCCATGTGTGTTCCCTCCCGGTCCCTGCTGGGATACTTTGGCAGAGTCTGAGTGCACTGCACTGTATTCTGTCTTCTTTAGAGAAGGTTGTGACCCTCTCCCCCCTGCTTGGCTTTTGTTTGTTTGTTTGTCTGTTTGTTTCTACAAGTCTGGGAATGGAACTCAAAGCTAGCTCTTCATTCTACCAACTGAGTCAGCCAGCGTCACCCCCCCCCCTCCATTTATTACCATCTTCCCAGAGAACATTTTCCTCGGTACAGGATTTAAAACTCTGAGTCCACTTATTACCCACAGAATTCTCCACTCAATTTTTTTTCCTCCTTTTTATTTATTTTTTGTGTTTTTCACATCATGCACCTCCATCCCATTCATTTCCCCATCCCTTCATATCTATCCTCTGCTCTTGCTACCTCCCCTCAAAAAATAAAATGAAATAAAATTTAAGAGAAAAAAAAAGATAAGGGAAAAAATCAGTCTCATCGTGGAAGGTGTAGTGTGCATGGTGAGTCACACGGGAAACTCTTCACCCATGTGTCTTTACTGCAGAGAGTCACTGGTCTGGTTCGAGGCCTCTGGTTTCTGCTATACTATCGATGCCGGGCCCTCACTGGACTCCTCTTGGATATCTTCTTGTTGGATATCCTACAGTTTTGGGTCTGCAGGACCACTCCCTTTACATGCTCCAATAGATGATAGATGGGGTGGATGTTGGGGTGGGCCAACATATCACCCTGGTTCTGGGCCTGGGTAATTGCAAGTTTGGCCAGCCCATCAGCTCTCCCTTGTCCTCATCCCCTTGGTGAGCTCTCCTGCACTGCCCTGGCTAGTTTACACCTTGCAGTGATTAGCAAGGGGTGGGACCAGTCCTCCTGCTTCCATATCCTCAGGGTCAGTTCTCCCACACCTACACCTTCAGAGTCTACTGTGTTACCCTGGTATGGCATAGGGGCTACTCTCCCAAGTTCTGCAGCTGATGTGGGGGGCAGAACCTGCTCTCCCCTTCTTATGACCTTGGGGCCAGCTCTCCCGCCTGTCTCAGGCATTGATGGCTGGTGATGGGGTAGTGATGATGGTGATAGGCATCTCTACCCTGCCCATCCTGCCACTTGACAGATGAATAATGGGAACAGCTCTCCCATGCTCACAATTTAGGGGCTGGTATACCTCTGCCAATGGGGTTGATTTATTGTGCTGTCCACTCAAGGTACAGGGCCTGTCCACTGAATTTTCTACATAGACTGTAATAGGCAGGCGCCCCTAGGGCACCCCAAGACACCCCAAGACACCCCAGGACCACGACTAATGACCACTGTTAATATCAAAGAAAAAGAGAGTTTAATGAATATGAATACCGGTACACACACATGTGTGGACCCCAGGCACAGGCAAAAGCCTGGGGCCCCGAATATTTTCAGGGCAGGATTCTTATACCCTATTTTAGATAGGGGAGGGGGTACAGGGCAGACTTGGTGAGCTAACAGGGCGGGGCCAAAGGTCAGCTACAGAGTTTAGGAATGCAGGCAGGCAAGCTATTTCCTGTGAAACCACCTGAAGACAATCATTTCCTGGAGCAGGACATTGTATAAGCTTCAAACAGTTAACAGTTAACAATTCTCATGGTAGGACTTTCCTGGGTGACCTCACCTAGGTTGCAGGTGGGATCTCACAGGAATGTGGTCTCAGCTTGGAAGGTCAAGCTGCTCTACCAGGTGGGTCTCAGGAATTCAGGAAGTATCTATCAGGCTCAGGTGGCTGGGTGTGTCTCAAGCAGCCATCTCGACCTTGGCTAATTTCAGGAAGGGATCCAGGAGGAGAGAGTTACAGGATTTTTCTATTTTCACAAGACTTATTTCTATTAACTTACTGTGTGTTTTACTGGTTAACTGTCTTCTCCTATTCCCACTCCAACTAGAACAGAAGCTACACATAGCCTTTCTATTATTCACCAAGAGTCCTTCATTCTTTAGTGTCTAGGATACTCTCTTGTTTATTAGATGCTTAATATATTTTTTTTTTTGAGTGAAGGAATAAAAATATGTCATCAGAGTTTGTAGGTTGACCGTGAATACATTTGTAACCAACATAACTACATTTCCTGATTTTGGATTCCAGATCTCCTGGTTACTAATCCCTAACATTGTTGCCAAGTATCTACAGTTCTGACAAATTTGAAAGATCCCTGTCAGTTCCTGGCCCAGCCCCAGATCTTCGGTCTTACTTGGTTGGGATTTTTGTGGCTTATATTACTTTTCAGAAACACCATTGTATGTCTGTGTTTCTAATCCTTTTTCTCTCTCTCTCTCTTTCTTTCTCTCTCTCTCTCTTTCTTTTTTTTTGAGAGAAAAGGGGGGGGGGGATCTCATTATGTTAGACCAGGCGGACCTTCAGGTCATGATCCCTTAGCATCAGCCTTCCAAGTGTGGGAATTACAGGTATGCACCACCAGGCCTGGCTGCTGCTCTTCTTCCTTGTCCTCCTCCTCCTCTTCTCCTTTTTTCTTTCTATTTCTAATTAATTAATTAGTTTGCTTCTAGGGAAACACCAGAGCCCCTTATATATGTTAAGCTCTACCACTGAGCAACATCCCTGAGTTTGAGCTCTGGATCTGTTGTGACAGATTATATAACAAAACACATTGTCATTGAAGAGGCCTAACTTAGCATCAGTGCAGCCATGACAGGCTGCAGACTAGCAATACTGGGACTAGGCCTCACCCTTACAATAACCAGGAAAAGCCACAGACTGTACCCTGTGGGGGGCCAATCAGAATTGAGACAAACACAAAGGATAGTTTACACAATTTGCATATAGATTGCCAACTTCCTTGCAGCAAGGCCAG
Source organism: Phyllotis vaccarum (assembly GCA_033318265.1). Lineage (NCBI taxonomy): Eukaryota > Metazoa > Chordata > Mammalia > Rodentia > Cricetidae > Phyllotis > Phyllotis vaccarum. Next base: position 80,475,797 of record JARWLC010000010.1, on the reverse strand, counting down.
TACCAATCCTTGTTTAATGAGACTTCTTTTGCCCCACTCATGCCAAATCAGGAGTTCAACCTCATCTGAATCCAGAATTCCCCTACCCTGCATCCTTTACTGCTTAAAAGTCTTGCCATAATTGAGCTCAGGGCTCTTTCTATCCAACCTCTTGTGTTGGAACACTTGGAGAGCTTACAATAAAGGCTCGTGGCTTTTGCAAAGAAACGCAGACTTCTGGTGATCTCTGAGAGGGCTCATGACACAGGCACAATAGTCATTACAATCTCTAAAAATTAAAATGAAAGCCAAGTGTGATAACAGGTATTTTTGTCTTTAATTCCAGCACTTGGCAGGCAGATGCAGATGAATCACAAGTTCAAGATTAGCCTGTGCTACATAGTAAGTACAAGGGTAGCCTGGGCTACACAGGAAGATCCTGTCTCAAAATAATCAACCCCAAACTTAAAATATGTGGTGTTGTGAGCCTGTAGTCACAACTACTCAGAATAATACTTGAATCCAGATTGAGACCAGCCTGGATAACATAATGAGTTGTCATATTTTTTAAAAGTTTAAATGTTTTATTATAAGTATAACAATTCTTTCAGTGATTGCATAGCAGATAACTTATCTGTCAAGCCTTCTGCTTTCTATATAAGATCAATGAAAATCCCTACAAAATTCAGGTTTGACACACATACACACAAACAGATTAGAGGCAGTCTGTCAGCTATTGTTGGATTTCAAGATCTCTGGCTACCTACACACCTTTCTTTAGCTTTTACAGAAATCCTGACACAGCTGGGATCAACCGAGTGGTATCTCCAGCTGTCAGCTGGGGTATTTGCTGTCTAGACACCACTCTATGGACACTTTGAATTCATAAGCTGCCTCTTAATTAGAAACGGTGATGTGAATGATAAGAGAAGAATTATCATCCACCAACAACCCTGAGGAATGATTTGGTTTTCCTTAATCATATCTCCCTGTATTATTTCTGCAGAAGCTCTGTGAAGAATAAGTACATAAATAGTGATCTTTTCCAAATAGAATCGATTTGGCCAAAGCTTGGAGACCCCTAAGTACCTAAAAATGCTAGTAGAAAGAATAAAAAGGACATTTCTCCTTACATAACATTCTAGGGAGATTTAAAAGAAATCTGTTATAGAATTAATACCATTTCTCTGAAAAGTCACTTTGTGTCTGTGAGGCAACTGAGGGGGAAACAGAATCAGATACTTCGGGAATAGAACTCAGGCCTCCTCATATGCTGAGCAAGTGCTCTAACCATTCCACTACACTCCACTCTTAAGCAAATAATCTACCATGTTTTCTTTATAATTGTATCTCTACAGATATATCATATTAGTCAATGTTTCATGAGTGACACCTGTGTATTTTAGTTCCCAAAATGACCATTTCATCCCCTTATCCATTGGCTTACAGGTTTTATGAAATCAGTTTTTATTACTGGAAAAATAGAGAGTCTAAGTAATCTAGCTTAATATAATAAGCTAGAGTGAGACCTGAAAACAGAGTCTAAACCTCCTTACCCTTTGCCCATTATGCTGCAAGATGAAATTAGTGAACTTCATAAGAATGCTGTCAGCCTAAGGCTATAAGAATCTAACTAATATTAGTTCAGTTAATGTTTCATTATACGCTGGCAGAACAATTCACTTTTTTGGCTTACCTAAAGAAAATCTCAAATTGAAATTCTTTATGAACATTGTCATTTCCTCTATTTCAATATTTATTTGCATACTATAAAAGGATCTTGGTTGGCTGAACTCACTGGGAATCAAGAGAAGAGAAAGGCATGGAAAGTTAGCAACAACCACCCTTTTGGAGGGTGTGAGTCAGCAAGCTGAAACTCTCAGAGCCTCAGTGGGTTGAACAGTCCAATGTGCCAGTCTCAGAGGTAATATGGCCCATTCCAAGTTCTTCAGATAGACCAGCGGGAGGAGAAGAAATGGAAGAGAATGCGGTGTAAACATTTGTTGTTTTACATTTCACACATCTGTGGTCAACCCTGGAAGTGCAGATTAGGGAGCATGGGGCTTCACATCAAATGAGAAGTTAAGCATACACAACACAAGGAGAAGTTTTTCTCATGATGTGAATTGATGCATGGTCCTCTCGGGCATTAATGCGTCTTTAGGTGTGTGAGCTGCTGAGAAAGAATACAAAGCTCGTGCAGACTTTCTTAATCATAACTGTTTTTTTTTTTTTTCAGGGCATATTGCCTCAAATGTGTAATCCCAGCATTTGATAGGGAGAGGCAGGAGGATTATTATGAGTTTGAGGTCTTCCTATACTGAGTGAGTATAGGAAGTTTTATATTAGCTATATATTTATATTATATAGTGAGTTTTAGCCTAGGCTAAAAAGTGAGATCCTGTGGGGGTCATCACTACATAAGGAACTGTACTAAAGGATCACAGCATTAGGAAGGTTGAGAACCACTGATCTAACAAAAAGGAGGCCCCAAATGATAGACACTTCATTTCTTTGTATTTTTTTTCTTCTGATAACACATTTGCAGGTAAAGAAATCTTTTAAATATAACATTCCTGCTTTTAATTAAACTAATGTGTTTTAGGATGCCACAATAATTTAATGATTTTTTTTTAATCTTCTCCCTCTCTCCCTTCCTTCCTCCCCACTCCTGCAGATTGATTTTTCTTTGGGCCATCAGCTCATAAAAAAACAATACAGAGACTTATGATTAATTATAAAGTTTTGGCTGCTAGCCTAGGCTTGTTATGAACTAGCTCTTACAACTTAAATTAACCCATTTTTGTCAATCGACTTTTTGTCTCGTGGCTTTATTACCCTTACTCTGTATGGTTCCTGCTGCTTTCTCCCCGCCTGACTGGCGGCTCCTTCCATCTCCTCTCGACTCAGTATTTGTCTTCTCAGTATTCTCTTTGCCTCAAAAATCCTGCTTAGCTATTGGTCATCTGGTTTTTTTATTAAACCAATCACAGTAGCATATCTTTATACAGTGTTCCTTAACACCCTGCCTTTTCCTTTTCAACAGAGGTTCTTAACCTGTGGGTCATGACCTCTTTGAGGGTCAATAACCCTTTCACAGGGGTCATGTATCCGATATCCTGCATATCATATATTTATATTATTATTATTCAGAACAGCAGCAAAACTACAGTTATGAAGTAGCAACAAACGACAAAAATAGTTTTATGGTTGTCAGGGGAGGGGTCACCACAACATGAGGAACTGTATTAAAAGGTCAGTGTCAGGAACCACTGCTCTTTACAAATTTAAGTGACCTAAGATCATTGTGAACCTAGGGTCTCACAGATTGAATAGTCTAGATCTAGGCTCAGATTCTAGGACTAAAAACACTTTCAGCATTTTTTATGGTACATGTGTCACAAGAGGCTATAGTGTGTGTGTGTGTGTGTGTGTGTGTGTGTGTGTGTGTGTGTATGTGTGTGTGTATGTGTGTGTATCACAAGAGGCTATGGTGTGTGGGTGTGTGTCACAAGAGGCTATAGTGTGTGTGTGTGTCACAAGAGGCTATGGTGTGTGCCACAGAGGCTGTGATGTGTGTGTTACAAGAGGCTGTGGCATATGTGCCACAAGAGGCTATGGTGTATGTCACAAGAGGCTATGGTGTATGTCACAAGAAGCAATGGTGTGTGTGTGTTACAAGAGGCTATGGTGTGTGTCACAAGAGGCTATGGTGTGTGTCACAAGAAGCAATGATGTGTGTGTATATTTCACAAGAGGCTATGGTGTGTATGTTACAAGAGGCTATGGTGTGTGTCACAAGAAGCAGTGTTGTGTGTATGTGTGTGTATCATAAGAGGCTATTGCATGTGTGCCACAAGAGGCTATGGTGTGTGTCAAAGAGGCTATGGTATGTGTGTGTGTGTGTGTATGTATGTATGTCACAAGAGGCTATGGCATGTGTCACAAAAGGGTATGGCATATGTGTCACAAGAGGCTATGTTTGTGTGTCACAGAGGTAATAGCACTATTTTTTTTTCCTTTTGAGGGAAACTTATAGATAGACTTTTGTGGAATTTGTAATATAATAAAAACATTCGGAGATATCAGAGGGATCTACCCACAGTCAGTCTAGGAGGATCAGACAGTGGTAATTCATACCTTTAATCCCTGCACAGGGAATATTCCGGCAGTGGTGACCTATGCCCTTAATCCAATCTGAGGTCATCTTAGTTTACAGAAGGAGTTCCAGGCTCCCAGGCAGGCAGTGGTGGGGCCATGCCTTAACTGAGTGAAGAGAGTATTTAAGGCAGGCATAGAAAGACAGAGCAGGCAAAAGAAACCAGCAAGAGTGAGGCTGAGGAACTTGGAAGACAGCTGGGTGAGATCTGACTGTGGGGTTTACTCTCTCTAATATCTCTGCTTTTCCCAGAGATCTGGCCCTGAGTTTCCTTTATTCGTGCAACAATTGGTATCCAACTTTGGGGCATGAATTCCCCCTCCCTACCCAAATAACTGCACTTGCCGGCCAGAACAACACGTGGCCAGAGGAGTAATTACCAGTGGGCTAGGCTTTCTGTTCTGAGCTAGCCTCCAGTCTTAGGCAGACCAGTCACGTGTTTCCATTTCATTTTCATCTGGGTAAGTCTTTCAGACAGTGGCCTCTTTCTCCTGGTGGGTTGTTCCTTTTTTCTCTTTGGACCCCTCCTTGGGCTGCTATCACACTAGGTAGCTACCCCACTTCACAATCAATTGAATCATCAACAAACAACAATCGGTGAGAAAATCAATTTTTTTAAAAGAGGGAATTTGTTTAAAGCAATGGAGGATGCTTGGTCCTTCTGTGTTCTTTCGCTAGATGATTTGGTATTAAAACCAGTGAAGGAAAACATAAATAAGGTAGATGGGACTATCGTAATGAATATCATACTGTTTATTATAAATGTTTTTGTTTGATTTCTATTTGATCACTTAAAAAGGTGATTAATATAAATCCAAAGAAAAAGGTCTTAAAAAAAAGCCTGTCGAGAAAGAACACAAAGATGTTCAAATTCAAACAGAGGAATATGAAGAACCAATTTCAGCAAGGTCATCTAAAATCAAACAAAAACAGGCAACATTGATATACCCAGTAACATTTAAAAAAAATGAAAAATAATAAAGATGATACAGAAGCTAGCTGGACTCCAGTACAAATGTTAGAATTACGGAGAGTAAAAGAAGCAATTGTAACATATGGGATGCATTCACCATTTGTAAAACAAATATTGAACTTGGTCATGCTGTAACTGGGTCACCCCTAAAAGTTATATATGGTTACAGCTGTGTTAGAGACGGGGCCGCTTATACAATGGAAATCATGGTGGAAGGAGGAGGCTAAAACAATAGAACAAAGAAGCAGGGCCAGACGCATAGAAGTCTCCCAAGACCAACTTCTTGGGGAAGGAGATTATGCTGATATTGACAGGCAGGCTTTATACAATGAACATACTCTGGATTTATGTTACATGGCAGCTTTAAATGCCTGGGACCACATTGAAGAAATAGGGAAGAAAAGTGAATCATTCACTAAAGTAATTCAAAGTCCCAAAGAAGCTTTTACAGACTTTTTGTACAGATTAACTGTAGCAATAAACAGAATGGTACTGAACTCAGGAGCCAGGTGAATAATCATTGAATCACTGGCTTTTGAGAATGCAAATGCACAATGCAGAAAAATACTTAGACCTTTAAAAGCAAGGTCAGCACCTTTGGAGGATTGGATTCGTGAGACAATTAATCTAGAGTCTTATGACAGTGATGATAACTGGGTAGGAGAGCTTATTTCTAGAGGTATAAGAAAAAGTAAAAATGTTAAATGTTACAATTGTGGAAGGCAAGGTCACATAAAAAGAATGTAAACAAGGCATTCCCAGAAACAGTGCTTTTGTTAGGAATAATCCCAAAAGAGTCCCCTCCTTTCTGGAGTATGCAGAAGGTGTGGAAAAGAGAGACATTGGACTAATGAATGCGGATCAACAAAGGGGCTTTCAAAATCCCCTGGGTCAGGTAACTTTCTGCCCTCGGGAAACGCCCCAAAGGGGCTTTCAAAATCCCCTGGGTCAGATAACTTTCTGCCCTCGGGAAACGCCCCAAGGGGGCTTTCAAAAGCCCCCATATCAAATCCAATCCAATCTTACCTGCTGTTGTGGAGAAAACACCTTCCCAGAAAAATTTTAAAAATTAAAACCTATTTTATAAAGGCATGCTACACGGAATGATCAAAAATCTACAGAAAAAGAAAAAAATTCAGGAAAAATTATAAAGCGTGTATTTTGGCAAGCTTCTATTAATGAACAAAGGCCAAAAATTAAAAGTACAAATAAATGAAGTTATTATTGGAGGGTTATTGAACACAGGGGTGGGTGTATCAATAATTTCACCAGAGTCATGGCATCCAAGTTGGCCCCTTCAGGAGGTAAATGTTCAGTTTTTGGGTATTGGATCAATATCCTAGGTAAAATGGAGTGCAAGATGGCTTGAGTGTATAAGACCAGAAGAACAGAGAGGAATATTAAAGCCATATGAGGCTAGAATTGCTATAAATTTATGGGGACGAGATTTACTACAACAGCGGAACACTCAGATTAATATTCCTCCAAACACAGAAATAAGCCATAAACTAGCACATGGTTCCAGAAAAAAACATTAGAAGGTATTATGAGAAGCAGTCACAGACCATTCAGGTTATAGAGAAACAAGACAGAACAGCTGCTGATCTTTCAAAAACACCCACAGCACTACCTCTAAAATGGCTAACAGAGAAGTCTATATGGGTTCATCAATGGCCTCTAACAAAAGATAAATTGCAGTTCTTAGAGCAGCTGGTACAGGAGCAGTTAAATGCTCAGCATATAGAAGAATCAACCAGTCCTTGGAATTCTCCTTTATTTGTTATTAAAAAGAAATCTGGAAAGTGGAGAATGGTAACAAACCTAAGAGTGATAAGCAAGGTGATCCAGCCAATGGGCTCTCTACAGTCTGGGATTCTTTTGCCTTCTCTATTACCTAAATAATGGCCTATTATAGTTATTGATTTAAAAGACTGTTTCTTTACAATACCTTTACAAGAGCAAGACAAAGAAAAATTTACCTTTACAGTGCCCACTTATAATAATTCTCAGCTTGTAAAGAGATACCAGTGGAAGGTCCTCCCTCAAGGAATGCTGAATAGACCTACTCTGTGCCAGTATTTTGTACTAAAGCCAGTAGAACAAATATGTAACAAATTCCCACAATCTATAATTTATCATTACATGGACGACATCTTGTTAGCCAATCCAAATATCGATACCTTAGAAAAAAATTTTGAAGAAGTGAAAAGAATTTTGCCTGTTTGGGGATTACAGTTTACACCAGAAAAAAGTACAAGGAGGGGATTACGTTAATTATTTAGGCTACAAAATGGGCCAACAAAATATTAGACCCCAAAAGGTACAAACCAGGAGAGACATATTGAAGACACAATGATTTTCAAAGGCTACTAGGAGACATTGCCAATTTACGACCCACTATTGGAATTAAAAATGATGAACTGGATAATTTGTTCAAAACCTTAAATGATGACAAGGACTTAAATAGTCTGAGAGAATTGTCATCTGAAGCTGAGAAAGAATTGGCTTTGGTGGAAAAGAAATCACAGGAGGCACATGTGGGTCATGTGGATCCAGACCTTATTTGCATTCTAGTTATCTTGCCCTTAGAGGAAATTCTTTCTACAGGAATTTTAATACAAAGGGAAAATGTTATATTGGAATGGATATTTCTTCTACATAAACCGAGTAAGAAATTAAAGACATATGTGGAAAAGATTTCTGAACTTATTTTTAAAGGAAAATTAAGAATTTGTCAATTGACAGGAATGGACCCAGCAGAAATTGTTGTACCTTCAACTAATGAAGAAATTGACCAATTATGGGTAGAAAGTGAACCTTGGCAAAGAGCCTGCAGTAATTTTTTTGGGAGATATTAACAACAAATATCCTCAAAGCGAAAGAATTGAATTTCTAAAGAAAACTAATTGGATTCTCCCTCATATTGTATGTGATAAACCAATTTCTGGAGCTGCTACATTTTATACTGATACAAACAAATCAGAAGGGCAGGTTACAAATCAGAACATATAAGTAAAGTGGCTCAAAGCCCTTATAATTCTGTTCAAAAGTCAGAATTATATGCTATTGTGATGGTATTAATGGACTTTATTGAACCTCTTAACATAGTCACTGACTCTCAGTATGCAGAAAAAGTTGTTCTACACATTGAAATGGCTGACTTTATTAATGATCAATCAAAATTAACTTCATTATTTATTCAGTTACAAGAAATAATCAGGCCTAGAAATCATCCCTTCTATATAACACACATTCGATCCCATACTGGTCTGCCAGGTCCTTTAGCACAAGGTAATGATGAAATTTATAAATTATTATTAGGAAATGTACTAGAGGCCTCAGAATTTCATTTCATAAAAAGCATCATGTTAATTGCAAAGGATTAAAAAGAGATTTCTCTATCACTTGGCAACAAGCCAAAGAAATTATAAAAAGGTATCCCAGCTGTTCTTTCTATAACCAAACTCCATTGCCAGCAGGAAGTAATCCTAAAGGTATACATAGAAATAAAATCTGGCAGATGGATGTATCTTATTTTACAGAATTTGGGAAATTAAGATATCTCTATCATACAATAGATAGGTTTTCAGGATTTCAATGGGCAACTGCTTTGAGTTCAGAAAAGACTGATTCTGTAATCACACATTTGCTAGAAGCTATGACTATGATGGGAATACCTGCACAAATAAAGACTGACAATGCTCCAGCATATGTCTCTACTAAAATGAAACAATTTTTTGCTTATTATAATATAAAGCATATTACAGGAATACCACACAATCCTACAGGGCAAGCAGTCATAGAGAGATCGAATTGAACTCTAAAGAATATGCTAAATAAACAGAAAGGAATAACAAAGACTATATAATGCTTTATTAACTTTGAATTTTCTCAATGCTAATGACAAAGGAACAACAGCTGCTGAAAGGCATTGGACTATAGAAAAAACAGCTGAACTAAATCAGCCTGTTTACTTCAAAGATGTACTAACCTCTGAATGGAAGCCAGGATATGTGCTCTGTTGGGGAAGGGGTTTTGCTTTTGTTTCCACAAGTGCAGAAAAGTTATGGATACCATCAAAATTAATAAAGACTAGATTTGAAGCAGAAAAACTTCATGAAAATAAGAATTGATAGTTCATCCACCCATATTGCAATTCTTTAAGTTGTAAGAAAAACAAAGGGTTGGGACAGGTTTTTGTTTTTGTCTTTACAGAAACCTGGAAATACTCATCTTCAAGAAGTGAAAAGACCTTGGACATCTAGACATCTAAAGCAAAAGGGAGGCAATCCAGAAAAATTTACAAGCAAAAGAATATCATAACTATTGTTACCAGTATACTTCATAGGGTAAAATCTCATTGCTTAACCTCTACAAATCTTTTTTTGTAAGTTCAAGTCCCAGTTTAATTATAATTTAAAGCTGGCTTTATTGTTGAAGTGTGGCTTTCTCCCTCTCTAAACTCAAGCATACTTGTTAAAGGAAAATACAAAATCTCTGTATCATCAGAAAAGCCACCTGATATGGAACAGAAGAATAACAAAAAATAAGGGACTATTCTATTGTTACTAATCCTATGCTGAATAAATACTTTAATATTTAGTTTCCAGTACATTTTGTTGGGTTTTAGTCTCTTATCAGTTTTCTGCAGTGATCCATGATCCTAATTGTGAACTTGAAGTATTCAAAAGGAAGATGGGGCCCCACAACGATGATTTCACATGGACTCTGATAACGCCACTAGGCTGACAAACACCAACCAAAGATCAGATTTGGACTACAAACTGCTCAGGACAATTTTGAGGCAGCTCGCTGAGATGAACCAGCTTCACAGACTACTATAGCCAGGACTTGAGACAAGCCATGCACTTTGCTGTTACACAGAGACTGGACAACAAATGATACACCTACTTATTTCAGGATTTGATATTTAACAAAACTTTTCTTTTCAGGATCCCCCCATAAATGCCATCACCACTAGACAGCAGGAAGTAAATTTAAGAACATGGTGCCCACATTCCTAAGAGGTAGAGTGGGTTGTTTTTGGTTGTTCAATGGGTTATGGATGATTGTCATTGTTTAGGTTACTTGGTTAAAAATTGTTAATGGTTATGGTTAGAAAAAAGTTAAAGAACAATTAGATTCAAGATTTGTGTTAAAAAAATAGAAAGAAAAAGGGGATACAGATATATAGGATATAAGGATAGATTATGGAATCTTCTTTTAAAAGGTTTTACTAGTTTTAAATATTTTACATTGGATTGGATTTTTGTATATTGTATACAAATTGTATATATTGAGATTAATTATATTACTGTACAAATATCTCTATGCTTTTTCAAGGTATACTTACTCAGTACATCTAACAATGTAATACAAGTTGCTAGTCCATGAAAGTTTTTATTACCAACTAATTAGAATATAAAGCAATGCAAGTTAGTAGTTAGACATTACATTCAAATATAGTCATATTAGATATGTTTTCAAGATTAAACAAATATATTTTAGATGAACAGGTTTTCTTCCAACACTTCAGAGATCCATAGAATATGACGCTTAAAATATTTTAAGAACTTAGAGTTTTTTAGACGGTGAGACAGGTCTGTTCCTGGCAGCACCAATCTACTTCAAAAGAAAAATGGGCATTGAAGAAACTCCATATGGAGTCTACTTTCTTTGTGAAAACGGTTAGCCATTGGACAAGAACCTGTTCTTGTATTGATTGCTTGACAGTATGCAAGATCCCTAGGAAGGTGACCTCTGAACTTGGACAGAACAAGCTGAGATGGTCCTTCAGATTCCTGCTTTTCAGAGAAAACTGTCAGATATTCTTCAGGACACAAGAAGTGACTGAACTATATCAGAATGGGCAGAGCAGATTTCCTGCTTCACTGAAATGAAAAGAGACTCTGGGCCTGTAGGCTGAAGATGGATGCCCAACTTTAAAAGGGAACTTTGGGTCACTGTCCAGGCAGATAGGTGTCATCTCTGTCATTTTTAGATTTTGAAAGTTGCTTGCACTTCCTGTTTACTTGGGTAAATATTATTTCCTTCTTGGGTCTCTGAGGTAGTTGAAGATGAGATAGTTATAGTTTTCCAGTGACAGTTTTAGAAAAAAAACTTTGAAGCTAAAAGCGTATAAGTTTAAGAGACATCAAAATAATAGTTTTTAGTTAGTAATACAAGTTAGGAAGAAAGTGAATTATGTATAATCCTTTGGACTCATCAAAATAGGATAATTAATGAATTATTTTCTTAATGGACTGGACATTACTCATTTATTGTTTGTATATATTGTATATAATTATAATACAATAGGTATTGTATATGGTTTTTCTAATGTTAGCTGTAACTTTCTTTTTAAAACTTTGACACAAAAGGGGATATGTGGGGATATTTTGTAATATAATAAAAACATTCAGAGATATCAGAAGGAGCTACCCACAGTCAGTCTAGGAAGATCAGACAGTGGTAACTCACACCTTTAATCTCAGCACAGGGAATATCCCCAGAGTGGTGACCTACGCCCTTAATTCAATCTGAGTTTGAGGTCATCTTAGTTTACAGAAGGAGTTCCAGGCTCCCAGGAAGGCAGTGGTGGTGCCACGCCTTAACTGAGGAGAGAAAGTATTTAAGACAGGAATAGAAAGACAGAGGCAGGCAGAAAAAGCCAGGAGGAGCGAGGCTGAGGAACTTGGAAGACAGCTGGGTGAGATCTGACTGTGGGGTTTCTTCTCTAATATCTCTGAATTTCCCAGAGATATGGCCCTGAGTTTCCCTTTATTCGTGCAACAGACTTTAGACTTCTTTTTGTTATTGTTTTTTGCGGAGGTAGGGTCTCATTTTATGGTGAGGCTGACCTGGAACTCCCTAAATAGGTGAGGCTGGCCTTGAATTTATAGCAATTGCCCTGCCTCACAAGTGCTGGAGTCACTGGCAAGAACTGCCACACTGGGCTTAGATTTCTTGTAAAGGAATAGATGAAGGAATGTTTTTGTTGCATACATGTCTATTTACCTCACACATTTCTTTAGTATCAAATGCTTAAGGCAGTAGATGATGAGTCTTTCGATGGCAGTAAAGGACGAATACATTTCTTCAAGTGTTTGTATACCATATTCTTGTTTAGTTGGAGTTCAACAATAAATTGCACACAAATGGTTGCTGGCAAAATCCTAAAGTTAGAATTGTGAGCTGACTATGCTTTACATAAATAATGTCTTGCACTTTCCAATATTAGGGAGGAGATGTATGTGCATCAATTAAGATGCTAACTTTAGAAAGATTTGCTTATTTATTTATTTGTTTGTTTGTTTATTTATTTATTTATTTAAATGTGGGTGAGTGTTTGTCTACATGTGTGTATGTGTACCCCATATAGTTGTACCAGTGTCTGGTGCCCTCGGAGGCCAGAAGAAGACATGGATCCCCTCAAACTGGAATTGAAAGATTCCATGTGTTATGAACTGAACCCAACTCTTTTCCAAATGTTCTTAACTGATGAGTCACCTTGTAGTAAGGGTTTCTGGCCCAGCCTAGCCCCTCGGTCTGGACCTGCCTGCAACCTTGCTGCTGCTTAGCCCCAAATAATGACTCAGATGCTTAACCTATGGCTCATGCATATTCCTTGATAACTCTTCCAACTTAACCCATTTCTACTAATCTATGTCTTGCCACATGGCCCGTGGTTTACCTGAATTCCGTTACATCTTCCTCCTTGGCAGAAGCTCATGGCACTTCTGTCTGACTCCACCCTCTTCCCCCTTTTATCTGTTCTTGGATTTCCGGCCTACTTCTAAGACAGCTTGCCATAGGCCAAACCAGTCCTTTATTATGCAATGATAAGTCACAGCATACAGAAAAACATCCTATATCATCACCTCTCCAGCCCCAGGCTACAACTTTGGATGATAGTAAAGCCTATTGCTCTCACTAGATAGAGGTTTATTATTGTTGTTATTGTATTAAAGCATGCACACACGTGCCACAGTGCATATGTGGAGGCCAAAAGATACCTTTAAGGAATCAGTTCTTTCCAATGAGGCTTCTGGGAACCAAACCCTGGATCCTCTGCAAGTTCAAGATACATCAGCCACCTCTCAATCCCCCAAGAAATTATTTTTACTTGTTCATTCCTCTGGATCCAGTATAGGCTAATGGTGGTTACCTCTGAGGTACTAGTACAAGACTCTACACTGTAGTGTCTACTCCAGATTCACTGTGTAGCCTTTGGTGTCTGCCCATGTTCACGGATTGACTCTATTACTTAACACTCAACAAACTCCCCCAGTGCTTTTTCTTACCAGAAAAAAAAGGAGTCTAGTAGGGTATTTTCCTCATAGGAAAATTGTGAGGATTAAGCAAGATGTTAAAGGTAATATTCATATGGCATACAGTGCAACACCTTGATGATTGCTGGCCCTCAATATTATTCTTGACAGTATTTCTTTCAAAGTTTAGAAAACTCACTTATTTTGTGGTGTTGGAGATCAAATCCAAGGCCTTACACATGCTGAGTAAGTATTCTGCCACATGTCCTTTCTTGGCTTAGAAAACTTCTTTAAATTACAGATTTAATATTCTTATGACCTTGTCAAAGGGTCTATTTCCATATGCTGCCTGCCAGATGGCCCACTTACAAACAGAACACCAACCTTACATGTGATAAATTAGATCAGTGAAGGTCAGTGTCACATAGTAAAGAATGAGGTTGCCGTAAGTAAGAATGGGGAACTGAGAGAGAGAGAGAGAGAGAGAGAGAGAGAGAGAGAGAGAGAGAGAGAGAGAGAGAGAACTCAGACTCTGGGAGCACTTTTCTATGGAGAGGGTGTGGTAGGGTGTGCAAGCGAGAGTGGAAGACCTTTTGATTCAGTCTGAACTCAGTCTTTAGCCTCTTAGAGTGAGCTCTTAGGCATGTGCACCAGGGGAAGGATGTCAGTTCCTTTGACCCTCATTTTTCTCCCTTGTACAGTTGGGATGGCGATATCTAAGGCACCGAGATTCTTGTGATGACAGAGACTGTATAGAGCGGGTTTCAGTAAGCTTTGGTTTACATCGAGGCACCGAGTATTTACATCCCTTCTCTTCCACTTTCATGGTCTTTGGAAAAGAAGAGTGACCCCCGAGCAAGCCTTGGTGGCAATCGCCTTTATTTCTTTTTATTTTATTTTTTTAAGTTTTATTGCTTTATGAGTATGAATACTTTGCCTGCATGTATATCTTTGTATAGCAATGGGTGTTCCTGGTACCCACCAAGGTCTAAGATAATATCAGAAGACCCAGAACTGGAGTTACAGATAGTTGTGGGCCACCATGTGGGTGCTGGGAATTGAACCTGGGTCCTCAAAAGGGCAACAGATATGGCTTGGCCACTGAGCCAATTCCCCAGCTCTGGGATATGTTTTTCATCTCACCCACGGGAGGCAGAGGTAGGCAATTTCTGTTAGCTTGAGAGAGTAGCAGGACTCTCTCTCAAAAAACAACAAAACAAAACAAAAACCCAATGAAAACAGTAGCAAGAGTAAACTTGGCAACAGGGCAGTTCATCAAGATGGTCCTTAGGCCCAGGAGGGGACAGAACTCTGTGTTCTGTTCTGCAAGGCGTACAGTGGTGCTCCGTTCTTCACCTGATTCTTTTCTGCTCCTTCCTTCTCCAGCGACTCCACGACTTTATGACAATGGCCCCTCCTCACTGCAATTCCCATACTCCTCACCTCAACGTTCATCCCACACCATCTGATCCTACTGTGACCGTCTCAAGAACGGCTCTCCTTTGGGACTTTCCTAGCAGAAAAGTGCTGATTTCACAAATAAAGTCTGGCAAGGTTCTGACGAGATTTGATTTAGTTACACTGTCAGACCATTGGTATTTTATCGGTGGCTACCAGGGTTCCAGCCCAAAGGATTAAACTAGGGCAGGGTTTATGGTGGTGTCAAGACACAGCTAATGTAGAGACGTAGGTTGAAAATACAGGGGACTCTCCAGCCCAGCACTTAGCCCCTGCCTGTGTGTAATCGGAAGTGTCCCCAATACAGATCAGGAAGTAGAAGCTGTAAGTATTTATTGGCCAAATGATGCTTCCTTCCATTTCCACCGAGGCCACTCCATTTAGAGTCAACACGAACTTTGGACCCTATACCAGCGCTCATCTAAAAGACTCGGATGTGGGAGAGGCAGATTTTATGGAGTAGGGAAAGAGTTGCTGCCTTCAGAGGCAGGAACCTTGACTTTCGATCCTGCTCTTCCATTAAGTAGCCTTTTGGCCCACAGAAAGGCATTTATGTGCTTAGGCCTCAATGAGTTCTCTGTGGCCAGAGTGCCTGAATTAGAAAAACTTGGAAGTCTTTTTCAGCTCAAATCTTCTATGTTGATTTTTCCCTCTACTGTTGACCACATGTCCTGGAGAGGCAGCAGGCATCGCTAGGACTGTGGGTACAGCTCAGCGGTAGAGTGTGTGCTTAGCACGGAAAGCACTGGATTCAACCCTGGGCACTGGAAAGATGAGGCCCTGCTACACTGTGGTGTGAAGAGAATTATATCGGACTGTCTACTGAGAGCATGGCTTCCAGAAAGGAAGACTGTGTCACCAATGTGGCAGCTAGGGACTTGAGTTTGGATACTCAATTACCTCAGTTTCCCCATAAAGAAAGAAGAATAGCTGTTTTCTGATGCTGGTGAGGGTGAATGAGCCAGGCGGCATGAAAGTGCTGAATGCAGTCTAGTCAGACCTCAGCACTCGGTGGTACTATAGTCGAGTGTTGTTACTAAATTGATCCTTGTTTCTGAATAAAACATCCGTGGCAGAAGATGGAAGGAAGTAAAGGAGATCCAGTCAGATGACGGGTATATTGTTCATAAGGTACTTATTGTTCATATCTATTTTTAAAAGCCAAAGTGTGAAGCTGTACAGGCCCATGCTCAGCTCAGGAGTACCCAAATCAGATTCCATTTTTTTTTTTTTTTTTGCTTTCTCTCTGTCTCTCTTGTATGTGTGTATCAAAATACATGATATGAAAAATTCAAAAGAAAATAAAAAAAATCTTTAAAAGTTGTATAGACTTAATCTCAAAATCCTCACTGTTATAGTCAGTAGCGTGAGCCGGGACTCCAGGACCTGAGCAATCCTAGAAATCACTATCGCTGTGTGCTGGGAGTGTGCAGTGGGTATTTAGGTGCTTAGTCACACTCACCATAGATGAAAATTAAGTATGGACTGCTCTGCAAGGCACAGACCACTGTGGTGGGATTCAGGTGTCAGCTGATAAGATCCGAGGATGCTTACCCAGGGTCGGGGGCCCCTGAAGGGGGCGTGGCCAACCCCATTGATAAGGGGCTACTGGGACCCTAGAAAGCTGGTTTTGTCTGGTTCCTGGCTGCTGGAAAGACCAATTTGGAATCCATCAATCATCGTTCCAGACTCCAGTCCTTGTTCAGGCTCCACTATAAGCTGTTACCTGTACCGTGAATGTTGGTTTATATTTTAATAAATATCAATCTTGGACTGGTGCCTTCTAAATAAAACTCTGCCTACAGACCACCATTATCATCTTTCTTATTTTCGAGAAGCTCAGTCCAAAGATGAGACTGAAACTAACCTTAAATCCAGACAAAATTCTCTCCCACCTTTTGGTTTTGGTTTTGTTCTATTTTTTGAGACAAGATCTCACTGTGTAGCTCAGGCTAACCTTGAACTCATGATCCTCCTGCTTGTTTCCAGATGCTAAAATTACATGTGTCACATATTAGGTCTTGAACAAACATAATTTAATAAGTAATAGTAATTTATGTTTTTTGAGACACGGTTTATAACTCAGGTTATCTTCCGACTTTTCTTTGTAGTTGAGAATGACTTTGAACGTCTGGTCCTCTCTTCCTCCCGAGAGTGCTAGCTAGCATTACAGGCAAGCAGGGAAGAGATGTGAAAGTGGGTGGGTAGGAAGGCATTAGAGGATCTGGGAGGGGGAAATATGATCAAAATATATCTAAAATTAAAAAAAATGAATAAAAACATGTTTAAAAGTTGTACAATTTTAATCTTAAAATCCTTACTGCCACAGTCCACCCCCAGTAACATGGGTCTGGCATACTCCCAGTCAGTTTATACAGCACTAGGAACAGAACCCAAGGCCTCAGACATGCTAAGTAAGCAATCGATAAACTAAGCCACACCTCTGCCTAGCTATAAATATCTTGTCATTGAAGACACAGAAAGAAAACTAATGGATGGCATATCAAGTATTAGAAACAGTCATGACCCCTAAGGCTGAGCAAACAAGGGAAATATATTAGAATTATTAAAACTTAGAAAGGGGTCCTCATCAATTCTTTATATCATGTCATCTCTGTCCATTTTGATTCACATAATCGGTTTTCTGGTGTTAGTGGCTTCTCTCTCTCTCTCTCTCTCTCTCTCTCTCTCTCTCTCTCTCTCTCTCTCTCTCTCTCTCACCCACACTGCCAGAACCATTTTTGTTGGGCATGTAGCTTTCCTGCACTGTGGGGTTACTTTGTATCTAATTGGTTGGTAATGAAGTCAAGTGCCCTTCCCATTGTTTTCTGGGTACTTTAGAAGTCCTCTGTAGTAGAGTCAAGTCTTTTGCCCACTTTCCTTCCTGGTTTGCAAACATTCTTTGTGTTTTGGCCAGCAGCTCTTTGGAATTCATCACCCCAATGGTCTTAATGGTGCTTAATCAGCCTTAGTAGTTCAAAATGTACTTCTTTTGAGTAAATGGCCCCAGGAACGGAATCACCACATTGTTCTTACAGTAACAAAACGTTTATTAGAATTTCTGTTTTCCCTTTTTTGAGAGAATGGGAGTGTGTGTGTGTGGGGGGGGGGGTCAGAGGTCAACCATGGGTATTGTTCTTCAGGGCACCATCCACCTTATTTTTTTGAGAGGAGCTGACCTGGAATCTGATGACTGAGCTAGGGTAACCAGCAAGCCCCAGGGCTCCTTCTTCACTCCTGGACGGCTGGGATTATAAATGTGTACCTCCATGCTCATATTTTTAAAAACATTGGTTATAGGTATCAAACTGAGGTCCTAATGCTTACCTAATGATTTTTGGAGTCTCCATTTTAGATCATCTTCTGAATGGTGAAATAGTTATTCAAACAGAATTGTACTCTGCTAACACACACACACACACACACACACACACACACACACACACACACACACACCAGCAAAAGCAGCAAGCAAAGGAAAAAAAAGTAATTTTTTAAATGTCTTGAGCAATGTTGGATGGGGAGATTATTACATTAATAGTATGCTTTAAATTTATGCTGTGTTAATTCTCAAAGACCATTCTAGAGATTTTTCATTCTTTTGTCCTTTTTTCCCCCTGAAGCACGCAAGCTTTTAGATTATTAGCCCTCTCCTTATAAACTTGATCACATAGATCAAGTCCCTGCAGATAATCTACCCCTCTTGGCATAACCAGTTGCCACTCACTTTCCACCAGCACCAACACTGGCCTTTGCAGTCCCCAGACCTTTGCTCTGTTTGCACTTTCCTGCCTCTGTATTCTGGAAGCCTTTTTCTTCTCATAGATTTCAGGTCCCAAAGAAACCCCTGGGACAAGTCTCACTCAGTACCTGAGGCTCCAACCACACTTCTCATCCACCTCCGCCTCTAAACCTCTCCTGCTTCTGACTCATCTATAATCTAACCTTTTCTGCTGTGAGTTCTCTTGGCCTCTTGAATCTTCTCTCTCTCTTGGCCTCTCTCTCTCTCTCTCTCTCTCTCTCTCTCTCTCTCTCTCTCTCTCTCTCTCTCTCTCTCTCGCCCCCCCCCCTCTCTCCCTCTCCCCTCCGCCCTCCACTCTTGGCTTCTGGTCCTCTCTCTTGCCCTATTTCCTCTTTTCACTCTCTTCTTCATCCTCCCTCCCTCTGTTCCCCTCCCTCCCTCCCTCCCTCCCTCCCTCCCTCCCTCCCTCCCTCCCTCCCTCCCTCCTTCCCTCCCTCCTTTCCTTCCTCCATCCCTCCCTCCCTTCCTCTTTGATTTCATTCAGTAAAGGCCATGTATTGCAAGCCTGTGTTTAGGCTCCTTCTCCTTTACATAATCCAAGGAATTATAGCTGAAGCCAGTCATCTTGCCGCTACCAAAGAGGCTTCCGAGTCTGAATACAAAGATGGCATCTGGTGTGGTTTTACATCTAGCTTTTCCCAAATTTCTGTCTTTGCTACTGTTGCCTTCCCAGGATGAAGGATTTCAGCAACCATTTGTCTCCCCTGAAGCAGATGGTGAGTCATGAACTTCCTGGTCATTCACGACGGCAGTGGTTCTCAAGCTGCCAAAGAGAAGAGTGAGATGTTCTTCATTCTTTTCAATAATGGATAAATGTTAGGTGGGAAAACTGATTCAATTTCAAAGTGAAGCTTCAAAGAGTTAATTGAGTATCTCAGGAAAATAAATACATGGTATGAAGAACGAAAAATTTTGGAATTCTTTTACGGCATGCGTATCTCTCCTATCATGTGAGTGGTCCATCGGTTGCCTGGCTGGCAGGATGAGGGATGCATCACACCTACCAAGTCATTTCCCTTCTCTGTCTCCAAACTCTGAGTTACTAGTAATTATTTTCTGAGCCTCCATCCAATTTGTAGGTGATCCCACATTTCGGCAGCTGAGAATGACTGCCAAAGTACTTAATTAAGAATGATTTGCTAATGATTACTATCTCTTTGAATAATTTTCTTCCCCTTTAATTCCTTTTAACTGTGTATAGTTTCTAAAGGTCAGTGTTTTATTTTTTGTTTTGTTTTTTTTTTGTTCCTTAGGCTAGTTTCTTTCCTTTTTTTAATTAATTCCCTCTTTTGTCTTTTAATAAATATGATTCCTCCTATCATTCTTTCCAAATCAGCAGTGATTGCTGTAAGTGACGGCTGGAACATAAGATGCCAAGTACAGTGGCTAAATTTAAAGAGCAGCCTGTGCACCTGTTGTTCATTGGCAACACCCTAGCTCCCACCCACAACTTCCTCCACCTCCTGCTTCCCACCAGCTGCAGCCCATGGCCCGGAACCTCCACATTTCCCCTTGGACATAAGATGGATGGGATAATGATGATGGTATATATTCTATCAAAAGTGAGGAGAAATGTCATAGTTTGACAGTAACTTAGGTTAGATTCAGAGGAGCTGAAATTTGGGCCAAACTCAGCATCATATTAAAGGTACATCTCACCTTGAGGTAGACAGATTCATGTGGCTTGGAACCAGCCCAAGAAGGTTCTTCTAGACTTCTCTGCTTTGTGAAATTCTTTTAGATACCACCATCGGAGGTGTCTATAAATTAAAATGTGAAGAGCAGACAGTTGAAGGAACAACTGACATCGTCTAGAATTAGCTTTGGTTAACTTGCCAGACTGGCCACCTGGAAGAGCACCCACTGTGGGACAGAGAGTGATGTAAGTGGGTCTGTTATGGAACACACTTGGAATTGCGAGGGGCCTGTGGCCCAGTCAGCCACATGATTCTGATCAAGCAGGTCTAATGGAAAGTGAGTGTAGTGGCTCCTATCAATAATGCTACAAGCATGTGGCTATCCTGGGCTACATTAGACCCCATGTCAAGCCAACAAAAACGTGTAATGATATAATGATGATTGCAGAATGTTCTCACACTATCAGAGCAGCTCAGATGCAGTACCAAGCAACCAGGATGGAAAGTCAATAGTAAATTGTGGAAACTTGCAGAAAGGAGACTTAGGTTTTACCTAGACATTTACTTTCTGAGAAGTCTGTACTTTTATATTCAACCCCCCAAATTGCAGAGATGGCTACAGAGCAGCTTAAGCAAAAAGGCAGTGAGAGCTGTTTTGAGGCAAGTTCAGGATGTGGGGAAAAGATCTCTGGAGAAGGCACTGCTAAGCCAGAGATCCACTTCACCGTCTGGAATTCTGTTACAGGTCAGTCGGGTCGGCCTTTTTTATTACTCTGGATGGTGCTGGGTTTCATAAACATGTGAGCCGAATTCCTACGTACTTAGGAGGTGTGCTATATTTGAGTAGAACATTAAGAACTTTAATTTCTCCAGATAGAGACAAAGGACTTCCTAGATCCAAAAGTCTACTGAATATCCAAGACTACAAGAGGCTGGGAGCCAACCCAACACAAAAGGATAGCTTTTAGCTGCCAGCCTCTTGGATTCTGAGACGCGTGAACAAACACAATCCTACCCGACCAAGTTCTGCCCTTCTCAACTCAGTGTTGGCTTGAGGTTGTGCACATAAAAGAAAGGATTGCGGAGTGCGTGTACCATACAGAAAGTAATATTAAACCACCTTCTGAATTATAAAATACAGAGTAGTCAATCATCCTTTGGAAATCGGGGCACGAGCCTCCCGTTAACAAACGTTTTCAGAGGGCTATGTAAATATATTTCTGACCTGGAGTGGGTCTGTGTTAGAGGTGAAGCAGTGGGAATATTGGAAGAAATAGAGAATAAGAAGGAGAGTGTGTACAATGAAGTGAAAATAGATACATAGAGGATAAGATATAACATATTACAATATATGACACTCATATATAGATGTATAGAGGAGATGCTTGAAGAGTTACTGAGCTTTTCTCAACTACGCTGAGTAGAAACATTTCCTATGCAAATGAACTGCCAGAGGAAAGTCAGCAAAGGGAACAGAGAGGGGGCGCTCACAGGAACTTGGTCGTGCTGGGGGAATTGACTTCTAATGGGGCAGGTGAGAGAATCAGGAATGCTGATGTTCTCAGAGGGTGAAGCAAAAATAAAGAGCAAATAGAGCTAGGTCATGGCTCCTTATAAATACCCTTTCTGTTTGTCCTCTTCCCAGTTCATTCAGAGCTGCCGATACCACTCAAATAATAATTCATATTACCAGTGAGCCAGGAAACAGCCCCAAAGCCTCCAAGGAGATTCCTTTCGTGTTTGCCTGCTCTAATCTGTGTGCGTGCTTCACCTGTCCACCCTAGCTGTTCTAGAACCCTTAGGTAAATATTCCATTGAGTTGAGTCATAGCTGGGAGCTGACTTCAGTGTACATTTTAGTAGAAATCTGGTTAAAGTTCCATGCACCAGGAAATACACTGATTATTAGCTTTTTTTAAAAAAGCAACCTGTTTTTAAGGGTTGGCATAGAAACAATTGTTCAACTGTGTATGTTTTAATGACCATGTTTTTAAATCATAAAATTAATATGCAGGTGGGAACAGTTTAAACTACTCAAAAGACTAGGTGTCCCTCAAAACTTCCCTGAGGCAACATGTTTCCATGTTTATTTCTTTAGAATAACTACCTAAATTATATAACATATAATTTAATATAAGTAATTATTTATTCAATATACGATATAAATAATATACAACACATATTTGCATATCATATATATATGTGTGCATGCCCCTAAGTCAGGCTACATAATTATAGGATCTACTGACTAAACCAGTATGTGTGTGTGTATATATACATTTGTAGACCAGGCTGGGCTTGAACTCACATAGATCTACTTGTGGCACCATGATCAGTCCTACATATATGTTTAAAATTTTTTTCATATTTATTGTTATTATTATTTGTGTGAGTGTGTGCATGTCACAGAGCATGGGTGGAGGCCATAGGACAGCTCTTGAGAGTTAGATCTCTCTACCTTTTGTGGGTTCCAAACCCAAGTCAGGTTGTCAGGCTTGTACCAAAAGCATCTTTGCCTGCTGAGCCATTTTACTGGCTCCTATACTATAGATATAATTTTAAGAGGATTATATATACTGTATTATCTATAGTTTTACCATATATGTGTGTGTATGTATAGACACACACACACACACACACACACACACACACACACACACACACACACACACACACACACGATTTCAGCCAAGCCAAAAGGCTGAGAACTGCTAAATTCTCACTTTTTTTATTTTTGTTTTTGAGATAAGGTCACTCGTAGCCCAGGCTGGCTTTGAAATAGCTAAGGATGACCATGAACTTCATATCTTCCTGTCTCTACTTCACAAACACTGAGATTATAGGTATGCACTACTATATTTTACCTCACTTTTACTAAAGAATAAATACACCATTTTTTTTTTTTTGACTAAGATAACGTGTGAAAGCAGAGTAGAGCAATTCTTTTTATTTGTTGTTTATTTTCTGTAGGTGAAATAGGGTCTTGTCTATGTGGTCCAGGTTGGCCTTGAATTTGTTTTCCTGCCTGAGCTTTCCCAGTATTGGATTATAGAAATATGCCAATATCTTTTTTTTAAAAGATAGTTTTTCACTCGGTAGCACAGTCTGGTTCTGAACTTGTGATCCTTCTGCTTCAGCATCCCAAGTGCTTGGAAATAGGTGCTTAACTCATGAATAGTTTCTTTTGTAAGTGGTTGATTAATAGTTTGTTAAGAGATTAATGTCTGATTTACTTGACTGATTCTTTTTTGGAAAATATTGAGATTATCTTTGATATCATACAAAGTGTATGTGTCCGTTTTTAAAAACTTATTTTTATTTTATGTACATTGGTTTTTGCCTGCATGTATAATATCTGTGTGAGGGTGTCAGATCCTCTGAAACAGAAGTTATAGACAGCTGTGAGCTGCCATGTCGGTGCTGGGAACTGAACTTGGGTCCTCAGGAAGAGTGCTCTTAAACCACCAAGATATCTCTCCAACCTCATGTGTGTCCTTTATAAATGTATTACCTCTAGAAAGGTCAGTAACCTTCCCAATCTGGGAATAATTTCTTAGGTATGAGGTTTCTAGCTGATGGGCTATTGTACTTTTTCATTAGATAGCTTGACCGCTCATATACTCCTTGCTGCTGTGGGAATGTTTTAATTTGCTCCTTTTTCTTGGGATAAGATAATTAACAGTTGTTTAGAGCAATTGTTACTATATTATACAAACCTGGTTTAGTCAGTAGATCCTCTAATTATGTAGCCTGACTTAGGGGCATCAATGATTTAATTTTCAAGGATATGAGATGATGCATTTTGGAAAACAGACTTGGAACTCTTAGCAATGTCTCCAGCTTTAGATTTGTACATTAAAAAGAGTGTGTCTGGGGGTGGTGGTGCATGCCTTTAATACCAGCACTTGGGAGGCCAGTCTGATCTACAGAGTGAGCTCCCGGACAGCCAAGGCTGTTACACAAAAGAAACCCAGTCTTGAAAAACAAAACAAGTGTGACCCCCCCCTTTTGTTTTATTTGCTTATCTTTCCCCTAAACATCTAGCTATGTAGCCCAGGTTGGCTTTATATTCAAAGCAGTCTTTCTGCCTCAGCCTCCCAGTTTTGTGATTACAGGTGTGTGCCCTGTTCCCGGCTTAATCTGGTTCATTTTCAATTCACAGAACTAAATCTCAGTACTGCAGGATAGGAATATATTCTTAAAAAACAAAACACCAAAACCAAAAACAGAGGAAAGACAATTCCAGTAAGATTTCCTAAAGTGTAATATAGAGAGGGAGAGGGAACACTCTTGACCCATATATACCCAGGTTTGGCGAAGGAAAAGCCAAAAGAAAAATAACAACAAAACCCAACTAAAACCCATGGAGAACGGAGTAAAGAGGCCCAGAGGAGAGGGGGAAGGGAAATGCGCAGTGTGAATAAATACATGAATTGCTGTTGAGATAAATATAGATGGGCAGAAGGCAATTGTGAGTGAAAATGTCCCAGCAATGTCATGAATTCCAAATGGGGGCTATTCCATGCAGCTGCTGGGCTGGAGCGAATTCCCCAGCTCCCAGGCTCCACTTGTTGGGAGCTAGAGCTCTTCTGAGTAAGTAAGATCTCACCTGGAGAAGCCCATCAGCCTCCTGTTCTGGGCGAGGGCATAAGAATTAACTAAGATTTTTCCCTTCATTGCTTGGCCAAGGAAGCAATTCTAGTTTGAGTTGAAAGAATATTATTAAAACAAGTAATACAACTACAAAAACAAAACAAAACAAACAAACAAACAAACAAAAAAAACCCTTCATGTAAGGCTGTATAAACTAAAATGATGCTTGCTAGAGTTAAAAAAAATAATCGCCCCACCCCCAAGATTCTATAAGGACCTGAAAGAATTGAACAGCTCATAATAACAAACAGAAAGACTTCCAAGAAAAATCTAGGACTCCTCACTGTGAACTTGTTCCTTGTACAGTAGCTCTCAACCTTTCTAATGCTGTGACCCTTTAATACAGTTCCTCATGTTGTAGTGACCCCCTCCCATAAAATCATTTATGTTTCTACGTTATAGCTGTAATTTTGCTACTGCTGTGAATCATTGTGTAAATATCTCTGTTTTCTGATGGTCTTAGGCAACCCCGGTGAAAGGATCATCTTAGGGATCTTGACCTACATGTTGAGAACTAGTGACTTTGTGGCAAGATGGGTTTTCAAGACAAAGTAGATGAGAATAATCTGGTTTATGCCTGTAATCGCAGCACTCAGGAGGCTGAGGCAGGATGATTGGGAATTGAAACCCAGACCTGACTTACATGGTGAGACTTCATCACAAACAAAACCTGAGAGCAAGAAACAGCATAATAAGAGTTATTCTTCTGGGCATGATGGTACAGCCTACAGCGGTGAGGTTCATGGTGAGCTTGAGGTCATCCTGGGCTACATAGTGCATTGCAGGCCAGCCTGGACACCATAATGAGTTATTTACCCACCCTCAAAACTGAAGTGTGTTCTTATTGCAGTTTTAGAGAAATTATGAAACTTGTTTCATCTTTACATGTTTTTTTTTATTACTTGTTGACTTTTTCTGTTTTTGTAGTTATTTATTACAGGAACCTATGGTCAAATATGCTTTTAGAGAGAAATGTCAATGTTGTAAAGGTGCTGTGGAAAGGAACCAGATGTTTCAAATGTGTAGAGTTGTGTTCATTCAGCCCAATGGCAGGTATTCATCCTGGGACTTAGATGCGACAATCATTATACCTTGTATTATGTTACACAACGCTGTCAGTGGGTTTCTTTAGCATTCAGGGTTAGTTTCGCCATATCCAAATGCTATCCGTTATGGCTGCTAACTTTAGGCATGTGGTCGAGAGTTGTAGCAACCTATTTAACAGATCAACTTATGCGAACAACTTAGAACGCTCAAAACTCAACTCCGAACAAGCGTTGCACAGATACCTATTTCCCTAGTTCCCAGTGTCACTATGGTTGGTAAAGATTAGCCAAATCGAACTTGCCATCCGTCACTGCTCCATTCCAACAGTGCCAAAGACCGGTTCCTTACAATTTGCCCGTAAGGTAACTCTGGAATTGACAGACAGCCCGAAGCCGGGGTTCTCCCGTTTTTTGATTGGGCTTCGAAGAAAGCCCCACCTCAGAGACTTAACTCCTGCCTGCGATTGGTCGGGTGTGGCTGAGTGGCGGTTTTCGGCCACGCCCCGGCCGTCCGCTGCGCTGCCTGGGCCAGCGCCGTTTCCAGTTGAGAGATGGCGGCCGCCGCAGGTAGATCGCTCCTGCTGCTGCTCTGCTCCCGGGGCAGCGGCGGGGGCGCCGGCGGTTGCGGCGCGCTGACTGCGGGCTGCTTTCCCGGGCTGGCCGTCAGCCGCCACCGGCAGCACCAGCAGCACCGGACGGTGAGCGAGCGCGGCTCCGGGGAGGGCGGGGCGGCGTGGGGAGCCGCGGGCAGGCCGGGGCGCAGGGCGACTTCCCTGAACTCGCGCCCGCCCCGGGGTGGCGGGCCACCGAGCCGCCGTGTCCTTCAGCGCCCGCGGCGGCGGCTGGGAAGGCAGGGCGAGCGGGCGGGCGGGAGGCAGAAGAGGAGGAGGAGGAGGAGGAGGAGGAGGAGGGGCGACAGCAGGGATGTTCCCGCAGGACTGGGGACGCCAGGGCGGGGAAGGCACAGGACTTGAACCTCTCCCTGACCCGCCTCTGGGCTCGGTCCCTCCCTTCGTCGTTCTTGACAGCTTTGCTCCGGTGCTCCCGAACTGAGCCCTGTGCGAGTTGTCCCCTTCTCTCCTCCACTGGGAGGGTTGGGGCGTCCTGAGTTGCCGCGGCTGCCCGTGTGTCAGGAGAGTGGCAGTGCCATGCTGCTAGGAACTGTCCCCGGAGAGCGCCCCAGGACCCCAGGAGGCTGCTGCCTCTTCCTCTCTCGGCCCCCTAGGAGAGCTCAGGAAGAGAAATCAAACTTTATCCCTCTCTTGTCCCTTGTATGTGTGTGTGTGTTCCGGGAACCGGTTTCCTCGAGGTGGATGCTGCATTGCTTCAGAAGGCAAGCACGGTCCCCTCGGGTCCCTAAGGGTCCTGGAGGTCCCTTCGGAGGGTTGGCTTTCACATTACACTCGTGCTCAAAGGAAGGGCAGCAGGTATAAGAGAGGCAGCATGGCAAGTTCTTCACAGTGGCAGAAATATGGTGATTCTGTTAACCAGTTCTTACCGGGTTTCATTGCTTGGCGTAGTGGTGGAGGGCATGGGAGCCTGGCATGGAATTTTTACCCAACAAGTCAGCCTGTTCTCTTCCTTTGGACTTGGAGGCCCATATGTGTTGGTCTCTGGCCAACTCTGAGAGAACAAGTGTAGGTTTAATTTTATAGGGTAAACTTGTGTAGTGTGGTGATGGGAGACTCACTGCAGCTGGCCCTGTAGAGAAAGTGGTGCCTTCAGCCCATGCATCATAACCTCTCTTATTCCGATTCCCTATCTCTTTAGAGGAAAGAACTGGAGTTTTGCAGAGGATACCTCTAGACTTAGGATAGCATAAGATTGTGGGAAATCACTAGGCAAAGAACCAACCGAGGCTCTGCAAATACAAGATAGTATTGCTATTATTAGCCATAGTTTCAGACCTGATCATCCTTCTCGTGAGAAAAATTGTACTTTTTCGTATTTGGCATACTAACATTGCTGATTTTTTTTTTTTTTTTTTTTTGGGTGAGAGCCGGGTTTTTCTATAGTTCAATTCTGATTTGCATGTCTCATAGCCTCCAGTTATGTTCTCTGAAAGACATAAAGGCCACCCCCAAATCTGATGGAATTCTTTTCCATCTGAACTATTGGAAGACTTCTTGGAGTTATCTTTGTTTTCCAGTGAGGCATCTTCTAATTTCACAGTTTGTTTTTAATACTGTTTGGGTGTGGTACTCAAGTGGTGTTGAACAATTTGTGCCTCGTGTATCTTCTGCCATGCAAATGCACCAGTCTGTGAGTGTGTTCCTTGTAGGGATACTTCATGACAGTGTTCTTCTGTGCTATTCTGGGGCGGGTAAAAGTGGTGTGCTGCATTTGTAACTGAAAGCACAATTAAAAACGAAGTGTTATTTTTGAAGGGCAGAAGTGTTGTCATGGGAATGGTGACTTGTAAATGAACTTAGGATCTTAAGGTTTGAAAAGAGGTGAACCTGATGACTTACATATGCAGAAGCAGGTTCTGAATTTTTGACCAGTTGCTCTAAAGCCTTTGTGTATGTGTTCCCATCTGATTTTCTGTGATTCCTCAAATAACAACATTCTATTTGAAAGATGTCTCTTAGGGATTTAACTCTTGACTTTTCAAGCCTGAAATTGAGGCCTAGAAAGGAAAGAACTTGGCCAAGAGTATATATCTGCTGAGACTCCCCCTGCCCAGGTATTATGACTCCCTTTTTGTGTTTTAGTGTATAATTAACCACAGTTGCCTTTACATATATTTCCTTTCACTTATAAAATTAACTAATGGTCTGCCAGGAAATGCTTTGTATATCAAAGCCACAGGAGTCGGAATCTTTTAAGTGGATGTGATTTTGTGGCCCAGAGGGTAGGTGAATATGGAACAAACAACCTGGCTTAAACATTAGGTGTTCTTATAATGATTCTACCTGGGGAGACACTGGGACTAAGTGGAGACATCCCATGTATGAAGCAGATGACAGTCTGCGTCGAACCTGGTCGATCACAAAGCCCAACTTGGGCCACTTTTATTCAGCAGAAGTAGGTACAGAAAATTAGAGCTAAGGGTCATGGCTAATAATAACTTCCTTTTTTCTCATCTTGGATCACCTTTTTGTTTGTTTGAAATAGGGTCTCACTATGTAGCTGACTCCAAATGACTTCTCCTTTTTCTGCTTCTTATCTGCCTGGTCTTGGAATAGCATGTGCTACCCTGCTCAGCCTAGCAAGAGTCATTGTTTTAAAACAAGTCAAAAACAGAACCTTAATGAAATGGTAAATAGGACTGCATAGTTAGAAACATAACCGTTCACCAGCACCCCATTAAAACATGTTTCACCCTCCTCCCCGAGACACAGCGTTTGAAATCAAGTCTTCCTTTATCCACCAGACAGTCCCCTAACTCCTGGCCTGAAGAGATCCCCCTGCTTAGTCTCCCACCTAGCTGAGACCACAAATCTGTGCCCATGCAATCCGATTTCAGAACATCTTTCAGTGGAATAAATAGGAATAAAGGTACATGACTTTTCCAGGCCTTGGTTTTTTTTTTGTTTTCCCACCATGTAGTGTGATTTTCCTTCTTGTTTAAAGAGCCTGCTGCTGTTGTTCAACTCGAGGGCACCTACAACGGATATAAACTGTTGTGTACCTTCCTGTGTGATTAGTGAAGGTGGCCGCTATTTCCAAAGATGCTCTTTCCAGGGGGAAACTGCCTTCCTTTGTGGGCTGTGAAATCCCTTTGCTAAACTTTTCATCTCTTGATTATGACAGCCTGGGTGTTGCAGTTCCTGGTGGTCAGCATCTGTGCTGAGTTACAAAACACTGTTAGACTTTGTGGCCCCCTTTCTCCACAGATTGGCAGTGATACTGTTGCAATTTACCTGAGGCTACTTTGCTCATACATAGTCCACCTTAGTGGGGAAGGGGTGGGGGAAGGGGTTGCAGTATGTAGACCAGGCTGGTTTCATGCTACATAATACAGTCAATTCAAGCTAGTCTTGAACTTCCAGTGATCTGCCTGCGTGGGATTAGGTTAGAGGCCTGTATGAGAATGCTAGACTTACACCCGAATTCTCTGAGTTTCTTCTGGTTTGAGTCTGTCTTTCCTTTACTGGATCCATGCACACAAATCTCTTCTATAAACAAGCCAACTCTAGCACTGTCCTCAAATGTCCCATCCATACCGACTATTAAACAGATTTTGTGGGTGAATTTCAGTCGTAACTACCCCATTCATTCCTCTTATGTTCACTTTAGAGACTGACACACAACTTCTTTCAAGTCTCACTGCATAAATCTAATGAAACAGAGGAGTGGCTTGTAAGGTTATATTTGTGGCAAATGAGAAATTAGGGTTTGAGATTCCTTTACATGGATATGGATTCAAGAAAGCTTAATTTAAGGCTGCTGGTGGTGGTGGCACATGCCATTAATCCCTGCACTCAGGAGGCAGAGGCAGGTCGATCTCTGAATTAGAGGGTTCCAGGAAAGCCAGAGCTGCACAGAGAAACCAAAAAAGCTTAGTTTATATCTTAACTTTGGTGATTCCTGCCTCTTAATTTTTTTTTTCCATTCTCTAATCTAAACCCTGATAGAATTTATTATCACCAGGACACAGATCAGTGTACTCTCCATGCTTTATTGGTGGACTCCCTATCTTGCTGGGGAGATAAGGCCAAGATGGTATCTTACTATTCATCCCCTCTTGACATTTTAGCCTGTTGTCAAGGTGGCCAGATCTGAAAAAGTGCTTTAAGTTTGCCAGTGATGCTTTGGGTTCTATGTCACCTTTCTTTATGATGGGTTGGCACCAGGGGTTGGCACCACCAGGTTAATGCTGTCGTGTGTGGTCAGTAGCTTTCTGTTCATAATCAGTTAAAGTATGATGATCAGCTTCATTATTAGGTAATATGCTTCAATCAGATTCAGAATGTGTTGTTTTTATTTTACTGTAGTGTTAGAATATTGAGGGTCCTGGATAAATTGGTTCAGAACACACTTGTTTGGCTTTTAAAGAGGCAGACATCCTTTTATTCATTTTAAAAAATCTTACTTATTTTAATCCCATCAAATATTATGAGTGAATGAACTTAAATTTATTCAAAAAATTCTGATTACTTGATCTTTTTAAGGCTCTGAGGACTTTGTTTTATGCTCTGTGAAACTCCTCATAGATTAAAAAATGTAAATAATTAGATAATGCAGCATCAATGATGATGTAGTGAAGGACAATACATTGACAATAAATCTTTTCCTTTTCTCTTTTTGGGGTTGCACCTGCCTCCTGTTAGGTCTTCTGCAATATGATGTCATCATGTGAATAACCACTGGGATTAAGGTCAAGATTATATTTTAATATTTTAGGGTATCTGCTCAGCATTTGAGCCCTTTTTCTTAATTGGACTGATTAAATCAGGGCTCATGGGTATGTTGGAATTATGCATTATTGGAAAAATTATGCTATTATATACAAATAATTCTAGAACAGAATGCTGATGCCCTTAGAGCAGTGGTTCTCAACCTGTGTGTGTCAGGGGTGGGAGGGGTCAATGAGTCTTTCACAGGGAACACTTAAGACCATTGGAAAATACAGATATTTACATTATAATTCTTAACTAGCAAGTTTGCAGCTTTGAAGTAGCAATGGAAATAATCTTATGGCTGGGGGTCACCACATGAGGTACTACTGTATTAAAGGATTGAGGCATTGGAAGGTTGAGAGCCACTGTCTTAGAGGAAGCAGGAGTGTGATACATGAAATGATTTTCTCATAGTATCTGTGAATGCAGCAGTGAGAAGGCCTGAACATTTCTTCATTTTCCAGTCTAGCTCTTTTCCTACTAAATTACATGGTTGTGTATTTTGTTTTAAACTGTTAGCATTGGCTTTAAAAGATTAATCGGAAAAAGTTAATTGGGGCAGACTTCTTTCAAATAAGTGTATAACTTGTGACTCAGTCTTGAACAAGTCCTTTCTGATACAGATCAAGCCTGAGAACAGATGCCTAAAAGCACCTGCTAAGGCTGGAGAGATGCTCCGCAGTTAACAGTGCTTGCTGCTCTGGCAGAGGACCAGAGTTCGGCTCCCAGCTCCATGTCAGGCAGCTGACAACCTCCTGCAACTCCAGCTCAGAGCTGTCTTTATGAGCATCTGCACTCATATGCATGCGTCCATACACACATATTCATAATTAAAAACAATAAAAGTAAATCTTAAAAAAAAAAGCTGTCTTCTGCAGGTTGAAAACAAACCATTAATTTCTGCACATTTTGTGAAGTGTTGTGTAAAAATGAAGGTTGACATCATGCAAATTAATTTTAATAAGTTTAGTGAGCTATTGGCCCATAAACTACATAAGGCTTGAATTGCTTATAGTAATAAAAATATAACTTGTTAAATGACATCATTGACTAGATCTAATAGCTTTCCAAAGCAAGCCTTTTCCTAATGCAGTTCTGAAGTAACCAGATTAACAGGACAGCTCAATATCTCTTAAAAATAGTAACTTTTTCTAAAGGTTGTTTTTGGTGTCATTAAACATATTAATCCATAAGGATGTGTGTTTACCTTGCATTGTTACTAAAGTTTTTGGATTTTGTATATTTTCTGCTATTTATTATTCGTTTGGTTGTTTGGGGAATATGTGTCCTGACTGTTTTAATAGGTAAAAAAAAAAAAAAATTCGTAAGTTATCTTGCCTCCTAAGACAGGGCTGTGTCATGCTACTTGTCTATTGTAGCTGATGTTACAGAGCGTTTCAAGATATTCATGTCTGCTTTAAACTTTGATGCAGAGAAATTTAAAGTCACTGATAAATTGTCAAATGACTATAGAGCAAATGAGTTAGTGTATACTATCTGACCTCTACAGTGTAGAAAGATCTAGATCTGGGGCATCCATAATGCCCTTTAATTCCTGCCATTAACCCCAAGAGGCATTATCACCAGTTTTTGTAGATTTGGACAGGGAAGATGGGTTTACTTGTTTTTAAGTATCAGAACTATCAGCAGTGGGCGGGAGAAAGATGTTGGCTTTGAACTGGTGCTAACTCTGCCTTTCCCTTGTCTCTCTGGCTGCTCCTGTCTCTTCCTTCCTAAGGATTTGCTGTAGTTTTCCTTCTAAGAGACCTCAAGGTCCTTCCTACTATCTTCAACCCTCACATCTTTCCCCATGTTCCCTTCAGGCACTAGCTGACTGACTGGGGTCTGAGTCAGGTGTTTGCCTCCTAGGGATCTTGATAATTTAATCTGGAATGCTAAGTAGTCCTAGTAAATGTGGTAATTGTTGAGTATTGCTTCTATACTGTATAGTCCTATAACGTTTCTAGTGGACTCTGACAAAATGCTCCACCTACAAGGTTAAATTACCCAGAAGCACTTGGAAATGCCGTGCTAGGGAAGACAGCCACCTTTGGTGTGTCAAACAAGAGGGCACAGTCGCACCAGGGGACATTGTGTAAGTAGTGTGACTGACTGGCTGTACTGCTGATGCTTTTCAAATGTCATAGTTTTTTCTTTTCCTTTTTTCTTTGAGACAGGGTTTGTCTTTGTATAGCCCTGGCTGTCCTGGAACTCACTGTGTAGACCAGGAAGGGCTTCGAACTTACAGACCTTGGCTTGTCTCTGCCTCCTGGGTGGCTGCTGGGATTAAAGGCATGGGGCACAATGCCTACTCTTCTCCTCCTCCTCCCCCTCCTCCCGCTCCCCCTCCCCCTCCTCCTCCTTCTTCTGGAAGTTGGGTAGGAACACTGAGAGCTGCCTGTTGGAACTGTGAATGCTTCCTGAGGTAGCCTCATAGGAGCTAAAACATGAAGCAGTCTATACATCTGGGACTGGAAAACATGGAGATGTGTATGAGGGAGTTTGTTACAACCACAGTATGAATAAAATCAGTTATGTAGGGCAATAATGGTGATACCAATAATAATATTTATCAGTTTCACCAAACCCTTTATATTAGTGATCTCCCTCAATTTTTGAGTTACCTCAAGACGTGAGTATGGTTACTCTTCCCACATTATATACCGAGTCACCTCTTACTGGTTATATGACTGGTTATCCAGGATCATAGTCAACAGCACTTTCTAGAACCACACTCTAGCACAGTCATATCTGGCTTGTCATCCAGAGAGCCAGGTGTCAGCCTGTTTTCTTAGTCACCTCACTATGGGGGAGAGATCAGGCTGTGATAGTGAAATGACTTGCAAAGGAGCTGAAAGTGTATTCTCTAGTGGCCGTTTGTGGACTCACACAATCATGGAACTATGTATTATGTAATGACCCATTGTGTATATGTGTGTATGTCAGAGTTCAGGTTAAACCAAAGGGAGGAAAATGTATGAAAATGTAGTTTTACTTTGTATGAAGTATACGTTGTTTCTTTTCTGATTAAGAAGTATTACTAGAGACTCATTAAAGTTGATTTTGCCACTGAGGAAGCCACAGTATAAAAAACAAAACCAAAATCAAACCATTGCTTCTCAATAGATGAGCTGCTGAAGATACAAAGTAGGAAAATCACTCCATCAGGCTATGCTTTTATGTGGTCATGCCGGCATGAATGTGAAGGGTAGCTAGGGAGGTAGAGAGCAATACAGGGCCAATGGGTTCAGTGGATCTGGAAGAGATGGCTGAAGTAGAATGTTAGCTAGAGATAGTACACACAGGAGAGAGAGAGAGAGAGGCAAGTGGGGAGAGAAAGAAAGGGGGGGTGGATTGATAGGCTATGTCCATTTGTCAAGCTCTAAGCCAGCACCAGGTGGAGGACAGTTTAATTCAAGGTCTGACTTTATTCCTCAGGCACAAAGATTATTTCTTGTTCTTTTATATGCTTATTTTATTAAGTAAGCTTCTTTGTGTGCTTCTAATTTTATATTAAAATGTTATTGTGCTTTTATTATTTCAAACTACTTTGACATTTGTATATCAAATCAGATGCCTACCTTCTCATGTACCTGCCTCCTCTTCCTTCCCCATAGAATTTAGGAGATTTTCTCAGCAGTATGAGAAGGCACACACAGCGTGAAGAGCACTCAGAAAATTCATGTACAAAGAGCGCTCTCTGGGTCGCACTCTTCCCAAAGCCCTGCGCCGTGGCCCTTTGTGTTATGCTCACCAGAGGACTTCTGAGAAATTTTCTAAAGCTTAGTTCTTTCTAACTCTCTGTTTTTGTCATGCATGTGTTGATACAGAGCTTTTTAATGGCCTTGAAACTTGATTCCCCAAGGGTCTATTGAATATTATATGATAACTGCCTTGTCTTTTTTTTTTTTTTTATTTAATCTTCTCCTTTAATTTTTTTCCTTGAATTGGCAAATAAAAATCATACCTATATAAAGCGGGAACTGTTATGGGATGTTTGAGTTTGTATACACATTGTGTGATGTTCAAATAAGTAAACATACCTACCTCCTTAAACATTTGGGTACACACTGGGAAAGCTTACAAATTCAGCACATGGCTGTTGTGTGTCTCTGCGCAGTAGTACCACTTTTCCTTAGGCAGGCATTTCTAAGCACGAGTAGTTTTGGTGAAATTTGACCTGTCTTCCTTTCTACATTAGGAATGTAAATACAGGGGATTCCTGCTTCCTCCCCGTCCCCATTGCTTGTGAGACCAAGATGAAAATAAATAGTCTGGAGTACTCAGTACTTAGAAAGTGTAGATTTTCTGGTCTTCTACAAATGGGCGCATCTGTTTCTTTGCCAACTGTGAGGGTCTTTCAGAGACATTGCTGCAGCTCTACAGAAGAGGCTGATGCTGTCGGTGGAACTTGGAATCTTCAGAGAAAGGATAGCTGTACCATCAGGCTGTTGTTCGTTTTCTGAGATACTTAAATGAAGGGGTGATAAATGTGTGTATATATTTGTGTTTTTCACTAAAATTCAAGTAATTGAAGGTACCATGTGGTGTAATAGAAGTGTGAATTTCTTTCCCATGAACTTGCATTTGATCTTGGATAAGACATTTAACCACTTTGGTCTTAAGGTTTTTATCAGTTGAATAAGAATGCTCAATCAAGTGACCCTTAAGAGCTTATGTTGCTTATTTGTATTTGTCTCTGTGTGTGATTTTATTATTTTTATATATGTATATGCCTATGTGAGTATATGCCACCTGTGTATGGGTGCCAAAGGAGGGAGGATGATGGCATCAGACCCCTTCCCTGGAGCTGGAATTATAGGTGGTTGTGAGCCTTCTGATGTGGGTGCTGGGACCCCCACGGGTCCTCTGAAAGATCAGTATGGAGTACTCACTCCTAATTGCTAAGCCATCTCTCTTGCCTCATACTTTATTTTTATAACTCTCAGCAAGTAACCTTGGCTTCATTGTGTGACGTCATTAAAGTCAAATGCAGGTTTCATTCTTACGATGAGGTCAGGAGCTTGAAGTATGACAAACAGCCCCCTAGTTCTTCATGAGGACTATTTCCATAATTTCATCTGATATCTTGGTCGACGGTTTTACCTTGTGTTCATCCCCCTTAAAGAGTAATGGCTGTAGTTCTTCTTTCTCCTTTGTGGTTGCCATTGGCCTCCTCCTCTTCCTCCTCCTCCTCTTGTTAATCCAAACTGTTGAGAGAATGGGGGAAGAGGTGCAGATGTGTTGGGGAGTCAAGAGTTAGAGAGTTGGGAGAAGGTATAAGCACTCAGAGTTGGAGTGCGGTGGCAGGATTGTACTAGAACATTACTTCTAAATTGTGACAGCTAGCCTGAAACACAATGTTTCTGTTTTCCTTAGTAGTTACATTAGTGGTAAGTATAGCAGGAAGTCCTTCATGCATGGCTCATTGATAGCAGTCATAGTATTGCTGGGCTAGAGGCTCATAATGTCTTCCAGTTCCACGAACAGAGCCAGAATACAATGTCAAGAGTCTAGATAGCCAATCACTTTTGGATGGATGAGTCAGGGAGTTAAACAATCCCAGAGACCATTGTCTAAATCCTTTAGCTCTAGGGGAAATGCAGTAGATCATCTTGTTTTCTGTCATGACAGCACAGTGATGGAATGAATTCTAGTTCATGCAAGAGCGAATTATCTTGAAGGAGTTTGCATTGTGCTGAAGCAGGCGGGACTGTATAAAGGATATGTAGCAGTCATAGTCTGGTGGCAGTGGTGAATGTCTTAACCAGTCTCTGAGTTCAAGGCCAGACTGGTCTACGTAGTGAGTTCCAGGACAGCCAGCGTTACACTGAGAAACGCTGTCTCAAAACAAACAAACAAATAAGAAATTGGTGCAGTAGGGCTGAGGGGCAGAGTGCTGGCATAGCATGTGTGAGATCTTGAGTTCTATCATCAGGACTCCACCAAAAAGGAAAGAGCAGCACAGAACTGACTGCCTGGCATTTGTTGGTGGGAGCTAGGTGGTGCTGGGCAGAAGATAGGAACAAACTGAAAAGGCCCTGCCAACTCCACGTTCCTTCCCTGTGTACATTCCAAAGGTGCAGAGTTTTGAGGTGTTTGGGAGTTAACCTTCTGAATCTCCCTTCTGACCCCACCGTAACAGCATCTTTGCACTGCCAGGACCCTGTTAGCTGTTTGAAGTGGGCTATGGCAAGTGGCCAACTGTGATAAAAACCCATTTTTTAAAAAAATTTTAAAACAGAATTCAAATAGCAGGATACTTTTAAAAAGTATATTTAAAGATAAGGTTGAATATAGTAGGGACAATAAAAAAACCTAATGAGGACATTAAAGCTACCAGGATTTTCACTTTCTTCCCCTTCTCCTCTTCACAGAAAAAAAATCCTAGATTATGCCGGCCTGTCTAGTTTGGTCATTTCCTCCTGCTCCTCTTTTGCTCATCTCTAAGTGCTGGTGATGGAAGCTTTTATGTACAGAGAAAAAAGGAATTGTCTGGTCAGAAGTGGCCGCTGATTGAATACAAAACAAAACAAAAAATTAAGGGTGTATGTTCACATGACTAATGTTTTTATTTTATCTTTAAATCCCAAAGAAAGAAAATCTTAAATAAGTTTTCAGACCTAAGTCTTAAAACAAGATGTTTTCTAAGTATAGTTGAGGTGATAAGGTGGAAAGTTAGTGTAACACATCATAGAATTTTGGAACATTGATTTATTTAATGGAGAGCTGAACAGTGCTTTCTTTAATTTTAATCTCTCATTCTGCATTGGTCTTTGATTTGGAATGAATTATCATTTACGGCATGGCCAAATGCCACAGAGTTGGGTGAGCTTGAAGTATGTAATAGCTTTCTTTTTAATGATTGCTAGAACTTGTAGGAGCAAAGGAGGAGAATGAAAGGGAACTATAATCGTTTTTTCTTTTTTTGTCTGAGATGAGTATTTTGGTAAGATTAGAAACAGTGATGGGCTGAGACCCTGCGTTATAGGTCAAAAGGTCACATTGCACTCAGCAAAGGAAGGTCTCAGGAGAAGGAAGAAAGATAGGCTACCTTTCTGAGGCGCTCACTTGGAAAGGCCTGTCACTGGAGGGACGTTTTCTGGGGTGCCCATCATTAGGAGATCATTCTCAGTTGATCCCCTAAGATCTCCCCTCAACTCTGTTTCCCATCTCTTTCCCATCCAGCGCATGGTTAACCTTTTGCAGTGTATGTGCATAGTCTTATAAA
Organism: Phyllotis vaccarum; assembly: GCA_033318265.1. NCBI lineage: Eukaryota > Metazoa > Chordata > Mammalia > Rodentia > Cricetidae > Phyllotis > Phyllotis vaccarum. Next base: position 80,437,245 of record JARWLC010000010.1, on the reverse strand, counting down.
CATGCTTTAAAGCTATTTAGGAATAATTAAATAAACCATATTTAGGATGTTTTATACTATGTATCTTTCTCCAATTTTTTCTCTTTGCATAACACTTTAAAAATATTTAGCTGAGCGTCAGCATGGTGACTCAGTGGGTAAGGGTGCCAGTCATCAATCCTGATCACCTGAGTTCAAACCACAGGACCCACTTGGAAGTGGGAGAAAATCCCTTCAGGTTGCCCTCTGACCTCTACCTGCACTGCCTCCCTAAATAAGTAAAAGTAATACAGAATGAAGATATGTTTAGTTAATACACCGTCTGATTCATTCATTTTCATCTTACTATTTATTTATTGTATGTGTACAGGTATTTTGTCTTCATGCTTGTCTGTACCGTGTGCATGCCCGGTGCCCTTGGAGGCCAGAGGAAAGCATCTGGTCCTCCTGGAATGGATGGCTGCGAGTCAGTGTGTAGAGCTGGGAATCAAACCCCGGTCCCCTGGAAGGAAGGAAGATCAGTCAGTGCTGCTAAATGCTGAGCCAGCCTCAGTTCCTTCTTTTCAAAGTGTCCTGTGGCATTTCTATCTCTGGTCCATATATATGATCCCCATTAACTGAGTATCTTTTTCATTGAATATTGTGAGGGACGGAAATATATTATGCCATTTTTAAAGTTAGACTGGGAATGCTGTTTTGCCTTTCAAAAAAGCTAATCTCCTTTTTTGGTGTGCAATGCCCTCATTTATCACATCCCTGGGAAAGCCCTTTGTACTTCCCCAGAGAAAGCGGGAGGAGTAATGTCTCATCACACAGATGAACACGTCTTGTGCAGAGTGCAGAATAGCATCTGCTGTAACAGCAAGCCCACGAGGGACTGGGCTGCTGAGAGAGAGCATGCTTTACTCCTTTGAAATCTGCAGGCTTTTCCAGTGCAGAGTGGCTGTGCCTATAAACCTGTTGGCATCAACTTGTTTCTCTGTGTTTGGGATAATCTGCAATGCGTAGACAGTATTGTGTAAAAGGATGTAATGCCTTTTATGGTTAAAAAAAAAGACTGTTGCTAGATTGTGGCATGGCTTCATGGAGCAAGCTGAAGACATGACATATGTCTGGAAAGGACAAGGGAACTCCTTTTTGAGATTGTTGATGTAAAATAAATGTTTGTTTTAATAATCAGCCCATTTATAGTCCTTGTTTTAAGAAACAATCTTGGATACATGTTTAGTCCTCTTACTTCCATGCTTCTGTCTTCCATTTGTAAAGTCCTGGCTATGGTTAGAGCATTTTTACAGAGTCCACAATGCGGAGCTCCATTCAGATTGTCCCTCCAAATGATTTGCTGTGCTGTGCATTAACCAGAAATGCTGAGACAGCAAGGGAAACACTAATAAATGGGATGCTTTCCAGGGATGGTCGCTAAGGCAAGGCAACCACAGCCAAAATCAAGGAGAAATTGTTACCTAGGCACTCAAGATGTAGTCTGGCCAGATATACTATTAACAATGAGTAGCCAATTGTAATTAAACTAATTGGGATCTGGGCAATTTGAATCACCAGATTGTCTGTTGAAAAGGGTGAGCAATTTTAATGCATCTTAGAATTTAGGAGTTGTAAAGGATGGGAATGATACAAATTTAGCAAGTGTATGAAATTTTCACTAAATAAATAAATAATTTTTTTTAAAAGAAGGGTCATGAAAAAATACTTAACAAACAATTAGAATGAAAAAATTATATTTGCCTTTTGAAGAATGTGCCAGTTCCAGAGGCTCAGGAATGTCCAAGCTCAGCTGCCTGTGTTTCTTCCATGATCTGAGAATAGGTGTTGAATGGAAGAGATATGTCTGTCTGTCTGTCTGTCTGTCTGTCTGTCTGTCTGTCACTTTGAGGAATGGTTAGTTGGAAGGAGAATGAATGACAGAGTAATGGTTTTGTTTTCCTTGTTTCCGTTTTTCTGATAGACACACAGTTTAAAGAACTCAGTGAATGAGTGGGGAAAGGGATTTCTGATATGTCAAGATTCATTTTAGTACCGTTCCTGGTTTATTAATCCACAGTCACCCCTGCGTCAGAGGGTTTTGGGGCTAGGGCAATGGCCTGCATTTATTTTTTGTGTATGGGCATTTTGTCTGCACGTGTGTCTATATATCACATGCATGTCTGGTACTCTGCAGAGGTCAGAAGAGTGTACTGGATCCCCTGGGACTGAAGTTACAGATCAGTCACCAGTTGAATACTGAGAACAACCTGTGCTCTTAACCGACCAGCCATCGCTCGAGCCCCATGTTTTTAAGTGTGCCAGGACTTAGGAGTTTTATGCGTAAGCCTGGCTTTTCTGAAGCTTTTGCCGTTAGAATCCACATTTGTTAGAAACACATATTTCTTGTTTATTAGTCCGCTGTTTTTATCTTTATATTATGAAGCACAGAATAGAGTGAAGACAGTTCCCCATCTTTGCAAGGGTTTCTGAAAGTATTAGTTTGTAGCTCTCACCTTAGATTCCTGATTCTTCCAGCTGTGTGAGTTTTCCATGTGGTGATAGATGAATTAATACTTTATTTCTCAGAAAGATTTCTTCTAATCCACCTGAACTTCTTCCAGGGGTGCCCTCAGGCTCTTGTAGGCTGAAGTAGCCCTGCTAGCAGGTTCAGGGCCTTTGCTTTTGACACTGACCTTGCCTTTCTATGTTCCTTTAGGTCTTTCATGGCCATTCCTTCGCTGGCTGCCAAGAAACTCACCTCACGTTCCATGTTCCAATGCCAGCGACATCTTAGCCACTAGAGTGTGGAGCTGGCCTATGGGAGTCAAGTAAGTGCCTTTTTTACTATTTGGCATGGTTTTTGCTTACTTGGCAAAGCCATGTAGAGAAACTTCTTAAGACGAGTTTTTAAAAAGGCACTTGCTTGATTTTAGTGGGCCAGCCCTGCTCCAGCCCACCCCAACACCTGCTAGCTAGCCTGGGGCTGACCAATTACAGAATGGAATAGTTTTGTTAGGATAAACACAAAAGGAAGATAGAGCTGATCTTGGCCCACACATTTACTCCGCTGAGCAACTCTTGCCCCAACCCTAAATAAATTAGAATGGTTAGGTCAAATGGAAATTACTCTGGCTATTTGCAAAAGTGGTGGTTTATGGATGACCAAGAGTTTGCAGGTCTAAAGCAACAGGGTTGCATAGAAACACACTATGTCTTCCTGGAAAGCCAATGACCTTGGCATTTATCTTAACTACTTGCTTGACACGTAGAAGGAGCAATGGTTGACATTGATCAGGTTTGGGTTTCTGTGTCTATTGCTAAAGTTGCTAAAACCTGGTATTTTACTTTTGCAGGTCATCATGTAAATTTTGCCTATATAAATTAACACATCCCGTTGTGTCATAACAACCATGTAAGGGAGAGTGTTTTCCTGCTCTGTCTTTAGGTATTGGTGATGTGACCAGTTCATGCAGGGGAAACTTGAACATTTGCAGGTATGTGAAGATCCTGATTCATAAGCGTTTTCAACCTGCAAACAAAACAGCTTGGCTTAGTGAGAACTAGTGATGTCGTTCTATAAAAATCTGTGTTTTCCAGTTGCTTTTTCTGCCCCACTGACTCTAGGGAGGAGACGAGCAAGCTATAGCTTGCATTGCTGCTTGTTTTTATAAATAAAGTTTTATCTAAACACAGATCGATTTGCCTCCCTATGTATCTTCCCTTGTATAACAACAGAGTTGAATTGCTACCGTAGAGACCATGTGATGCCATATAGCTTAACATAGTATTATTATTTAGCTTTTTAATAAGAAGCTTGTCAACTCCAGCTGTAGGAGAGCCAAATTTAAATAGTTGCTAGAACCACAACTGATTTCAAAGCTTCTAGGGAGCAAACCAAGAAAGCCTAGACCTATGTCAAAGTGCTGCTGACCAGCAAGTGAATATCTGAAGTACGTGGGGTATGATTTCTTTATCTTCTGAGGGAGATGCCTAGAGATGGGGTCTCCTTACCTCAGGCTGGCCTTCAGTGCTATGCAGCTGAGGACTCTGAGCTTTTGATCCACCTGCCTCTACCTCCCAAGTGCTAGGATTGCAAGCATAAAATGTCACACCTAGTTGGTGTGGTGCTAGGGATAGAACCCACGGCTTTGTGTTTGCCAGGCGAGCACTCTTCAAACTGAGCTCACGGAGTGGTGTGGTTTCTAATACAAGGTTAAGGAAATGAAAAACTACTATGGATATCCAATTTTTATGTTTTCTTTCATTTATCACCCCTCCTCCCTGTGTGTGTGGGTGCACATCCATAGACATTCATGCAGTGGTAAGATGTCTTTGTTTAGATGTTTTATAGAATGGAGAGAAAAAGCACAGGCAAGAAGTGAGAGTGAAGGACCTCTTGGTGAATGGGAGAGATATTATAGGTGATCATAGTTTTGAAAGACTGGTGATGTTCAAGATCACAGAGTTGTCCTAACGAGTGGCAGAGCCTAGAGGGGCCAGGTCTCTTGACTTTCAGCTCAGGTTCCTTTCCCTGGGTTTTCCATCATGTCAGGGGCGGTTCTCCCCAGCACCTCAAGGCCTGCCCACTTCTTTTCCTTTCTCTCCCTGAAATATAAGCAAGGGCTTGATGACTTTAAACTACCGAGATGTGCTTTTTGTTTTGTTAGCTTTGCTTGGAGGTTGATTTGTTATTACATGAAGATTATTAGCGAATTGCTTCTTAATGAATTATTAAATGCCTGTAGTGTAAAGTCAGAAAGGTTGGAGTAGATGGAATGGAAAAGAAAGGATTATTTGTATCTCACAGCAAGGTACAGAACCCAGCATTGGCATAGATAGTCTGTGCCCCATGTTTGTCTGTGTATCTAAGCTCATAGATAGAAAGTGTGTTCGTGTGTGTGTGTGTGTGTGTGTGTGTGTGTGTGTGTGTGTGTGTCAAGATCTTAAAGTATATCCTAAAAGAAGTTCTGCATTTACTTTATAACATGCAGATATTTCAAGTAGACATCTAAAATTCATTTTTTCAGCACAATTTTAGATTGACAAATCCAAATTTCTATTTCTCAATTCCTATATATTCTCTCTTTCCATTTTTCTTTTTATTAGCTTTTTAAACAGCTAAGGCACATTTACTCTAATTAGGGAACCAGTCTTGATCTTTTTCTACTGAAGTCCAAATTTTATTGAACCCCCCCCCCCCTTATGCTCTAGAATTAAGGGAGTGTGCATGTGTGTGGGTGCATGTGCATGCTGGGAAGCAATAAATGGATTTTAATTAGCATGGTCTTTAGGGTAGAAGTTGTTTATATATTTCCTAGAAATTAGGCTAGTTCTGAAATGACTTTCATCTTCTAGGTGTTTAGAACTGATGCAGAGTCTTGGGTTACCGGCCACTGCCCTGACACGCATCCTGGTGCTCTGACACGCATCCTGGTGCTCTACCATAGCTCCCTGAAGAAGTTGCTTTACTTCTCAGTAACAGTGGCATTCCCTAGTTTGTTTCTAACTTTTAGCAACACCAACTCTGAAAAGCAGAGACACTTGAGTTATTTCTGTTAAGTGTCCTGTGCTACAGTTGCTTCTGAAAATACTGTAAAGTAAACTGCCCTGGAGAGGACGGGTGGGATAGCTCTCCTATTTCAATACATTCCTCTTACTGAAAGTTACACCTCCCACAGTCCTCTGCTCTACCCACTAAGCTGCCAAAGGAAGTTAGCATCTTCTCTAAATCATTAGTTTAACTCACGTTTTACTACAAGGGCCTTGAAAAGTTTCTTCTTTCAAAGTTTTCCAGCCGCTTACTTAAGTTGCATACATGGGGTGGCAGTTCTGCTCTTGTGTTTATGCATAGAAGTATGTGTACATATTCTCTAAAGCAAATGGACAGAAATGTTCATGCCAAATGAATAGGCCACACGGATTTTTCCAAGTGGTTATTAATAGTAGGATGGGTGAATAAATTGTGACATAAATGCCCAGGAAAATATTATACAGTGCTAAGAATGAATAGACTGAAGCTATGTGTAAAACAAATGGCATCTTTCAAATATACTGTTGAGTGAGGGGAACCACTTATCAATACTCTACAGTTTTATTGGCATCAGTTTCAAAAGTATTAGTATGTGTGTCAAAACCTTTGAGACTGATTGCCCTGTGAGGGTTTGGAGCAGTGTGCATGACTGTGAAGGAGCTTCTGGGATGCTAGTAGCGTTCTGTGTGTCCTGTAGGTACTGGCTCTACATGTGTGTCACCCTGTGAAAGACAGTGAGGGTTATAGACTTCCCATGTGCATGGCGTTCTTCAAAGAAAAATGAGCAGAGTTTAAAAGATATTAGCCATTCTAACAGCACCTCACAATCTCACTGCAGATTTTTAAGGGATATGTGAGGAACAAGTGGCATGAGTTGCCTGTCCAGCTTAGAATAAACAGAGACAGAGGGCTGTAGAGGGTGCATCTGTATTGCTAGAGTTGATGCAATCTTATTTCTTCTTTGTATTAGACAAAGTGATATTGATAGCATTTGTTTTCTTTCTTAACTATTGCCAGGTTTGGGGGCCCCTCCAGAGGAGAGCATCTTTTCATCTCGATCTGAGTTAAATTGAGTCACCAAGTCACAGTGCTCCTTTACACTAAAGTCTGATTAGTCAAGTTGTGACTTGTAAAATTCCATCCCTACTTACAGGGTGAACGAATGTGACCCTGCCTTTCAGCATATACACCTGTTCTTTTGACTTCAACACATCAGTTCACACCTAATCAGAATATAAAGCCCTCTTCCCAAAGGAGCTTCTTTGTGACTTTTCTTATTGGTACTGTTGGTTTTCCAAGTTATTTGAGTTGAAATTAATCTTGGCTTTCACTTTTTCTAAGCACTCTCTTAAATTGTGGTAAAATAGGGGCTGGAAAGATGACTTAGCAGTTAGGAACACTGGCTGCTCTTGCAGAGGACCCAAGTTTGGTTTGCAGTGCCTAGATAGTGGCTCACAACTGTCCATAACTCTAGTTCCAGGGGATCTGATGCTATCTTCTAACTGCTGTAGGCACCAGTCATGCAGATGGTGCACACAGATAGATGCAGGCAAGAACACTCATACACATAGAGTACATTTAAAAAGAATACATTGTAGTAAAACAGGTAAAGCATGCATTTAGCATTTTACTGTTTTTTAGTGTCTAGTTCAGTATCTCCCCTTTTAAGTACTAGTCAGGTCCTAGCTGGAGCTCGGGTTCTCTGACTCTTCCCTCGCCTTTTGTGCTTCCCAGCAGCACCTCCTTCTTGTTAAAATTCCTGTCATGCATCTGGACTTTCACTGCCTAGTCCCAACTTCAGTGTTTCCTCTGAAATTAATCCATTTTATGGCTTCTCACAGATTGGTCTCCCTAACACTTCAGTGGTGGCCCTGGGGTAGATTACATTACTTGGTGTGTACAGGTCCCTGGGTTCCATCTCTCTTGCTACAAATATAAGAAAGTAAATGAACCCACCGAACCTTTTTCCACACAAACTTTGGCTCGCTACTACCTATGAAATTTATTACAAATTCTCCTTAGTCTGAAGTTCATGGCCTTTTATAATTGAATCCCAGTCTATTTTCATCTTTAATGATAGTAGTTTTGATAAGTAGTGACTAACAATTTTTATAGTAATATTTTTATCACTATATTTTTATTCTTGAGTGTCTTTTGAAGTAGGCACCAGATTACCCTTAGTGAGGAAAGTGGATGGGTGTCTAGTAATTTGTCCAGGCTAGGGAATAATGGAATTAGGAGTTCAAATACATGTTTACATATTTCACAGTTGTAATGTCTGTCTCCCTGTGCCCTGCTTCCTACCTTACAAGAACAAAAGAGGAAAAGATAGCACTGTGTTGCCTCGGCTGGCTGCAAGCTCCCTACTCTCTCCCTCAGCTGGGTTTATATGTGCATTGCATCCTCTTCTCTTAACAGAGCCATCATCCAGTTTTTTCTTTCCTCTTACCACCTCGCTTTCCATCCTTCAAAACATTGTCCAAGTCCCAGATGGCTAATGGTTTCTTCCTCTACTCTTTAGCTGACAGAATGCTCATTATGTTAATTAATTCTCACACATTATTATTCATTTATTAACATGAATATATCAAACACTCCATACTAATACTTATATTTTATTATTATATACAATGCTCGAATATTGTGTATTTCCATTGTTTTTAGTCTTCTGTCATTTCTGTTGTTTGGGGTTGGTGAAGAAGTTTTCATGTAGATTTAAGCATGGAGAGAATTAGCTAGAAAAGAAGATCTGGAAGCACACAGCCAAGAGTGGGCACCAAACTCATCTTTTCTCTATGTTGAGATCCAACCCTGGCCTTGTGTGCAGGCCTGCAAGCGCTTAACCATGGAACCTTGTGCCCAGCCCCTGTGTCTTATTACAGGAACAATTTAGCTTAGACTTTAGAGTGTATCTTTTTAGGAAAGAGCTTGGCTTTATAGATATTCTTGATTTCTCTGCAGGACCTTGTTGTATGATAGCTGTTCAATAAATGGATGAGTTGATCAATTTCAATGATAAGAAAACACACATGGCTACAGCTACATGATGGGCATCTGTGTTGGGTAATTGTAATTGCCAGTGATTGGATTGACAGATGCCTTCATTAGTAAAGCATGTTTCTGGATGCCTCTATGATGATATGTCTAAAGACAAGTGTCAAGCGGGCTATCAGTTAAGAGACAAAGGCCTGGCTGGAATGTGAGAAGCACCATATAATGAGTTGGGAAGTAGGAAGTGGCTCACACAACCACGCTCTCCTGTGTCGTCATGAGCTCCTCCTCACACAGCCTGCTGCCCTGACATCCTGACCATGTGCACCAGGCTCATAGTAATGGAGAGCCAGTGAACCATGGAATGTCCAGAACCAAGATTTAGAGTAAATCATAACACTCTTACAGTTTTTCTTAGCTATTTGTCACCGTGACAAAAGTCAGACCACCCCCACATTTAAGGCTTTCTTTTTTGTTTGAACTTCTTGAAGTACTTAATTTAGAACTGGGAAGAAGATGCTAATGTTAGAGTTAGAGATTTTTTTAAAATTATTTAAGATGTTATTTTATGTGTATGAATTTTTTGTCTACACATATATCTATGCACCACATACTTGCCTGATGCCCACAGGGTTTGGAAGAGAGTATAAGATCTGGGACTGGAGTTAGAGATGATGGTGAGCTGCCATGTGGGTGCTGGGAATGGAACCCAGGTCCTCTGGTAGAGCAGCCAATGTTGTTAGCTGCTGTGCTGTCTCTCCAACTCCAGGACTTGTTTTTGAGATAGGCTAGCTTTGAACTCCTGAGCTCAAGCATTCTTCCCCGCCCTAGCCTCCTGGAGACTGGGTTTAGGAGCTCATGCTGCTGTATCCAGCTAGCATTAGCTAATGAAGCTTTGAGCCTGAGAAACCTGGTAACCATTATGATTCAGGACAGAGCTGATCTTCAAATGCAGAGGTTAACTGCACCTCACTGTTAACCACCAGTACTGTGGATGAGGCAACTAACACGTTCCACCTAGATTGTCTTAATAGCTCCGAAATTACACCCTACTTGGTTCCTTCTTCCTGGTGGTCCAAACTCGGAGTAGCAATGCTAGGTAAAAGGTTTTCTTGATCCTTCCTGCTTCTTCTATTCTCAGTCAGTTGGGAGGCCCAGGTGGCCTAGAAGTGGCTGCGATGAGCCAGCTCCCCAGGGAGAGCCTCTGACTTGCAGCCTTCTCCTTCTTGCCTGATATAACTCCTCCCACACTGGCTAACTGTAGTTACAGACCGTGTGACAGTCTGCTCCCCAGCACCACTGCTGAATGTTTGGCTCTGGTCCGACCCCCATCTGCTGCCCACTCTGTTCCTGCAGTCCTGACCCCTTTCTGTTCCTCAAAAAAATGGTAGACACGTCCCTGCCTCCCCGTTCTTTCTGTTTGCACTTTTGTTGGATTGGAATGCTGCTTCAGATTTTGAGCATTCGCATAAGAAGCCGAGTGTGATGGCAGGAGCCTGTAGTCCACAGTGCTGGGGAGCAGAGACAGGGAGATTCCCAGGACTCCCTGCCTAGCCAGTCTTGCTGAATCTGTGGGCTCCAGGTTCAGTGACAGATGGTCTCAAAAAGTAAGGCGGAGAATGATAGAGGACAATAGTTAATGTTGACTTCTGGCCTGATACACATGCAAACACATGCACATACATGAACATGTACACACATATACATACACACACATATTAAAATATTATGTCTTCTCATAACTAGTTGCTACCTGATTTTTATTTTTTCATATTGATTGATTGGGACACACACACACACACACACACACACACACACACACACACACACACAGCATGATGCATGTATGGGAAGTAAATAATAACCCAACCTATACTACCCCCTTTGACCAACAAATTCCCTTCCATTGCATATATTTCCAGTCTCCTGCTGATACTTACATTGCTATGGTAATAGTCATGTGGATTCATTATTGTTCATGGTGAATCCTGGAATGTATTCCTAAAAATGGAAGTTATTGGAGGGAGTTGCATCTGGTTAGATCTTTATCAACACCATGTGTCACCAAACATCTGTATCTATGACAAATGTAAAAAACGCATATCAACATAAATTAAATTTGTATTTCTTATATGGGCCACTGCCACTGCATCCTCTTCCTCCTCCTTCCCTTTCTTCCTCACCCTGTGCTGGGGATAAAACCCAGGACCTCAGTCGTGCTAGGCCTCAGTCATCTCTGAGTGACACCTGCCCTATGGTGTGGCTTTATATTTAGCTGATCCTGTGCTAATTTTCTAATGTGATAACCAGGAGTGTAGGAATGTGATATACATATCACTAAGAGTTTTTCTAAGGATCTCTTCTGGTTCATTTAATACCAGAAAATAAATAATTATACAGTTACAGGATTGTTTTCTTTCTTTCTTTCCTTCTTTCCTTTTTTCTTTCTTCCTTCCTTCCTTCCTTCCTTCCTTCCTTCCTTCCTTCCTTCCTTTCTTTCTTTCTTTCTTTCTTTCTTTCTTTCTTTCTTTCTTTCTTTCTTTCTTTCTTTCTTTCTTTCTTTCTTTCTTTCTTTTTTTTGAGATAGGATCTCATAGTAACCCCTAGCTAGCTTTAAATTTACTACGTAGTGGTGGATGACCTTGAACTTTTGGTCCTTCTATCTCTATCCCTCCAAATGTTGGTATTTTGGAGGTGAGCTACTATGCCTGTTTATGTATCGCTTGGGATTCAACCTGGGGCTTCATGAGTGTTGAGCAGGCTCTTTACCAATTTAGATACACCTCCAGCTCAGATTTGCAGTACTTTTTAAAGAATCTATCTACAAAGTTATAAAATTGTCCATCTTTTTGTTTTCAGCATGGCTGTATGGTTTTAACACAAAATTTCATCCAAGGCTCTTAGTTTAAATCCTTGGAACCAGTGCAAGATTTTAATAGATTAAAAGACAAATGGAGTTGGGAAATTTTAATACTTGAGTTTGTAGATGGGGTTTGAGAAATAAAGGCCATTTTGGTAATGGATTTTTATTTTTAAATTGGATATTTGCTTGGTTGCAGGAGGATTAATCATACGAGTCTTCTTCCCTTACGGTCTCTCAGCTTGAACAGATAAATATAGAGCACCAGTGTTTGGAGAGGGAACTCTGTAGAAAATGTGTGGGTAGCTGTTGTAGTTTTACACAGAAGATAACATCTAGAATAAAGAACAGATGAAAATACTCATTGAGGATTAGTGTTCTAAGACATCATCAAATGCGGCATTCCCAGCCTTGCATTTAGAGCCGTTCAGAATCTTGCTCATTTTGCATGCCTGATGATACACTTGCTGAGCTCAGCACTTGCTTCCTTAATTAGATGTTTCTCTATGTTTGCTATGTTCATTCCCAGTGACAACTTTTCCTTATCCTTTGGAAGTCATGAATCTCCCTTTCCATACCCTAATTGCAGGCTGTCTTTTCAATATTTTACACATATATTTTCTTCTTCATAAGCCCAGGTGACTTCTCTGGTCCACATTGATTCTAATTTTTAGCATTTGATTCCTATAGCACTGATGCTTTGAATTTCTTTCAAATGGGTCACGAGTATGTATTTGCATAGTAGTAGAAAGATTTTGGGGTGTGTGTGTGTGTGTGTTTCCTTAAGGACCTCATGTATATAAAGCACTGTTCTAAATACTAGGCTTATGGAAGTAAGCAGCATACATAATATCTGTCTTCATGAAGTATATATACTTAAGGCATAGACAGCCAATAATGAAATAACTAATAAGAATCACTTCACCATTTGTACTATGTGAAGTAGATGTGTGAAGGATGAGTCTGAGTTCTTAGTTGCAAATGGCAGAACCCAGTCTACTTAGGTTAAGCAGGAAAAACATACCTTTAAAAGAGTATTAGGTTGTTCACAGAAACCAGAGAATCAGTCTTGGCAAATACTTAGCCAGGAACAAAGCCAAAGTCCCACCGCTGTACTAAAACCTTTGTAGACTCTACTGCTTTTGCTTTGGGAACAAGTGTTAGCTTTAGCCTTGTCTTTACCAGGTGTGATATGTAGCTGTGAGGAACATCTCAAGTTTCATTTCTGAAAGAAAGTTGATGTCGCTCTGACAAAGTCACAATGGACTCCACATGGCCATCTTCATGGTAGCGCTTGCTTCTCAACAGAAATACCACATGGATATATTTGACTGGCAGGACATAGCCACATGTCTGCTGCCTGTTTGCAGAGAGAGGCTGGGAAGTCAGGCTTTGATTTCTATCATGAGAGGCGAGCTTTATACGATGAGAATTTCCCCCTAACAAAAAGGTTATTTAAAAGTCCCAAGCAGTTAGAAACCAGGGGGAGTTTCATGCTGTAGAGAGTAATTGGAAGATCAGTTTAGGTCTGAGTAGTTACAGAAGGGCTCACTTAGGGCTTACATGGCAAGGAGAAGTCCTTGGGAGATTATAGGTGAACAGTATTCCATCAGAGGGAACAAGTGAAAAGCCCTTGGGGGCAACTGGAGGTGGCCTGGAGGTGGGCTTCCAACAGGAGGAAAAGCTGATTGGCTGATGTGGTTGGAGTTTACAAGTTTATAAGTGAGAGCGAGGCGTTCTAAATATCACAGGAGTGATGTTTTTTAGAAAAGTTTTGGGTCACTCATCTTCCTCCCCTTTCCCTCCTCTGAGATCTCCTGTAGAGAAGGGAGATGGAACTATCAGTGTGAATACAAGGAAGGCATCTTTGTGTAACTGAAACCCTCTAAGCTGTTAGATGTCATGTGACTAGGTTTCTGTGTGCGGTTCAGGAGAATAGCATAAGAGAGCTATCGAAGACAGGAAGTATTAGAAGGACCATGTCTGGTGGGGGGTGGGGATGAAGGCTTCTGTTTTGATGTTAGCATTCCATTCTGTGGGCCCTGAAGACTCCTTTTTTTTTTTTTTTATTTTTTTATTATACTGCTAGCTCCATCCCCCTCTCTACAGCCTTGAAGATCATGGTTGCAGTTACTTCTGCTATGCTAGGTCTCCTGACTGCTTTGGTGTAACTAAAGCCTGCAGTCTCAAAGGTGAGCTCCCAGTCTTTCCAGCTTGCATTACGAACTGGGTGATGGCACATGCCTTTAATCCCAGCACTGGGGAGGGTGGAGTGAGAAGTTCGAGACCAGCCTGAAGTGGTAGATCACTTACCAACCATGTGTGAGGCCTGGGGTTGATCCCCAGCACCACCACCATGAACAGAGGAATAACTGCATTATATAGTGGTGATAGAAAACTGCCTTTATAAAGAAACAGTCATACAAGTGAGATGACTATCTTTATGCTTGTGTGTGTTCCTGTGTATTATGGATACATGTGTGCGGACCTACCTTAGTGTATATGTAGAGGTCAGAATTCAACCTGTGGGAGTTGCTTCTCTTCAGCCACCATGTAGGGCCCATATTAACAGGTCTGTCATGGTTTGCAGCGCCTTTACCTGCTGAGCTATCATGCCAACCAGAATTCGCCTTTGGAATCCAGAATCTCAACACTCTGATTAAAGTAGACCCTGTTTCCTGCTAAGTCTTTTCCATTTGCAAAACTTGGCTCCTAAAATGAGAACACAATCCAGATTTATCTAGTACTCTCATACTTCAGCAATGCATTTGGACTTTAGATGAGCTAACAGAAGCGTAGGAGGTTATGCTCCGTTATTCAACCTTCACGCCACTGCTGTTCTGAGTGAGCTAATCCTTTGTGACTGGAAACTTCTCCTATGTAACTGCATCCTCCGCCCCTCCCCAGCAGGTGCAGGCAGCACACCCCCCCTCCCCCCCCCCCGCTGTGATAATCCAGGATGGCTTTGGGTATTGCAGATATCATTTCTGTTTGAGAACCATTGCTCTATTTCTCTTTGACTGCCTTTTAAAACTGATTTGATGCCTGGTGGCCATACCCCGAGGAAGTTTTAGCCTTGAAGCCCTGGGATGAAGCTGTCTTGCAACCTCAGCCTCCTAGGTAGCTGAGATCGTATGTGTATCATCACATTTTCTCCAGAAAACTTGCATCGTGTGTATACCATCTAGATCGTTGTCCAGCACTGCTTTTGTAAGGATCAAGCAAGATAATGTTTGCAGGGATGCATTGTGGGTAATGCTGTGGGTGCAGCCACTCTCATTCTGGGCCATTCTTCCATTGTGCAGCAGCAGGGTGGCTTTTGCATTTCACCCTTCCCTCAACTGTGACCCCTGATTAGGCAAGCCAGTTATCAGAAGTTGATGACACAGCCTATTGAAGGGTCACAGAAAAGCAGAGCAAAGACATCCCGTGGCGTCCTACATAGTCTGGATCAGTATTTCTTATTTAACAGATGTTGGTATCACTTCTCTGCATCTGTGTGGACGAGTCTTACAGACTGCAGTTAATCATGACACAACAACATTGTGTAACCAACCAACCTCATATACAATAGTGGTTCCATAATCTTCTAATGACATGGCACTCATTAATAACTTAGTTTGGCTTGGATGTTTGCCCAAGGATGAATTTGCCTAATAATGCATTTCTTAGAATATCTTTCTATCTTTGTACAGGGCATGACTCTTTGGGGTCTTGTATGTTCACACACACACATACCACACCTATTTTTGGTTGTTGTGGTTTTGGTACTTTGACATAGGATCGTGACTGACCCCATGTTCACTGGCCTTCACTTCTCAAGTGGTGGGATCACGGGCGTGTACTACTGAACTCCACAAGTCTGTTTCTTATTGTAGCTTTCAGTTGAAGAAGTTAGGGAGCCTTGATGTAAGCTAATCCTGTCAGTTCCATTCAGGCCACTGACTGAATGAGAAGCCAGGTTGATGTGAATGACACATGGAATTCCCTTCTGGGGAACTGGCATTAATTCTGGAATGGGCATGTATTCTGAGTTGGCCCAGCCATCTAGAGGAAAGGACCTTGGATTAGGCCTCCCTTATCTCGGTCTTTATTCTCTCCCTTTGGAATGTGGTTCTTCATTCTTTTGCCTCATGGGTTCAAAGAAGCATGCCATGTTAATCCTGGGTGTAATCTGGGCACTTGGGAGTGGAATTGCAAGATTGACCACTTGACGGCCACTATTTGTAATCTTCCAGAGACAATGTCTTTCAGGTGTGGTTAAGCTACTTTTGAGCTGTTGGCCTCTCTGTAACTTGAGAGCATCACCTGACGGCAGCAGGATCTATAGATGAGGACAAGGCTCCCCTACACAGAGACATCTTGTCTCAACAATAATGAGATGTTTATATGCAAAGTAAGTTAGTTTCATAAAGTGGCATATACTGTAAACACCTCCTGAGTACTGGGACTAAAGGTGTGCACTACCACCTTCGGGAGAATGCAAGTCTTTGTACTTGTTAATAAGAGTCTCCTCTCCTATTTAGCTACTCTCCCACATCTTCAGTGTGGATTTGATTTGCATTTCCTTAGTGACCGTGTTGAACATTCTTTCATATGTTTATTAACTGGTAAAGTTGAGCAGGTGAGATAAGATCTGGTAAGCTGAATGTTAACCCTTGGAGTTCCCATGAGGTTTGTTTGAGGACTGTGTTGATTTCTGGCATGCTCTTTAAGCACAGTGCCCTTTTCAGGAACACATCTATCTAGTAATGCAAGGTCTTGTATGTGCTATCTTGACCATTTGTTTGTTTTTTCTTCCCTCATTAGGAATGTGAGTATTTAAAGAACTGGTAACTGGTCTAACTAGATCCTCAGAGTGATTTACATCTCTAGTATATGCTTTATCTCTTGTCATAGCAAATGTAGACTATTGATTAACTTGATTAAATTATGGGATAGAGCTTCTGTGAGATCAAAATAGCCACTCTGAGTGTTTTTGCTACACCCAGTGGCCTTAATCTGGGTATAATCTTTCAACAAGAGCTTTTGTGTGTATTAATATGAAATGAAGAAATAATGGAGCTGTAGGTTGGGGGGAGGGTAGGTCATAGAGGATGGGAAGAGCACAGACTCTGCCAGGATGGTTCAGATCACAGCACTGCCATTTCTGCTTTGAGTGACCTTGGCCAATCCATGTTCATCCCTGGGAGTTTGTCTTCTCACATGGTGAACAGAGTGGGTACAGACTGCCTTGTAAGACAGTGAAGGTAAAGTGAAGCAGTGAGTGGAGAGCCTTTGGGCTGGTACTTGGCACGAGCAGGCTTGTGTGACATCATACCTGAGGAAACCATCCTTTAAAAATGTTTCAAAATTGCGTATTTTTTTTGGGAGTCAGAAAATCTTATATTGTTTAAATTGGATCATGTCAATCTCAATAAGCCTTTCTGGTAATTTAATTTTATAAAATGCACATAAAACAAGTCTGGATTTTCTTTTTGAAAGATTTTTTAAATTATGATGAAATGTGCTTGTTTAAGGAGATTCAAGACATTATTTTTAAGGTTATACTTTACAGGACTCGGGAAATGGCTCAGTGTTCAGGAATGAGGACTTGAGTCCAGGGCCCCAGCGTTCATATAGTAAGCCAGGCATGGCTCTAACCCTGTGCTGGGCAATGGGCAGCCATACATATCAGAACTCCAGCTTCAATGAGAGAGCCTATCTCAAAAGTAGATAGATAATAAATACTGACACTCCACCCCACCTCACCCCTGACAAGAGCATGCATGTGCATATGTACTTATAATGTGTACACAGGCAAACACATATACATGAATACATTACACACACACAAATATTAAAATAAATTAGGGTGGTATGGTGACACACACATTTTATCCCAACACTTGAGAGACAGAGGCAGGAGGATCTCTGAATTTGACGTCAATCTGGTCTACATAGCAAGCTCCAGGACAGTTGGGAATATAGAGAGAGATACCTTGTCTCAATAAATAAATAAAAACAAAATAATAAAATAAAGAATTGTATCTATTTCTTTGATGCTGAGAATTGAATATGGGGCCTTGTGCATGTAAGGCAAGTACTATATCACTGTACCACAGCCCAAGTTCCTCATTTTATTTTTATTAATGTGACCATTAGACTAGCACGTGGCTTACATATTTCTACTGGACAATGTTATGCTTTAGCTTTAGGTATTATACTATTTGCTAAGTTATGTTTGAGAAATTTGAATATTTAAAGTTAATATATTCAGTATTAAACCAAGAGTTTAATAATTTCCTTTATAAAAAGGCTTGCATTTTTATGCCTAAGCAGATTTATAATTGGTTAAACAAACATGGAGAGTTTTAATAAAAGGATGGAGGTGTCTTTCTAGCAAGGGGAAGTTGTAGTTTTAGTAACCATGGTAACAGCAGAACATGGAAAATGGTAGCAGTAGGTGAGACAGTACACTTTGCTGTCTTTTATTCACTATCTTAGGTATTTTTTCGGGGACAGGTGATAGGGTGTGTTTGTAGCCTTGGCTTTGGGACTCTAGGTAAACTGGGCTGAGCTTGAACTCACAGAGATCTGCTTGCCTCTGCCTCTAAGTGATGAGATTAAAGGCATTCGCCACCATGCCTGGCTTTATAATTGTTTTTGTTGTTGTCTAAAAAATAGTTTTGAGAAGTCTGTAGATTTATATAACAGCAAGAAATAGTGCAGAGTGATCTGTGCCCGTACCCCATCTTCTTCCAGTGACAACATTTGCCTAATCATCGTATTATGTCACAACCATGCAGGTAAATTAAAGTAGTGTAATTATTCCAATTGTGACGTAATACTCTTTTGTTTGTACTCACTTGGGTATGTGTTTAGATATAGGCACATTTTTTTATCATGGATTTTAGGTCCCTGCTGTCAGGACCATGATCAAGATACAGAGGAGCAGAGCACATGCCTCGCATGTGACAAGGCCCTGGATTCAAATGCTGGATGGAAATGGAGAGAGCAAAAAGATAGGAACCAGTTTGCCACCTGACACAGTCATTCTCTGGTCTCTCTGGCCACACCCATTTCTTTCCTACTCTTACCCTTGGCAACAGCAACTCTCTTCTCCATTTTATAGATGTGTTGTTTAACAATGTTGCGTACAGTTGCACAGTACATAACCTGTGTGGTTACCTTTTTTCACTCAGCATAGTAACCTGGTGACTCATTCAAGTTGCTGTCTATACCAGTAGTTGTTTCATTAAACAGTTATTGTGGTAAGATAGATGCAGTCAATTTAACATTTGCAAGTGTACAGTTCTGTTACAATGTGGTTTCTCGGTCCCAGGCAGCCAGAGGCCCAGACTCAAGACCCTGCAGCCCCAGACCCCTTAGCCTCCTGCTGCTGTTCAGGCCCCCTGAAATGACTTAGATGCTTATATTAACTTCATGCTGTTTGGCCTATGGCTCAGGCACATTGTTAGCTAGTTCTTATATCTTAACTCAACCCATTTCTATTAATCTGTCTGCCACGTGGCCCGTGGGTCACCTGTGTTCCTTACCTGTTGCTCCTTTGGGCTTCTGGCTCAGTCTGTCTGACTCCGCCTTGCTCCTCCTACCTATTTTGATTCCTCCTCCTACTTTTTCTATGGTGCCTGTCATGGGCCAAAACAGCTCCTTTACTTAAAGATTGCTATTCACAGCATACAGAAAGACATTCCCACATCACAGTTCAGTGCTATGAAATCCACCATCACCAACATCCTCAATAAAAACTCTACTAGTTAGAATCTCCCTCCACTTCCACGTCCTGCTAACCTTTACTCTACATTCCATCTCTATGGATTTGCCTAGTCTACATAATTTATGAGAAGAACTACATTTTATTCGTCTTTCTGATTCTGGACTATTTTTATAAAGCATAATATGTTCAAGATGCATAGATACTGTATCATGTATCAAACTTTTATTCCCCTTTATAACCAATAGTATTTTACTATGCAGCATTTTTATTGATAACATGGATATAATATTAATGATTTGCTTGGCAAATCCATACATGACATGGAGTTGGCAGGTATATTAAAGTTTTGAATTTTCCAAATAGATATTGGAAATGGTTATTGGACAGACTGAGTTCATCCAGCTGTGCTAATCACTGATGTAAAATTCCATATATGTTTCTAATACAGTAGTGTTACTGTAAATGCGATCTGGTTCAGTTGCAACATGAAAAAACCTGATAATCTTCCATGACAGTGAAGCCATCGTCTGACTTGGGCTCTATTAACAGAAGTATGGTGCAAATGAGCATGGACTGTGATTCAGCTGCAGCACTATGTCCGAGGCTGGGTACCAGCTTATTTTACGGGTAAATATTTAAAATGTGTCTATTTAAAGAAAAAACAGGATAATTTTATGGGCAGGTAATGACCACTGACTATTAAATTCCAATCTGGTATGAGAGTGGAGGTTTGCCTTGCTGCTCAGGTCCTTGTCACATGATTTATACGAGCAGACTGTGATGGGCATGTGGAGGTACATTGTTAGAATATTTTAGCATCAGTAGTTTCCCAGCAGAGGTGGAGGGGCTTGAATCTGCATTAATACCTTGTGAATCCTGCACATTTGAGAGTTCATAATCATAGAATACCGAACAGTTCTGAGTTTAAAGTGTTCATAGTTAATGGGACTGCAGAAGACTCATTTTATGTTATGTATGTCTGTATGTAATTTTAGCTTTTATAGTGAATATATATTACTCTATAAAAAGCAGTTGCAAAGCAATATTCTTGTTTTGCAAATAAATGAGAATTTAAAACAAGCAACAACACAAATAATGTGGGTCTGAGGATGGGGCTCAGTTGACATTGTTTGCCTAGCCCTGGGTTCAGTGCCCAGCCGTGCATAAACTGGCCATGGTGTGGCATGCCTATAATCCCAGCAGGAAATGAGATAAGAAAATCAGAAACTCAAGGTTATCCTCAGCTGTATAATAAGACTGGCAGGCTGATGAAACCCTGTGCTGTGCCCTGTGCTGTGGAATTATAGTCTTGTACATTGTAAATATTTGTGTCCCCCTCCCCATTGGTTTAATAAAATGCTAATTGGCCAGGAGCCAGACAGGAAGTATGGGTAGGGCTACCGGACTGAGAAAACTCTGGGGTATGGAAGAGCAGAGCAGAGATGCCAGCAGAACAGAGGAAGGAAGACAAGAATGCTGCACTGAGAAAAGTTACCAAGCCATGAGGCTAAACAAGATAAGAATCATAGGTTAGTTTAAGAGCAAGAGTTAGCAGGTAATAAGCCATAGGCCAAACAGCTTGTAATGAATAAAAGACTTTGTGTGATTATTTGGGACTGCTGGTTCAGACCTCCTGGCTAGACTGGGCCAGAAACTTCCAGCTACAACCCTGTCTCCAAAACCCTTCTGTGTTCCATCAAGAAACACACAACCTGTTTCTTAGTGTGAAATACAACAAAACCTTGGTAAATTAAAAAAAAAAAGAATCATCTTTTTAGTTTGTATCAGCCTGTCCATATGCTGGGGTTCAGAAACCAATGCGCTAAGGTTTCTCTGATGTCCGTCCTTCTCCTGTGTCTTATCCCTTCCTCATCTATCTCAAGACAAACTACAGAAACTAGAATTCATTCCTCCTCCCCAAGGGAGGTCACAGAAACCAGAACCCTTTCTTCCAACGCTAGCCATAAAACCTAGAAGAAATATTACCCTGATCTCTCCTGGTCCGCTGTCCTACAGCCAGCCATAAAGATACTGTCTGACCACTTTCTCTGATAAGAGGTCATAGGACTATTTCACAGGGGTCTTGTTCCAGCTCCGGGAGGGGGAAGCGCTAAAGAGAAGCAGCACCTAGACCAGGCCTTGGCCAATAGCTTTCCACCATGCCTTTTTGTCTGTACGCGACTGGCTGTGCTTCATCAGACCTAAGCCTAAAAAAATGTGTGACTCTCATTTGGTCCTTTGTTCTTCGATTCTGTAAAATTACCACCAAATAACACATGTTCTTCCTTTTTCCTGCTGGTTTGTCTTGGAAGAGTGTCAGCCGTCACCCTTTGAGACGGACAGAAAGAACAGTCTTGTCTTTGCTTACCTGTGCTTTCAGACCTCTGTGCACACACAGGAGTCCAACTTGGCTATGCTGCTTTTTCTTCTGCCTTTGGCTTGTTTAAGGCTAGAGAAAGTCAGGCTTTGGCAGCTCACTCTGCTCACTCAGAGTTCCCTTCAGCCTCCGCGTTTGGATTATTAAGTAACTAAATAGGATCTCCTGACTAATTTTTGTGATTCATTTCCCCCATAACTGAGGCTGCCTAGAATGGCTGCAGTGTCACAGAAGGCTGCTAGTTCTAAAAGGACGCGAGAGTGGGGGAAAATGGTTATTTCCCTTGTGAAAATACTTCCTGCTAACGCAGACATCTTTTGCTTTCCCCCAGATGGCTTCTGTTACATCCCGCAGAGACCAAGGGTTGGCCCTTAGTGCTTATTGAGAAAGCAGGACTATGACCCACTCTTGCCTTCTGGGGATGTTTAGGGAAAGTGTTGCTAAGATACTTCAGTCAATAGGTTGTAAATGAAACCCCAAGCCACACCTCCTTCCTTAGCCGTTGCTCTTAGTAAATGTTAGTTTAGGATTTAGGTTATTTGAATGGTGCAGGCCTCTTAATTTCAGTTAAAAAAAATTTTTTTTTGGGGGGGTGTTATATACACTTATTTGACTCAGAACTTGAAAACTGAATTGATGAACCAGGCAAGCAGCAGATTGGTGTGAACATCACCAAAGCTCAACAATGCGGCCAGGAGCTTTGAGTGTTCATAGCTCTTTTTAAAAATGGTTATTAGCAGATATTCTTGTTTATTTAAGAGAACGGTGGCTCTGATTTTGCTGTACGTACACAGGATGGGCAAGTAGACTGATAGAATGAATAGAATTTGTTACCCCAGATCAATTTTCAGGTTTTCCATACTTCCTAGGATGCTTTCAAATGTCAGAGCCAGGCATGGGGGCCTGTAATTCCAGATCTTGGAAAGTAGGAGCTGTAGTAACAAGAATTAAAAGCCAGAATGCTGTGCTCTACTTCAAAGCAAGTTTGAAGCCAGCTTGGGCTTCATGATCTATCTTATGTAGCTGTTAGACATAAGTTATTATGGGCAAGAATACATAAAAAGAAGATAGTATACCCTACCATGGTCTGGGAAGTTATCCTGGGTTGTAGTTTTATAATGGACTTTCCCTGTTTTAGGGAGGGTATCGTAACACAGCCCAGTCTGACTTCATTGAACTCTCAGTTCCCTTGTGGAACCTTCTGAAGCTCTGGGGTTGCAGGCCCTGCTGGCATGCTTGGCTCTTCAAATTAGAATTTTAACTGATACATAAAAACATCAAAGCAGAGAGCAAGGGAGGGGAGAGCGAGAGAAATACAATAATTAAATTATAATCTTAAGAAAAAGAGACTCTACATCAAAGCAGTGCAGCAGGGCTCTCATATACTCTTACAGTTTCCACTATTTTGTCAGAGATGAGACTTTTGCCTTTGGGCGTTTTAGGCCAGACATTTAGGCAGTTCCAACAGTGGATAGTTTGGGGCATTGCTGCTTGAAGCCACCATTAAGCTGTCTGTTGTCTGATATACTGTGGTAGGAGGCGCCATTGTTCTGTTAGTTTTTAATCAAGATGCTTTCCTGGGCTGATTGTTTTCAATATTTGTAAAGTTTCCGCAAAGATCTGTTTATTTTAAAGACATTCATCCTGTTTTCTTTGGGGGGGGGGGAGTGTAGGGTTTATCATTTGTGTAGGTTCAGCTCCAAATGGCCATAAAAGCTTTTCTTGAACATATCTATTTATTGTTACCGTGGGAGTTGCTGATGCTGTTGCAGTTGTAAATGACTTGTTTCATGTTCTGACACATGTACACGTTGGCAGCCCGGGTGGGGATTGATGCTCGGGGTTGAATGCCGCCCTTGGATTTGCTAAGTCCCTTTTCTGTTCCTAACTACATCCCCAGCTGGGTTTTCCTAGCAACTGCTTGAGCTCCGATTCAACTGATGTCTTCCATTCACCCCTTTAAATACCATCTGACCAATTGCTAACAGAACAGTTTCTCCCAGGACATCGTGTCAAATGCCAGCCGGCTTCGTGTTGGCATCAAGTTTTCTGAGATCACCCCTTATTCAAGTTGCTGATAACAGAACAAGGCTCTCACCACCGGGGATGTCAGATCATTATTATCACAGAGGAAAGAAACCCCATGATCCTTAGTAGATACTGCCCACCACCCTAGCCCAACCCTGTCATATGTATCTTTCTGTGTCTGTGTGCTTTTCTTCTGTGACTATTAGAAAACAGTCCCACTATCTATATAATTATCTAATTAAATTATCTAATTCCCCCTAATGCAGTATTCAGGTGAC
Source organism: Phyllotis vaccarum (assembly GCA_033318265.1). NCBI lineage: Eukaryota > Metazoa > Chordata > Mammalia > Rodentia > Cricetidae > Phyllotis > Phyllotis vaccarum. The sequence continues at coordinate 80,413,500 of JARWLC010000010.1, read as the reverse complement.
TGGCATCTCCTCACCCCATTTCTCCCACGAATCCCCCAGCCTTCTGCTAACCAGAAGGTTACTTTTTACTTTTTTCTATGAGATCACTCAGGATTCGTCTGTCTGTGCCTCAGTACTTTGCTTGAAGTATTTTCTAGGTTCACCTACATTTAAGATTTTGTTCTTTTGGTATGACTAGACAGTATCACATGGTATATGCCATATACATTTTTAAAATCTAGTCATCTGTTGATAGACTGAGTCTATGTTTTTGTAGCTAGTCTGAATAGTGCTTGCTATAAAAACAGGCATATAGCTGCCATTTCCTTTGGATGAGGTCACGTGCTCACAAATGTCCTTAAAGCAAACCCAAGAACCATGAAGCTAAGAGCAGGAACCCTTTCAGAGTAACACTGGCACAGTGGTGGCAAGATAGGGTAGAAACTTCAAGAAGCACTTTTTTTATTTAAAGGTAACATTCTATATTTCTCCGTAAAAGCTTCACTGTTTGTCCTTGGTCTCAGATTCTAAGCACCACAGGCTAGCCTTGAACTCACTATGTAGTCAAGGAGAGCTTGAATGCTTCACTCTCCTGCCGTAACCTTCTGACTGTTTGGGTTACAGATGTGCACCACCATGTCTAGGAATGATGTTTAAAATGTAAGTCTTAGAAGGAATGAAGGCAATAATTTTTACCCATACAGCATCCTATGTGAGTTCTTCAGAAGAGCAGCTGCTAAGGTTCCTAGCTTTGACCTGATGTTCACACCCAGGGCAACAGGCTGCTATCATGCCCGTGGACATTCTGTGTTGTTCAGTTCTAGGAAGCCTTTGTCTTTCTGTCCCACTTTATCTAAAACAGTAGCACAAACCAGTGGAAAATGACTGTGCCTACGTTTGTTCACTGTACAGGCTAAGTCCTGTAGGTTGGCTGCATATAGCCATTACTGCACCTTACGGCCATAGCCTGGAGTGAGCAGGAGTGTGCTGGGGATGCTTGTAGGAGCTGTTTAATGCGTCTGGGTCTCAGAGGCTTCATTAAAAGAATAAGAAAGCCTTGATTGGAACTGAAGCAGAATTACAGTGTGTTATAAACGACTTGAAAAGCTGTCTCACTGTTGGTAGAATAAAGCTTGTAATTATAAAATAATTTATTTGAGCTAAGTGGTAGGAACCAGAATTAATGGTATGAATGAAGGCCTGGGGGTACTGAGAAATTCCTCCTACTTTCCCCTCCTACATTATAAGTCCAACAAATAAAAGCTAACCTCCAGGGAGTGTGGAGGATAGCTGGTGGCAGAGTGCTTTCCTGGATGCTTGAGTCCCCGTGTTCCAGCTCAGCACTGCAGACAGATAAGCTGGGTGGGTGAGGGATACAGGATGTCCCGGATAATGAGAGCAGTACACAGCTGACTTGCAGGACCTAGCTTCTACGGTGAACAAACACTAGAATAGTCATTTCCCACTGTTTGTGCTCTCATTGTAGATAAAGTGGAAAGAAAACAGATTTCTCTGAAAGTTTATGGTCAGCAAAGAAATGGGGATTTTTAATTGTCTTGAAATAGGAAATGGGTGCTGTTTGATGATCATATTCTAGTCTCCCGTTCCCAGTGGTTACTGGCAGGGTGGTACATACACAATGAACACACAGTTAATTGTGATCAAATTACTGAAGCAGAGACTGTACGAGTATCGTTTACTTAACATTTTTTTTTTTTTTTTGAGTTTAGTAACTGGTAACTGTTTAGAAAAAAAAATACCAAACAACCAGTATGTACTGCAGAGAAGTTCATATTCAAATGTAGGCCATTCCCCTTGGTGCTTGGTGCATGAATATCTAAATGTCTAGATGAGTGTGTAGTGCCCTTCCGTGTCTCTAATGTTTAATTGGTTTGAAGCCTACCTTGTCAGATATTAAGATATACCTACTTGCTTCTTGGGTCCCTTTGTTGGGAAAATCTTTTCCCATTCTTTTCTTTTACACCAAGGTGTTGTCTGCCCTTCATGGTGAAGTGGGTTTCTTGGATGCAGCAGCACGGTGGATCCTGTTTTCTCGTCTAGTCTATTAGTCTGTGTCTTTTTATTGGGGAATTGGGACCACTGATATTGAGAATTGTTAATGAGCAGTGTTTATTGACTCCTATTATCTTATTGTTATGCTGTGGGTCTCTCCCCTTTTGATGAACTGCTCTGAGATTATTTAGTCTTTGTGTCGTCTCTGGTGTAGTTAACCTGGTCATACTAAAGTTTTCCTGCTAGTGCCTTCTGTAGAGCTGGAATGTAGATAGAAGTTGCTTAGATTTGGTTTTTATCATAGAGTGTTTTCCCTTTTCTGTCCTTTGTGGTGAATAGTTTTGCTGGATATAGTAGTCTGGGCTGGCCTCTGTGGTCACTTAGATTTGTAGAGCATCCTCCCTCCCCCAGACCCTTCTGGCTTTTAGAGTCTCCATCAATAACTCAGATGTTATTCCAATGGCTGTAACTTTCTATGTGAGTTGGTCTTTTTCCCTTGCAGCTTTTAATATTCTTTCATTGTTCTGTAATTTAGCGCTTTGATTATTATGTGTCACTGGGAATTTCTTTCTGTTCCTATTTGGTTTTCTGTATGCTTTTTGTGCCTTGATAGACACCTCCTCCTTTATTTGGGGGAATTTTTCTTCTATGATTTTGTTTCTATGAGTTTTCTGTGCTTTTGACCTGGGTTTCCTTCCTCTCTCCCTGTTAGTTGTAGATTTGGTCTTTCTTACTGTCCTAGATTTCCTGGATATTGTGTTCCTGGATTTCCACCTTTTAGATTTAACATTTTGTTTCTTCCATCTTGTCTTCAGCATCTGAGATTCTCTCTTTTGTGTCTTGTAGTCTGTTGGTGAAGCTACTTCTGAAGTTTTTCTTTGAAATCCTAAGGTTTTTGTTTTATTTTAATCTACAGTTTTATCTCACTTTAGGTTTTCTTTAGCTGTTTTATTTCTTTGTTAAATTTTATTTTCCTGTCTCGAAATATTTTCATTATTTTATTAAACTTCAATTTGTATTTTCATAGTGTTCATTATGGCATTTATTTATATGCTTTTTAAGGTCCTTGGATGTATTCAGTAATAGCTGTTTTGAAGTCCTTGTCTTGTGCCTCAGCTAAGTTGCATTTCTCTGAACTTGTTATAGTTGGGTCACCGGCATCTGACGGAGATAGAATGTCAAGGCTGTTTGTTATGTTTTTAGTTGGGATCTAACCATCTGTAGTTATAATGTTTGTGAATAGCTGGTCTTCGCTGATTGAGTGTTTGCCCATTTGGCTGTTGCCCACTCTGGATCCTAGGCTGTGGATACCTGGTAGAGAGTTCTTCTGAGGTTCATGGATGTCACAGAGGAAAGGAGATGGGCTAGAAGGGAGAGCTAAGAGGGTCAGTGGGAAAGAGCTGAGGGGACCCTGGGTCAGCACCACGGAAGGGAGATTCAGTGGTGTGGACGGGATACTCCTGCAGGTTGGCTTCAGTAGGGCTAAATCTGGAAAGATAAGAGTGGAATTTAACATTTTAACAGTCTTCTCTGAAGACTCCTTCTCTTTATAAGATAGAAAGACATTTTCCATTAAAAGAAGGCTGCTTCTTATTCTCCTACTATATGACTTCTTACCAAAAAATTGAGCTTTTATTGTGTGTGTGGGTCTGTGGCTGAGCAGCCCCTTCCCTTTAAAAGTATGCACAGAGTGTAATGTTGAGCAGTGAAGAAATTAAGCTGTATTCTGTCTCTCCACTTGAGCACATTCAGATACTATCTTCTGACCAACAAGATGCCTCAGTGTGGAAAGGCTGAAGCCCCGAGTTCAATGCCTAGAACCTGTGTAAAGTTGTCCCCTGACCTCTGTGTGTGTGACGAGGCCCTTACTGGAATAACTGTTTCTTGTTTACTGTTCAGTGGTCAGCCTGGAGTGCTTGCTCCCTCCTCATTGTGAAGCTTTCTCTTCTGCTGTCCCCAGATAACAAGTTTCTTCCCTATATGTGAGTGAGACAGTGAAATGGCAGAATGACTTACTGGAAATGTTTTCCCAAGTCAAGCACCTTATTAACCAGTCTTGAACAATGGTGGGGGGTGGGGGGAGGGGACAGCGACAGGGCATGGCATACTGAAATTGATCCTTGAGCTACCATATTACCTTCTTTATGTTTTCTTTTGAGATAACTTCTCATTAAGTTATGTAGGTTGGTCTTGCTGTGGAGTCTGAGTAGCTGGGATTACAAACCTGGGTAAAAAGTGAGTTTAAATTTTAGGAGTTGGTTCTCTCCTTCTATCATATGGGTTCCAGAGATCAAATTCAAGTCATCATGAGGCTTGCTGGCAGGTGTCTCTATCCACTGATCTATCCTATCAGTGTTTATTTAAAACTTTATTTCTTCCATATTTGCTGCACAAAGTGGTAGAACACAGGTGTGTGCCACATGCTTGGACATCAGACTTCCAGCACATCAGCCCAATTTTGAAACATTTTTTAAAATATCTCTCTTTCTCTCTCTCTCTCTCTCTCTCTCTCTCTCTCTCTCTCTCTCTCTCTCTCTCTCTCTCTCTCTCTCTCTCTCTCTCTCTCTCTGTGTGTGTGTGTGTGTGTGTGTGTTCACTTGTGCCCTTGGAGGCCAGTCGAATAAGGATGTCAGAACCTTAGAGTTATATGTAGAGATCCACCTGACCTGAGTACTGGGAATCAAATTCAGACCCTTTGCAAGAGCAATATGTACTTTCACCTACTGAGCCATCTCTCCAGCCCCTAGCCGAGGGAGGGAGGGAGGGAGGGAGGGAGGGAGGGAGGGAGGGAGGGAGAGAGAGAGAGAGAGAGAGAGAGAGAGAGAGAGAGAGAGAGAGAGAGGAGAGAGAGGAGGGAGAGAGAGAGAGAGAGAGAGAGAGAGAAGCATTCCATGGCCCAGGCTGTCTTTAACTCCTGGACACAAGTGAGCCTATCTTTGGCCTCCCAAATAGCTTGGACTTACTGGCTCATCCCACCATCACTATTAGTCTTAAAGGAATCTCTCCCTTCTCAAACAGGGTGTAGATCATAGACAAATTCCACTGGAGGATACAGAAAGCTCCTGAGATCCAGGTAGGAGAGGTCTGTTTCCTGAAAATGAGAGTAGACGTCTCCTCTTTGTATAACCACTGAGGTGGTTTTTTGTTTTTGTTTTGTTTTTTTACATACAAACCTGTAAATGCCTCTAGGGATTTTAATCAAGGCCATCAGGGATTGGGGCACACCTATACCCTATATTGGGTTTAGGTGTCCAGTGAGTGTATTTCAGATTGTATATGAATATGCATGCATATTGTGATGCTTTGACCTCTGCTTACATTGCCCCATTATTAGCTATTTTGGTGTTGGTTTTGAGAGCACCTTTTATACAGTCATCTTTATGAAAGGGACATGGTAATTTATAATTGATTCCTTTATCCATTCGGCAAATACTTTAGTATCTACTGTATGTCAGCTTTTGCTTCAATTATAGGAAGGCTTTTTTTTTTCTTGAATTGTTCACCTAGGTGAGGTGCTAGTTATGGCTCTGTCTTTAGAGGCCTGCAATGTAATCTTTATTATATAAATTATTAGTCTTTGTATCTAAAGTAAATGGGTACAACTTCAATTTAAGTTAATTTTGCATTATTACTAGAGTCAAAGACACTTTGATCTGAAGAATGGACATGAAGGAATCCTGAATGATTTAGGGTTGCATGATGGAATTTGAGGCTAATTAGGCTTGAAAATGACCTTAGCTCTGTGTAGTAACTTTGCTTCTACTTGTGTTAGTGTGTGATGGGATCTGATCCTTGGAGGCTGAGCAATACACTGTGTTATGGTGTTATTGAACTTGCAGGTTTCCCGAGACAGACAGCCATTTGATTTGTAGCTTAGGGCTTAGGATCTTCTTTGTGTACATACATACACACACACATAGACAGCAGTGTACATGCATTCACGTGTGTGCACATACACAAATGCACATATGCTCATTCGAGTCTCACTGTGTGTATCTCAAAGTGTCTTCCAAGTCTAATGCTTCTGCTGGGATAACAGGCTTGGGTTACCACTCCTGGTTTAAACCACTTTTTAATATAGGAAATATTTTCTCCTGACTTCTGTAGTAATAAGTTCTTGGCCTGGGCCCGCTCATCCGCTGACCTGCAGTCCCACAGAAGCACACAGACGCTTATATTAATTTTATGCTGATTGACCTGGGGCCCAGGCATATAACTTGCTAACTCTTAATTCTTAAACTAACCCATGATTCTTATCTTGTTCAGCTATGCAGCTGGTACCTTTTCTCAGAGCAGCATTTCAATTTCTTTCCTCTTTATTGAACTGACTCTCCCTTACTTAGCAGCCATCGCCTGTCATAGCTCCTCAGCTGGGGAGGGAGGCTCACAAGCCCTATTTCCTCCATTCTGCAATGTCCCCTGGCTGGGTCTTGGGCAAGTGACCATATCAGCTAAGAACTCATGAGTGAGGTGATCCTGTTATGTCTAGAAGACACCATTTTATGTTAGTCTTCTCTGACTTCTGGCTCTTCTAGCCTTATCACGCCATTTTCTGTGGTGTTTCCAGAGCCTTGTGGAGAAGGTGTGTGGTATAGTGATTTTATTTATGGCTGAAAATTCTGTGGTGTATTATTACTTTTTTGTGTGATGAAAAAATGAAACACCCAAGGAAAACATTTTAAAGAAGGCAAGTCTATTTTGTGTCACAGTTTGAGGTTATAGTCACATCATAGTGGGGAACCTATGGAGATAGGAAGGTGAGGCAACCGGTCACATGGCATGCATAGTCAGGAATCAGAGGAGTAAATGCTGATGCTCAGTAAACATTCTTTACTCCACCGGGGACCTAGTCCATGAGATAGTGCCACCCACACTCAGGGTGCGTCTTCTCTCTTCAGTAAAACCTTTCCGAAAACACCCAGATATGTGTTTCCATGGTGATTCTAAATCCTGCCAAGTTGAAAACCAAGACTTGATGTAGGGATTCTCACTTGGTTCTACCTATTTTTTCTTTCCTTTTATCTAGTTTTTCTCCACAGCCTGAGAGTAGTAGATAAACTTCCCTCCTCTCATTCACCTGTCAGCAAGTTTGTGGAATGCCTTCTATGTTTACAGGAAGGTCTGGAATCTGAGGTGATAACATGGATAAATGCCAGCCACATAGGCCTGGCTGCAGTTTTTCCAAACACCAGAAGAAAGCTTCAATAAAGTGTTTGAATTGTGTCATCAAAGGAAGCAAATAGATGGCTAAAACTTTCCAGTGATGCCACAAATCCAGAGAACAGATTCCCCCCCCTTATTGGTTAAGAAAACAAAACACAGCTTTTATACCAACATTCCTGGATATTTGTTCAAGTACCAAGGAAACATAATTATTACTTGTGTCTATATAAATATTATCTCCCTTTTGGACTGGCCAAATCTATCTCTATAGAGATACAGAGTCTAAATTATGTCTGTTGGAGTACTGTCTGTCCTAAGCATTCTGTGAGAGGTTTATAATCTTAAGGCTCCATTAGTGCTAAGATATGTATCAAGACTCAGGGTTTCAGTGTTTGGAATACAAGCATGTGCTATATATTATCAGTTTGGTCGGTGGTCGGTTGCATATGCTGTAGTGGTTCTATAAGCCTGCATCTGGTAATGTCACTGCGTCATAGTCTATCTAAATGTGCTCTGTGTGTTTGCCCAATGTGAAGTCAGTTCTCTTCTTCCACCCCGTGGGTCCTGGGGTGCAAACTCAGATCGTCAAGCTTGTTAGCAGATAGTCTGCCTTGATGATGTTCCAATTTCTGTGACAAAACACCATGACCAAGTGACCAAGGTAACTTATAAAAGACAGTGCTTAACTTGGAGGCTTGCAGTCTCGGAGGATGAGTTCATGAGCTTCATGGCAGACAGCTTATCAGCACACAATCAGACATGGCCCTGGAGCAGTAGCTGGACACTTACATCTTGGTCTACAAACATGAGGCAGAGTTCTAACTCGGAACAGTGCTGGCTTTTCAGAGCCTGATCCAGTGACAACTCTTCCAACAAGGCCGCACTGCCTAATGCTTCCCAAACAGTTCCATCAACTGTGGACCAAGCAGTCAAACAAAGGGGCCTGTGGAGCCATCTCATCCAAACCACTACAGTACCCTTATTCTCTCAGTCATCTCTCTAGCTCTTGAACTGTCCCTATGTTTATGGCTTTTTCCTCACCATTTTAAAGCCTCTTTAAGGTTTGAGGCAAATTTTTATTTGTGGCATGCCTCATTCTTTAAGCAAATAGAAGATGGTGTCCTTTACCAATGATTTAATGCATTTTAAGGAAAAGTATTTCTCAGTCAAATATGGTAAGTACACATTAGCAGTGCACATCTGCATCTCATTCAGTGGCAGCCCCTGATGTCTGTTTGGCCATGACATAGGAAGCCTGTCTTTGACAGAACGCTTTGCTAGATGTCTGCTATTTTCTTTCCAGATGTAGCCGCTTGAGTCACGTGAGTCTGGGCTTTACCTTAATGGAGGTCAGTTTATATGTAATTTTTGGAGTTGCCAAGTAAAAACCAAAAGTTTCACATTGTTTCTTACAGCTTCTGAGATGACAAACCTTTGTGTCTTATTCTCTGTTGGACAGTGTTGGTCACAGGTAGTGTTGGCATTTATAAATTCCATATGTTTATGTAGCTATGCAGGCTTTCTTATTTATTAAATGGAGGCCATGGTTCTTGTTCCTGAGGGATGTTAGAATGGGCAGACTTGAGGCACCACATTTCTGCCCTTATATAACAAGTAGTGTCCAATGCATAAAATGTTCCTTAGCTAGCCAAAAAGTAGTAATGATTGCCAAACAGATAATATTACCAAGGATTATTCTGTCAGCAACTCACACTTGCAGATATTTCCAAATCCTGGTTACTTTTTGATTGGACCATTTGTGCTTATTACTCTGTGATAATAGTGCTGTAATAAGATTCTAGAGGGATAAAAATAGGACACAATGAATAAGGCTTTGTGTTTACATGTCTGTCCTTGCAGACAGTGCGCTGAAGTAAAGATGGGCATGATGCTGTATTTCTTCTTGGGAAGCTCAGCTAGGAGGACCTATAGTGTGAGGCCAGCTTGACAACATAGTTTTCCTAAAAAAGAGAGGGGGGGGGAAGGAAGGAAGGAAGGAAGGAAGGAAGGAAGGAAGGAAGGAAGGAAGGAAGGAAGGAAGGAAGGAAGAACAAAAACAAGCAAACATGGAGTGCATTAAAGTTTTGTGTTTATTTGTATGACATACCAACTTGTTCCATATATAAATTACCTTACAATAAGAAAGCCCCTTTTTTGCGTGTGCAGTATCTCAGGGAAAACCTGAAGGTTAAATGCTAAATTAAATCTATAGCATTATTTAGAATGGCTGGGATTACAGGCCTTCCTACTGGTAAATCTGCCTAGCCTTCCCCCAGTGAGCCAGCACCAGTGTAGCACTGTTTAGTAGAGGTCCTGGTTTGAATTCAAAGCTTTTTGGTGTTTATTCCCATCAAGTGATTCTTAGGTGGACGGAAAAAATCTACAGTAAATGTTAAGAATGTGCCTTATGTCTTTGTGCTAGGAAGATGCAGGCACTGATAAAGTCAGGAGAACTTTTTTTCACATAAATAGTCCATTTGCAAATGAGCAGTTAGCTTTCTGGTGTTAGCAGTTCAGAACCAAATCTGAGCACACATCCAGAAGGCTGAAAGAGCTGAAGACTGAACACACATCTGGAACGCTGGAAGAGCTGAAAGGAATGTGAACAGACCCGGGTCTTGGCTTTTGGGTCCTGCCTGCTGCTGGCCACAGTGAATTCCATTCATCCACGCAGATAGGGGCTATTCAGTCTTCTAGTCTGCAGCCTGTGGTAAATGTGTGTTCCTTGCAGCTGAATTATGGCTGCTATGAGACCGTCAGCTTGGAATTTATGGCAATAGAAGTTTTAAATATCCCAAACATTGCAGTATGGACAGAAGGAGCTCTTTTTAAAAAGGGAGTAGGGCCAGACATCTATTCTGAGGTTGGAATGAATCAACAATCAGGTTCTGAAGAAAGCCACATGTAGAGAAAATGGATGGAGGCTACTCAGCGTATGTCTGGTGCTTTGTGCATCCCTGTAAGTATAAAGCTACTGTCTCCTCTGTTAGGAGGCTCTGGTTCTTTTTTCTTGGACTGAGACCCCTTAGACTTGTTTCCAGCTTTCTCTAGCAAGATCATTTTCCTTTCACAATATAAAACGACCCAGAAGAGGATTAGAGGTATGTAACTCACCAGTAACATGTATGAGGTTCTGGATTCCACCCCAGATTTGGGGGAAGGGTGCAGCCAGATGACACATGGGCATGATTGTCTTCCTTAAAATAAGATGTACCCAGACAAGAATATGTGATGTGAAAATTGTAAATGAGCTGTTGGCAGCTTAAGGCAACATTATTATTTTTCTAACATCCATTATATAGACATTTATTTCATATTTATTTTTTATATGTATAGTGTTTTCCCTGCATGTATGTATATGTGCCAGTTGCACACCTGGTGCCCTTGGAAGCCAGATCCCCTGAAACTAGAGTTACAGATGGTTGTGAGAATCAAACCCCCCAGTCTTCTGTAAGAGCAGCACATCCCTCCAGCCTCTGCACATAACATTTATTAGCTGCTAGGTTCTAGGAACATTTTATATTTGCTAATTATCGCACAGTGTGCCATGATTTGTAAAAATACTTGCTCACTCTCAGTATAATTCAATATCCTTGAAATGCCTTTGGGTGCATCTACAGTGCTAGCCCAGTATCAAACCCAGGTCCCTGGGCATGGTGGGAAAACACTCTACCACCCAGCTGCATCCCAGCTCTGAAAAAATACTTGGTGACATGGATGATGGCTTGGTCAATTTTATGTCAATTTGACACAAGCTATAGTCATCCGAGATGGGGATGTCAATTGTGAAAATGCCTCCAGGGCTGAAGAGATGGCTCGGTAGTTAAGAGTACTACCTGCTCTTCCAGAGGACCCTGGTTCAATTTCCAGCATCCACATGACAGCTCACAACTCTAACTTCAGTTACAGAGGATCTGATACCTTCACATCAATGTACATCAAGATAAGAGAGAGAGATTCTGATACATTATTTATTGCAGACTTATTGAGAGAGAGAGAGAGAGAGAGAGAGAGAGAGAGAGAGAGAGAGAGAGAGAGAGAGAGAGAGAGAGAGAGAGAGAGAGAGAGAGAGAATATGCCTCCATAAGAGGGACTATAGGCAAGCCTGTAGGGAGTTTTCTTAATCAGTGATTGATGGGGGAGGGCTCAGACTATTGTGAGTGATGCCATCCTAGACTGGTGGTCCTGGGTGCTATAAGAAAGCCCACGGAGCAAGCCATGAGGAACAAGCCAGTAAACAGCACCCCTTCATGGCCTCTGCATTGACTCTGCCTTTGCCTCCAGGTTCCTGTCCAGTTTGAGCTTCTACCCTGGCTTCCCGCAGTGTGACTTGGGATATGTAAGTCAGATAAACCCTTTCCTTTCCGAGTTGCTTTGAGCCATGGTTTCCTCATAGTAGCAGTAACCCTAAGACAGACAGTGTTCATTTTAGCAGATTCTGACACATTATTTGTTGCAGACTTATTAAGTTCTTGGCACTGTCATGAACTTGAACTTGCATCATTTTATGCAGCCCTCAAAACCACACTAAGGCAAGTGCAGTTTTCAACCATAGTTTTCAGATTGAGGAAACTGGGGTTTGGCATGGTTAAGTAACTCACCATCGATTACAAGAGCCGTGCAGTGAGCAGGCAGGGTCATTCATTGGGAGCTGAACTGGAGAAAGGCTGTCCCTGTGGTGAACCACTTAGGAAGCTGACTTCCTGGTGTTGCCCCCCTCTAGCACCTGTCACCTCCCCCAGTGTCCATGCAGGTCTGCTCCCAAGCAGTGTTCTTCCCTGATACAAGTTCAGTCAGAAAGTCAGGATGTCACTGTAGGTCCTCTCCACTATTCACACACGATTTTGTTTTCTTTTACCGTGTTTCCCTTCCTCCTCTCTGCGCCTGTGCAGGCTTTTTGTGTTTGTGTTTGTTTGGTTTTGAGGATGATGCTAAAGTCATTAGGATTTGGAAGTGTACAGTCAACAGTTGTGTTCTTACCTAAATGTGGCTCAACAGCTAAATACGTTCTTGGTTTTACCTTCTACTTAGCTGTGTAACTTCGACTAAGTTATCGAGTATTGGATAGTGTGGTTAAGAGAATAAAGTTGACTAGCTGGGGCCAGATTATAGCTGTGAACCTGGGCAGTTTACTTGGTGCCTTCAGCCTGTTGTGTAAGGTTAAAGAAGACTTCCTGTCCCAGTAATTCACACATCCAAAACACCACTTGATGAAAAGCATGTAATGTTTTTATTTGATCCTTAGAGAAATGTGGTACTTGGGTATGGTAATTACTATGTTAGTGGTAATAACCTCCAGTCATTATGACTTTATGGACGCAGCCTATAACAAAGGCAGTTTGAATTTCTGAAATGCAAAAATCATCTGCATCCTAATAAAGCATTTCTTGCAACATGTGTGTATGAGCCCATGCACCTGACAAGAGTTTGTGAAGATTGTATCAGAGTCCTTGGTTGAAGGTCAGTCCTTCCACTGAAACCAATTCTTTATGGCAGTACAGGGCCTTGCACATGCTGTGCAAATGATCTACTACTGAGTTCCGTCCCCAGCTCTCTGAAACCAGTTCTTAAACAAGGCTTCCATAACCATATGGTACTTCCCATTCACTGAGGTGATAGTGTTTGTTTGCTGTGATAGCATCAGCCCATGTTTGGATGGGTTAGCATCCGAAGAACTACATTTTGAGCACATTGCCCCAGGTTACAGCCACTAACAGTTATTTACACATAAGAATTTTCTTTTGGGCCCTTAGTCCATTTGGAGAGCTTCTGTGAAGGAACAGTAATTCACTGGGTGAATGGGAGTCTCATGGCTTGTTCTGCTGACCTGGGTTGCTTCTGGGTTCATAGGCAGTATCCCTTCTGAGATGTTCCTGAAAGTATTCCATCTGAGACTTGATTTGAATGTGCAGTGGCAGAGCTGGCATGTTACCCAGGTAGCTTTGGTACCTCCTTTGTACTTCTCGTCCCCCATGCCTTTTTTCTTTTCTTTAGTTTTAGACCCATGTTAGCACGTGCCTCGAAAAGTCAGAATTTTGACTGAAAATTTTGCGTTTTTGAAAGAACCATATGAAAGCAAGGTAAACATATGAAAAAGCAAATTGACATATCAAGTATAAGTCATTTTTATTAGGGTCTCCTCAGGAAGAGAATTCTTTTTTGGCATTTACAGCAGAAGGGAATTGCTATAGGAAAATTCTAACACAGGCACTGAGGGAGCCAAGGGGGATGTGGTGAGGTTAGCAGCAGGATGTCGCCCCCTTCACCTCTTCCAGCTGGAGACACAGGAAGGCACAGAGTTATTACACAGGAAGTCCAGACAGTTCAGAAAGGAAAGAAGACACCGGATTGGGAAAAGACAAGTCTCTTCCCGCCCCAGTATAGAAAACACTATAAAAATTGCTATTTTTGAATATAAGTTCTGCACGTTTTAGCTGAGGTGTCAGCCTGTATGTCGGTGCTGAAGCATAAAAGTAGGAAGAAATACACATAAAAGTTAGGATAATAGTATGGCACTCACACACACTTTCTCTCTCACTTTCTCTCTCTCCTGAACCTGAAAAGAGGAAAAGAATTTATGCCTTACTCATAAAAGCAGTATCAAGATATCTTTTGAAAAGATTTAGTAATGCCTAGCAAATGCAAACTGGTATTTTCCCTGGTAAAGAACCACCCTCGTTCCCCTTGAGAATATTCTTTAAAGAGACTGTCTTCATCCTATGTCCACAGACATGGCTGTAGGCTAGCATACAAAGAGATGACACACAAAGTCACTGTCACCTGGTGAAAACCGCCTTCCCTGTTGTCTGTGGATGGGTGAGGCTCACCGATGAGGCAGGCCAGGAAGTGGGCTGGCAGCTTTCTGAGAGCACACAGGCTTCTTGTGTGGTGCTTGTTTGTGTTACCACTGTAAAGGTATCTGTGCTCAGGCTCTCAAAGTCCTTTGTTTCCTTGGCCTTGAGAAATTGGTTTACTTGGGGGAAATAGTGAGTTGAGATAGAATCTCACTTTGTAGCCCAAGATGGCCTTGATCTCAGCCAATTATTCCTCTCCTTCATTCTCTACTGTTATTACAGGTACCAGCGTCCATACCTGACTGGATTCTTACTGATTCTACTGTTATTACAGGTACCAGCGTCCATACCTGACTGGATTCTGACTGGATTCTTACGCTTGTTTGTTTTCTTTTGTTTTGTTTCGCAACAGGGTTTCTCTGTGTAGCCCTGGCTATCCTGTAACTCACTTTGTAGACCAGGCTAGCCTCAAACTCACAGAGATCTGCCTTCCAAGTGCTGGGATCAAAGGAGCGCACCATCACTGGCTAGTGATTCTTGCTGCTTTAACATCTCCTTTCCAAAATAATATTCAAACTTTCTTTTAAAATCAGAGATTTAAGTTTTAAGGTAGATTAAGAAATGATGTAAGAGAAGACCGTGATAAATAATACATTCAGAAAAAGTTGTGTGTGTTTGTTTTAAATGGGACATTCAATAGAATGAGCTTCTGGGACTCAAAATCTGTAGCCTTGTCCATGGTTGGTTGTTCCCTACAGCCATGTTTCTATCTGCCCCCCCCCCCCCCCAAGTCTGCATGTCGAATAGTTTGGCTTATCTTCACAACTTAGAATGAAGTTTCATGAACTCTAAACATTGTGCCTTCAAAACAAAACAAAAGAAAACAGACAAATGAAAACTCAGCACAGAAATGAGCTGCCTCTGTTGTGGGCCATGGTCCATACTCTCCTCGAGCTGTACAGTGAAGTCCTAATCTCCACGGTGGCTGTTGGCAGACAAGACTTGTGAGCAGATAATAAAGGTCGAGTGAGGCCTTCATATAGATAGGCCTGGTATCTTTTCTAGGTAAGACACACAAGAACCCCTTCTGCCTAAGAGGACACACTGGAAGGCAGCTGTCTGTCCGCTCAGAGCCTCACTACCCTGAGGCCTGCTGAACCCTGCCCTGAGATGTTAGCCTCCAGAAGAGTAAGAAGACCTATCCTTGTTGTTCAAGCCACCAGTCTGTGATGTATTGTTACTGCATCCTAAGACACTCTTAATACTTCATTAAGTTAAAATTCTGCAAAGCTTTTAAATCTTGTTTTAGAAATGGCTTTCAGAAAAAAAAAATGCAATGATGCTTAGAAGTCATACTTTAATAGAAGGAATTTGCAGTCAGCACTTACTGAATGAAGCCACTGTTGTTTTAGATTGTGTGTGTGTGTGTGTGTGTGTGTGTGTGTGTGTGCTAGGAATCAATCCCAGTGCCTCTTGTATGTATGCTAAGTGTACACGTTATTATTGACTTATAGTCCCTTGCTCAAGTACTAGATGTATTTTTAAAATGTATTTTGCAATTTAGTCCTTGCAAATCACAGACCCCCACAAAACAAAACAAAACAAAACCCTAGATAATAAATATTTCTATCCAGCTTTGAAGATAAGGCACCTAGGCTCAGCCAAAGTCTCATAGTTAATATGTGATAGGGCTAAGGTTCAGGCATGGCTCTTTAAAAGCTTTTTAAATTATGCCCTGCTTCTTTCTATTCATCTACTAGTTGTGTAGTGCTCGCTAGAATGGCAGGTGGGATATGAAAAAAATCATTGCCATTTTAGGATGCTAGAATTAGGGAAGGGTTTTAGGCTTCAGTTAATCCAACTTTCTTGTTTTATGTATGAGAGAAGGCTCCATAGGAGAAAGTTAATGAACTCATTAAGATTACCTAGTAATTAGTGATGTGTGAAGATCAATACCACTCATGTTTTGTAGTTCAAAGTTAAACCTGTTTAAACGCTAACTATTAACAATGAGAAGCATCAGAAGCTGTTGAACACAAGGTGAGAGCATAGGGTAATTCCCTGTCTGTCCTCGGATGATTTGCTGAAGTGAATGGACAGTGTATCAGTGAATAGCAGAACAAGTATACAGATTTATTAATGCGTCTGAGGCTTATCCACATTACTATATTACCTGTATCCAACGAGATTAGACATTTGTATAGCCTGTTGGTAAGGGAGAGGAGGAGGAGGAGGAGGAGGAGGAGGAGGAGGGGGAGGGGAGCTAGGTGACTATCAGGATTAGAGGGCTAAGAGCAGGCTGCTTTGTGAATGATTCTGTGTGGAAGCTGTCCATCATCACAACAGTGTGATCTTCTCTGCCTGGTGGGCTCTCAGGGAGAGTGTTGAAGGCCATCGTAACACCCCCCCCCCCCTCGGGTTTAACCTTTACGCTGATTGATATGTTGGGTGAGCTTCTCTTGGTGCTATATAAAAAAATGTTTGTTCACCCCAGAAAGGGCACCAGTGACACACCAAAGACAAATTCCACCCAAATTCAACTAGTGACTTTATTAAGCTTGTTACTGGTGTCTAGAGTCTGGGTTATGTATTTCAAGGCTTAGGGCCTCTTATTCAATGTCTCATAGAGATTGCAAAAATAGTGATAAAATTTTATTCAAAGTGAAGCAACTATAGGTTAGAAAGGAATATGCTGTCAAGACTGAGTTAAATACTTGAGGGCCCCATTGACTGAGGCTTCTTTTCATGGGACTAAAATTAGAAGCAGTTTGGTTGCTAGGGACAGAGTTTGGGTGATTCTCTATTGATAGGTTGTATCATATAAGAAATGTCCTTTCCCATAATGCATCTGACCTTAATCTTGTGTGCCCAGTCAATCATACATAGACATAAGACAGTAAGTATGGGATTCTTCCTTAAACTTCACTTAGAGGGTATAGTTTACTTATTGTTCATCTACCCAAAACTGGTTTGGGCTAGATTGATCTTCCTGTTTTCATAATGGACTATCACTAGAGCAGTCTCAAACTGGATGTTCATTAAGAAGAGAGAGGTTATTCCATTGTTTAGACAGTGATGCATTTGCACAGTACCTACAGGTACGGCCCTTACGCTACCAAATACAGTATTGGAAGAGAAGTATGTGCCTGCCCAAACCAAGTGGAGTTGCTGATCTATTCCTGATGTTTGCCAGCTCTAAGCTTAAGTCTGTGAGTGAGGGGTTTATTTACAGAAGTGTGAATGACTGGATCACTGGAAAGTTCCACCCAGCATAAGGGAGGACCTCCCTAAAGTTACACAGAGGCCTCTCCTGGTTAACCTTCCATATACTGTGATCCAAGACCAGGGTGGGAGCATGGGGGAGAGGGAGTGAGTGGCAGAGTCTCAGGTGAGATTCTAATAACCCTTCTCCCCACACCTTCTTTCTGGGAGGAAACATTGACAATCCTACTCTTGGATGGGTCTCAAGTAGTCAGGGCCACTCTGATTAAGATGCTATGCCAGGAAGAAGGAATTCCACATTTCTGAGAAAAGCTTCTTGTACCTACTGGTCTCCAAGTGTTCTTTGTCTTCCTTCCTTCCTTCCTTCGTTCCTTCCTTCCTTCGTTCCTTCCTTCCTTCCTTCCTTCCTTCCTTCCTTCCATCCTTCCTTCCTTCCTTCTTCCTTCCGTCCTTTTCTTTCTTTCTTTCTTTCTTTCTTTCTTTCTTTCTTTCTTTCTTTCTTTCTTTCTTTCTTTCTTTCTTTCTTTCTTTCTTTCTTTCTTTCTTTCTTTCTTTCTTTCTTTCTTTCCTTCTTTCTTTCTTTCCTTCCTTCCTTCTCTCTCTCTCCCCCCCTCTCTCTTTCTTTCTTTCTCGCTCTCTTTCTCCCTTTCAATGTAAAGCAATCAGCATAGCAGGGCATCCAATCCTGGGATGACATTCCCTAAAAGCCTCCAAGTTCAATTGAGTCTAAAGTTAGAATCTGTGTTCTAAAATGGAAGTAGCAGTTGATGGGAAGGACATCCAGGTCAGGCTTACAGACCTGGAAAGTGTATGCTAAGATACTAAGAAAGTGGAGTCATTTATGGCCAGAATGCCTTGCCTCACTTTGTAACACAGCACTACTTTTTGGGTTGTTCTATTTTAGTTTACTGCCAGGGATTAAACTTGGACCTGTACACGTGCTGTATGCATGCTCTACCACAGAGCTACACCCCAGTACACTTTTGATATTATAGAATAACTAATGTTATGGCCCATGACCCTGCAAGTTCTTTATCAATTGGAAAGGCTGACTTCTCCCAAATTCCATTTTTGATTAGGAGAATAAACTATTTAAATGTTGACTTGTGCAGTTTACTTTTTACTAATGAGCTGTCTTTAGAATTCCCAGCTCTATTACTTATAAACTGTGTGAATTAATCAGAAGCAGGATACTAATGCTTCTGAATCTCCATTCTTCCCAGTGCAATTTGAGGAACAGTAAAAATATAGAATCAACTTCATGGGTCATTATAAATGCTTCATTGCTTCTGTAGACTTAATTAGCACAGCGGTGGGCACATTGTACCCTTTCACACACACCCCAAGCTGCCAATTGATATAATGTGAACCGTAGTATTGACTCTGCCTATAAAGGAGGGAAGAATGATGCCAACTTTAGAGAGTTATAAGGGAATTATTTCTGAGTATTTCTAAACCCTGATTCAGGAGATGAACCTTGAGTGTCAATTTGTCTTATTTGATGCTCAGGAGACATATGCACAAAGCCCTGTGGATTAATAAGATAGTTCTTGCTGTTTCTTAGACGTAACAGAACTAAAAATATGTTCTTATGACAGTATGTAATATTAACACATCTCTGATATGAAGCAGAAGAATTCAGATTTAATTTTTTTTTATGGTGGGGATGAGGGGAATGACACACACGTGTGCCATAGCACACAAACGAGGGTCGGAGGACAACTTTGAGAGACTCAGTTCTCTCCTTCCCACATGGGTTCCAGGAATGAAGCTTAGGTCATAGGGCATTGTGGCAGGAACCTTTACTTGCTTGGTAATGTCACTGGTCTGAGAATATAGGGTTTGTTTTAGCTATACACATGCACATTTCATAGAAGTGCTGGTTTGAGGAGAGTACCTGCTCTGATAAAAAAAAAAGGGGGGGGATCAGAAGTGAACTAGCACCAACATATGTATCTAGAATGGCTGACTAGCAGAAGAAGCACATAGGATGTGCTAGCAAGAAAGCAGACAGTGACTATGTAACTAACATACAAAACTGTCCCAGGTATAGGAAGCTTGGATTGTTTAAACAGAATCGCATGGATCCCAGGCTGGCCTTCAACTCACTGTGTAGCCAAGGATGACCTAGATCTTTTTGCCTCTACCACCCAAGTGCTGGATTACAGGCATGCTCACTATGGCCAGGTTATACAGTGCTGGGCCTGGAACCCAGGGCTCTGTGCATGCCAGGCAAGCGCTCTGCCAACTACACCAGTCCTGGTGACTCTTTCTGTATACGCCTGTGTAACAAATCATCACAACCATTTTACTATCTTGCAGGTCTGTAGGCCAGAAACTTGCCTGGGATCTCATTGAACCAAAAAGGTGTCATTCTTGCAGTGTTCTCTGCCCACTCTTTAGGACAGATATTTCTTTTGCCTTTTTCTCATCTCCAAATAATACTGTATTTCCTGGCCTGGGAGCCCTTTAACACTAGAAAGGAGGGTCCAGCTTCACTCAGGGTGCTGTCTCTGATTCTCTACAACTGAGAACGGATTTTTGGTTTTATGTGGCTAGATTAAATTGGACCCATCCTGGATGAGGGTGTAACAACGTGAGTCTCGTGCCACAAGTAAGGTAGCATGGTCACAGGCTTTGAAGTTAAGATGTGGATATATTTGAGAGCCATATCTTGTTTAGCACACCAACGAAACAAGGGAAATTCTGGTACTAACTTGACTTAGGGAACCAAAGATTCTTTTAGGAGGAGATGAGCTGAGACTTGAATATATGAAGGGGTAGAGCAATGGCTGCTGGATTGATATACCAAGATCGGTGTAGGACACACATCTGAGTTGAGGGGACTCTGAGTATATGTGGAAGTGTGTCCAGAATGGCATACATTTGTTTACTGACTTGTCCATTTCTGATTTATATATTATAGCTATGTACCACTCTGCCTGGCTCTAAGTTCAGGAAACTAGAAATCAGTTCAAGCTGTAGCAAGATGTGGTGGAGTTGAGAGAGTGAGAAATGGAAATGAAGGTTTGGTTGAGGCTGGGCTTTATGTCTGAGTCTCTGTTTATCCTATGGACAAATCCTGTGTGACACTGAAGATTTGAAACTGGAGAGTGACATGATCAAATTTCACTTTTGTTAGGTCGTTCTCAGCTGGTGGGATACCAAGGCTGGAGACAGACTGAAATGCTGTTACCATTCAGGTGTCTTTATATATAATTCATTTGATTATGTTTTTGGCTTGGGTTGCTGGGTTGTACCATCTACAGTAGGAAAGCACAGGAAAATTTGATGCATATAGTATATTCTCATTTACACGCACCCTAAGAAAGCCCTACATGTAGATGCTAACACAGATTCTTTATCTGTTCCTTAAAATTTAGTGTGTAAGGAAAACTAGGTTGAACTGTTAGATTTTCTGTTCTGAAATAAAAACTCTTTTTCCCTTGGCTTCCACACCCCGTTTTCACACTGCTAAGTGACCACATCGTCTGCTTTTCCCCTGGCCTGTGGCTTTCAGCTCCACTCAATGATTTAAGGAGTCAGGGCACAATAGAGGTCTACTTCAATTTGCTTTCTCTCCCTTTGCTGTGCTGTGCTGGTTGAGCTGGTGCGTGGCTTGCCAAGTGCTCCATTATTCAGGTTAATGGACAGTATGATTTTGGCTGCTGAAGTATGTCATTCTTGAAGACAACAACAGAATGAGGGGGAATGGTTACTGATGCGAAGTGGAATGACATGTAGACATGGTATTTCCCCTATAGTTATGCAGCATTTTAATCTATTATTTCACAGGTAACAACACATGACGTAGTTCAGGTGTGCTTATATTTTCTATATACTAGCCAAACTAAGAGTTCTTACATGCTCTGGCTTTGCTTCCAGGATACTGCAAAAGTGACTATATCTTTCCTTCCTTCCTTCCTTCCTTCCTTCCTTCCTTCCTTCCTTCCTTCCTTCCTTCCTTCCTTCCTTCCTTCCTTCCTTCCTTCCTTCCTTCCCTCCCTCCCTCCCTCCCTCCCTCCCTCCCTCCCTCCCTCCTTTCCTTTCTCTCTTCTTTCTAAGATATTATACTTTCATTTTCTTTGTCACCTGCTCCTGTAAACTTGTTATTTCCTAAGATGTGTCTTCTCTTTCAAAGATTATTATTTAAAATATTTACAGGGGTTATTATTTAAAATGCACATTGCATATGATTCTAAGGCTCATATCTCCACTAATAGAAAGGAATCCCCTTTCTCACATTACAGTTCTTTTAAAATTGTCCTCATACCTGCTGCTTTTGTTTCTTGTAGTTTCTATTCATTTTCCTTCACTGAGTATAAAGTTGGAAGTCTAAAATCCATTTTGTAGACTCTTTTCCTTTTATATTTCATAAGAAGTGAGATAAGACTAGATTTTCTTTAGTCTCATATTAAATCTAACCTTGTTCATTCCGTTTCTGTTTCAAGCTCTTAGTGAGACTGGGGCTTGCTGCGGTCCCTTTGGTGACCTCTTGTACTGCGAGGGTTTTGTTTGTTTTCTGCGTTAAGATTATTGAGGCCATAAATTAGCAGTCTATTCACAGGGCTGCATGGAATCACAGAACTTGTCTGGTTCTTGGATCTATTTCCAGTTTTACCTTTAAATAACTTAAAAATATTTCTTCCTTAATATGTACTTTAAGGATACTGCAGACTCTTACAACCAGGATATTGAAGCTGAACATTTATAGTCCAGTTCCTGATATCTCTGTTTCTCTCTAAAATACTGGTCCTTTATTGCTTTATTGAGCCTATATATTGGACATCTATTACTTTATTATAATTGGAAGCCAGATTTTAATACTCAGTGGGGACTTCAAGAGAACTTAAAGATTACTAATTATGTTTTTTTGATTTGAGTAAACTCCCTGTCAGATATGGTGATGTGTGCCGTAATCCTAGTGTTGGAGAGGGTGGGAAGATCAGGAGTTCACATCTAGCCTTCACTGCATAGTTATAGGCCAGCCAGGACTATACATGGCCCTGTCTCAAGACCCCAAAGAAGTGAATAGATAAATACATACATGATATTGAAAACATTAGTAACAAAATAAAATTCATTAAACACCTTTACCTGGTAATTAGGTTTGAAAATTACAATCAAAAGAAACTGTTCTCATAGGAAATACTTCATGGGATCTGGTTTTAGATTCTATATCTTTTGATTCTTTTAAAATCAACTTCATTGAGGTATAATTTACCATGTAATGAGCCAAACCTGTTTTGCATGTACAAGTAATAAGTTTGACAAGTGTACATATCCATGTATGTAATCACTGCCAGAATCAAGTAGATGAGCAGTCCCAGAGTCCCTAATGCCCTTTGCAGTCAGAGCTGCCATTGGCCTGCTGTCTGTCAATACAGATTAGTTTTAGAGTCTCTGTATGAAAGTATTATTTTGAGCCAGGATTGTTTTATATCCTTTTATTATTTTAATGGATTACTCTGGTTTAGGAATCTAAGGGTTCCCACTACCTTCATCCCTTCTATTGTGTGCAGTGATATCATCTCTGAGGCTGCCTTTGGGAAGGGATTATCTGCAGTTAAGAGCCTGGCACAGATATTACCAGCTGAACACTTACCCAAGACCAGGGGGATCCCTGCTTTTGCAAGTGGAGCTCAGAAGAATTGGAAGGGCATGGGAATATTTTGATTTAGCCATGCCTGTGGGTTTTGATATTAAATTGGTTTGCTTAGCGCCTCTGTCTGTATTACTAGGTTCTAGTGAATGTATAAAGGATGGCAAAGTAAAGGTCTAAAGCTTGTGCTGCAGTCTTTGTTTCCACCCCCTGCCCCTCATTTACTTGAGAAAAGTTCCCTCAAATCAAAATTCGGAGCTGTTACAGGAATTAAAAGGGAATGCGTGAATAGACAGAGGTTCATTTCAGTTTGGAGAGACTGAACCGGCTGTTTCATCATCATCCTCCCAGTTCCGTGGCTTTTAATTTAGATAGATGTTACATGATCAGATCAACTTCAAAAAATAATCTTTAAGGAAACCTAGAAAATGTCAAGATTCTTAAAATTACTTGTACCATCTCTTTGGAGGAAACATTTCCAAGAAGTAAAAAGAGAATTGAAAAATAAAGACCAGTTAGCTTTGAACTGGAGAAGAAAGGCACAAAACTAAAATTAAAATTAAAATGGCATCCATTTACATATTTCCTGCATCAAATTACCATGGGATCTTCAGTCTCTGAAGTCTTTGAATGCCCTTGAGTAAAATTTCACTATGAAGTTTATTTCATTTCATATTCGAGGCAGCATCTTGCTTTGTAGCCCAGGATGACCTTGAACTCCTTATGTAGCCCCTGAGGGCCCTGACCTCAGTGTGATCCTCCTGCCTCAGCTTCTCAGCGTTCAGATCATAAGTGTGCCCTAGCATGTCTTTTATAACTAATGAACATCTCTTGTCCAGTTTGCAAGATGGTTGGTTATATGTTTTTTCAAAAACTAAAGCCTCGTTAATAAGATTCTGAAGTGTTTTGGTAATTTACTATTTTTTTAAAAAAACTTTTATACTATCTCAGTGAACTTGAGGGTTAGAACTTGAAAATTAAAATCAATCTTAACACTGTACTTTCACTCCCCTTTTTGTAGTATTGTGTATGCTGTGTTAAAGTATTGTATACAGTGATTGACATACAGGCTCAGAGTGTTGCATGGAGTCAATAACAGAGAAAGTTCAGTTTCTTCAATAAGTGTCGTCTACTGACATCTTATTGCCAACATTTCAGAGCCCTTTTTGGGTTAAGATTTTCAAGAGAGCTTGTTGTATTAATTAAGTACAAGAGTGAGGCCTGGAGGGTTACAAGAGAGGTGACACCCTTTGAAATACAAGTCCCTTGGAGCTGAGCTGTCTGTCTGCAGCAGAAGCCACAGTACATAGCAGGACACCGGTTCTGGTAACATCAGCTCTTAGGCAGACAAACAGGCCTGGGTCCTTAGATGCACTTTTTCTTGGGTTCATTGCCAACAGATGTGCCATCCTTTATAAAGTGGTGAGAAAAATTATCATTAAAATATTATATGCTTATGAATTTTATAACTTCATTCTTATTAAAAATAATTAAGATTAAAAATTATCTATCAAGGGGCTAGTGATAACTGAGCAGTTAAGAGCTTTTGCTGATCTTGCTGACAATTGGGTTTGGTTCTCAACATCCACATGGTGGCTTACAATTATCTGTAACTCCAGTTCCAGGGAATCTTATACTCTCTTCACACACACACACACACACACACACACACACACACACACACACACACACACACACACACACACACACACACACACACACACACACACGGTATACTTACATATGTAGAGGCAAAATGCTCATACTCACCTTTTTTTTTAAAAAAAAGATTATTTTTGGTTTTATCTGTGTATGGACTTGTGTAAATGAATGTCATGTGTGTAGGTACCCTTGGAAGACAAAGAGAGCATTATACTATCCCCCTTCCCCCCCAGCTAGAATTAAAGGTGTTTGTAAATTAAAGGTCACCTGACGTGGATGCTGTGATATAACACAGATCCTATGGAAGAGTGGTGCCTACTCTCAGCAGCTAAGCCATCTCTGCAGTCTCCAAAGGAACAAATCTTTGTACCAGTGGAAGAACCCTTGCTTAGCAGGCCTAAGGTCAGTGGAGTTCAGTGTCAATACTACAACAGAACAAACACAATTTATGTTACCGTTCTTAGATGCACGTGGAGGAGGGAAACCCAAATGAAATACTTCAGTTCAGTTGACCCTAAAACATCATCAGATTCTGAGTCCAGGCCGATGGCTGTGTTTCTCCATACAGCATAATCTGTTGTTTTCAGAGAACGCGTCACCATGCCTGGAGCTGTCACAAGTTTTTGATCCCAGTGGCATGTTCAGAGAACAGTAAGTGACTTGAAGGAAACGAAAGGAAACGAGAAAGTTGTCGTTGACCAGTTTGCCATAAAGCACAAAGCCACGGTCCTACTCAAATAGGCACTGACAAATGTCACAAGTGCTCCTCGGTGCCAAAGAGTTTTCCAGAGTGTACGTGTTCTTCATTTCAAAGATGAGAAGATGTTTGTAGGGGAAAGGTCTTGGTAATGTCTATTGACCTATTTTTAGTACCGTGTAGATTTTAACAACTCCATTGAGACACAATTACAATCCATACAATTCACCCATTTAAAGTGTCCAACCCAGTGTTTCTTTAGGATAGTCATAGAGTTTTATAGCCGTCACTACAGTTGATTTTAAACCATTTTAGTGACTCCCATAAGGAAACCCTGTACCTATTAACGTCACTTCCCATATTCCTCCAATCCTTCTGCCCCCCGCCCACGACCCGTAATTCCTGCCTATGGGTTTACCCACTCTGGAGAGTCCTACAGTGGAGCCAGGATTGTTGGATCGTCACGTGGAAGTTGAGGCTTTTGAGATATTTTTTAAGATAGGCATTGCAAGGTAATTTCCCTTTGATTTCTTGTTTGCTCTGCTTGCTGTTAGGCATATATGTTCATTGCTACACAGTTGTGGACTTCCCAGAGTTCCCTCTGTGTGGTTTCCAGCCCCGAGTCCACTCTTTTCACTGTACTGAGCCTGTTCCTTGAACACTGAAGTCATCTTTTTACCAATGCTTGAGTCTAGGGCTGTCAGTATCTTACTAAGACACACTTCCGATTCATATTAATCCAAGTGAGGTACTGTGATGCTATTATTAGTTCTGATCCCTCCCCCTTTGCCATTAGATTATACAACATAGTTATATATGTTGCATATTTAATGCAGATAAACCCAGTTTGTATAGTTTCAGGCTTTTTAAGGAGGCTGAGAGGAGAATGCCTTCCAGGTGTCTCTTCCTCCTTGTCCTCTCCTGGCACAGTATCTTTCCATCCGTATCTTCTACTTGCTAATTTTGCCCTGTTTAGTTGATTTATGCGATTTAAACCTCTAATAAATGTTTAATCTTAGACATTGTACTTCTTAACTCTGCAGTTAATTTTTAATTTTGAGCTATAGTGTCATGTAGCCTAGGCCAGACTCAAACTTACTATATAACCAAAGATGGCCTTGAATTCCAGATCCTTCTGTGTCTGGCTCCCTAACATTAGGATTGAGATGTGCAGCACTATACCCGGCCGGAATTTCCATTTAAAAAAGTCCTCCCCAAGTTTCACAGTCTGTTTGATAAGAAGGGAGCTTTGGTTCCTCACTGAGGATGCAGCCCACCACACCACACCTACAGCCTCTCCTCTCTTCCTGTTTCCTTGTATTTTTTAAATACACTTGTGTTACTGCTCTGAGTATTTTCCTGTTAAGTTCAGCATCTGGGCTGTCCCAGGGGTAGTTTCCGCTGCGCTTCTCCTGCTTTGGGCTATACTTTTCCTGCTTGTTTTTTGTTGAAAACCTGCAGTGTGGCTGACATAGCAGATGGGGATACAGGTTCGTGTCTTGGCAGGATCCTTTCAGGGATGCCCGTGGGGTGTAGCCACTGACATCTTGGGTGTGTCAGTCACCTTGGGATGGAGATCGTGATCTCAGCAGGGCATGTCCCTTTCCTGGTTCTCTTAGGTTGCATGCCCATGCAGAAGATTCCTAGTGGCCAAGCAGTGGCTTGGTTGTTAGGAATAGTTTCAGTGGGATTACTCCTGACACGTTCATGCAGGTTCAGTTGGCCTCATTGCAGGAATTTGAATTCAGTGTGCGGAGCTTGTTCTGTTTCAGCTCTCGTTCTGTTTCTCTCTAGTCCAAAGGTGGTCAGTAACTCTGCTAAGGCTCCACCATCCAAATCCTTCTCCACTGTGTTCTCATCATTGCAGAGACTCAGAGCCCCTCTCGCTAGGGCCGGGTTTGCCTTGCCTCACACCCCTGATGCTGCTCTGAAACTGGAGGGAGGGGGACACCCTGAGAAGCACCTCTCCTCAACCCCCTGAGGGATAAGGTGGTACTGCTGGGCCCAGCACCATTGTCCTGCCTGCCCGGGTAGGCCCCTTGTCCCATAGCCTCCCTAGAGGAACGATACTCCAGAGATCTGCAACACAGCGAGGGGAGTATGAGGAATGTGGGGTGGCCTACCCCTCTGGTCTTCCCCTGGAAATTGTGTGCGAGAGACGCCCTGCTGTATGAACTTGGCAGAGTGGAGCTTATATCGTGCTGAACTGGAGGGCAGGGACCAGAAAAGGAGCAGGTTATGGCTCGGATAGCATAGATTTCTTTCTGGTGTTCTTAGAGAGATTTGGAGGATTTTCTTGACTATTTCTCATGTGCGCATACATTTAGGACCATTTCCAGACTTCAAGTGACGGTGGCTACTTTTCCCTACAGTTGCTTGAGTAGTTGGTTTGCAGAGTTTCTCATATCGCCATTCTAGAACTCTCCACTTACACTTACTTTACTATCTTATTCCATACTTTTGAATTACTCTGTTCTGCGTTTTAATTAGTGCATGTTAATTATACATAGCAATGGTTTTATTATGACCTCTTCACACACGTACATGATGAATTTTGATCATATCCATCTCCTGCTGCTCCCTTTTTAAAAGTTTTCATTGAAAACATTTGTCATACATTTTGATTATTTTCCCTCTCTTCTTCCTCTCAGACTCGTCCCACCTTCCCACCCACCCATCTTCATCATGGCGTCATGTTTGCCTCCCTCCCCATTGAAACCAAAGCCCAAGCAAAGCTGTTGTCTCTCTGGTTCCCTCCCACTGTCTCCATCTACTTCCCAAGTGCTCTCCTTTGTACCCTCATGTCCTTGTTTGTATGTGTGTGACCCCAGAAGCTTAACTGAGGGTTCTCACAGGAATAGGGATCATTTACAGGGAAGAACCACCCTCCACCCCAAACCATCAACTACCTGTAAGTGAGTGGCCCCCACCCCATGACAAAAGACGAAATGCAGTGCCTCAGCCAGTTTACAGACTATCTTATCCATGAGTGCTGGGATAACGCTCTCTTATCCGTCTCCCACAAAAGTAGAGCAACACAAAAATTGTGTAAAACAGAGGAACTCTCAACAATATTATAGTTAATATTCAATTAATACAATTAAATATTGCATTTGTTTTAAAATTTATTTTTATTATATTTAAAGTTTGTAAATGTGTTATTCCTTGGCGGAAGAAATATATATATAGCAAATAACCAGACTGCAATAATCGTTTCTTGCTCTGGTTTGAAAACTGAAAATACTGAAGTACATGAGCCGTGTACCTTCAGGCCCTAATATTATGGAATGAAGAAGCTTGAAGACTCAGTCATCTGTGATTAGATTCAATCTAGAAGGTTCCCCTTTGCTGCTATTAGCTCTTATCAAATAGGAAAGGCCGCTGGGCATGAGCCATGGGAAGGTGGACCCCAGCTTCTCACTTTGGATCTTTCATAGCAGTGTGTGTACACTGCTACCGAGTCTCAAACCTCTGCGGCTCTCGAATTATCAGCAACTGCTTTTCAGAGGCACCACACAACCAAACAGGAGGATGACTGCATTCCTTTTTATAGACAGGTCTTTCTCTTTCTTTGGTTTTCCTTATTGTTATGGCAGAAAATGCGTTTTTAAAAAAACTTGGAATTTGAATCTATGAAATCCTTTTTGTGTGTTGATTGATACATATTTTGGATCCCCGGTACTAGTTTTCTCCACTGATACAATAAGCCAGATCAACAAGACTAGGTTTATTCTGAGCAAAGCACTCCCAGGTGATCTTCAGGGAAGGAAGGAAGACCTATGGCCTGGAGCTTAAATACCCCGGAGGCATAGTTTTAAGCAGCTCTATGAGAGGAGTCACCACTTAGCAGGCTTTCTGAGGACAAGGTTTGAAAGGGTGGGGAGCTGAGGTGGAGCCTCCCAGAGAACAGTGATTTTAATTTGCCAGCTGCTTGTGGACTGAACAGTATGTTTCCCAAAGATGCTCAAGTCTTGATCATCCTAAGATGTTAACTTTCACCACAGAATCCAGATCTTTCCTATGGACATTACTTTCTATAGCACATGTCTTTGTGGCAATCTGCTTCATACTGAAGCTTTCTAGGGCCTCCTAGGTCCTAATTATTTCAATAGCACACCAAAGACATCACCCTCAACATCCCCAGAGTTTTAGGAACTGTGTGCCTAACCTAGGGACAAAGAACAAACGTGTGTTCTTTTTGTGATTTATTTTTGCTGGCATTGGGGACCAAACCCCGGGCCTTGTGTTTGCCTTGCACTTAGAACTCTATCATTGAGCTAAATCCCCAAGTCTGCAAGTATGTTTCTTATATCCTAATACCACCCCGAGAAAATAAACACAAGTGAGGGGGCGGGTTTATGTCTAAACTAGGATTTGTTACCTGGTGGGAGCTAAGGTGCTAGACAGGATGTTTGAGAAGCAGCAGGGAGAGTGTGAGGTCTCCCATCTCCTGTTTTTTCTGCCTGCTTTCTTTTATTCCTTAGAGGCTGTGTGATATTTAATTTGCTTTGTGTTTGAAGGCCATGGTGTGGGGAAAGCAGCCTCATATTTTTCTTGCTCTTTGTACTCCTAAGTTTTCTTCTGAGAGGATATTATTTGACCAGGCACATGTACTTGCATTGGCAGCAGAATAGTTTAGGTCTTAAGAAACTTTCAAAAGTTGTCTTGTTAAGGTCTCATGTATTCACAACTTGAGTTAGATTTTCCTTTCAGCGGTGGTGTGTGGAGCCTACACCTTACACAGCCAGGAAGTGCTCCACCAAGGGTGACAACCACCAAAGGTGACAACCTCAGTCCCTCGACTTTGTTTGCATGCTTGAAAACAGTAAAGAAATGAGAAGTGATACTTCCTGGGAAAAACATTGAGGGAATGTCTTCTGAATAGAAGTAATTCACTTTCTTCAAAGTTAATTTTCTAGTTGCTAGTGACTCAAGATTGTATGCTTTTTCATCTTTAATATTTTCAGATACAAAAGGACAAACTAATATACCCTGAAACATAGGACATACTAATAAAAGATCATTTACCAAGCCTAGTAATTTAGGCATGTAAAGCATAATAATAAATAATATAAAATATAAATAATAAATAAGGAACACCATAGAAGTCTTTGAGGTGACTAAATATGTATGCTAAAATAGAAAAACTTCAGAAAAAAATGTAGGAAAATTAGGAGACAATTTCATGAGGTCCAGTAACCAAAGGAGGCTCAAGTAATAGGAATGACAAGAAAACACACACACACACACATACACACACGAGCACATATGCACAAATCTTAGATTGCACATTAGGTAAGTCAGATACTTCACTAGCCCCAAATTCATTTGAATCTAGGATTATATGCTCAGCCAGTCTCTGGGGTAAGGCTGTTATGTGGACTTTCCTTGGGATATGTGAATAAATTAATCACTGATGGAAGACCAAGGACAGACCAAAAAAATAATTCTACTTAAGCCTAACTCAGTGAACTAGTGAAATTATTGAGATAATTTACAGGAGTATGGTTGATGGGTTAATTACAGCAGCATGAATATCCAAAGTGCCTCTACCTCACCAGAAGGCCCACTTACTATATTCGAGTCAGGAAAGCTGTAACTCTGAAGCTCATTGCAGGACTTATATGCAGCTAAACTTGTTAGAGTTTCTTATCTCTTGTAGCCTGGACTACATAGTGACTTCTAGGCCAGCCAAAAGATAAACCATATGTGGCACACCATGCCCATAATCTTAGCACTTGAGATGGAGGCTTATGTAATTTGGGGGTGGAGCCTTGTGAGACTAACTTTCAGGAACTTCTTGAGACTTGTTAGTTGTTTGCTTCCTGAACCTGGTTTTTTGTTTGTTTGGTTGTCTTTTGTTGTTTCCTTTTCTCTTTCTAAGTGAACTTTCCTCTAGGGTGGAATGCTTTAGTTAGAAGGGAATTGCTATACAAGGAAGGGTAAAAAGATATTTAGACAGCCTATTATTTTTTCTCTTAAGCACTTGTTTTCAGCAAACTGTGGTGCTACAAAAATGGGAACATACATATAGAAGGAAATGGTGTCTTGGAACTTGGACCTTATAGGAGAAAAAAACCTCAGGGTTATGGAATTCTCAGGAGCAGTCCATGAAGAGGAAGTTCAAAAAGGTTCTGAAGATTTTTCTTTAAGAAGGATTGATAGGTAATATTTGGAAGTATTTAAAGATTTTTGTAATTAGGAGAAGGATTTGAATTGAATTGATAAGTTAAATGTATAGGAAACTAAACCCCAAAAATAAGTTACTGAAACTAAAGTATAGAAAAGAAAGTGATGATAGTACACTGTGTAGGTAAGCTATAATCGCCTTCACCTATTCAGTGTGACACAAGCAAAATTATGGCCTAACTAGTGAGGTAACTAGAGAGGATGTGTACATGTGCATCAGAGCTGACTTTTATTTTCATATTGCAAAAAGGCAGCAGATAAACCAGGTGTGGAGGCACACACCTATTATCTCAGAACTTGAGATAGAGGCAGAAGATTACTGTGAGTTCGTGGTTATCCTGGATTACATATTTGAATACCAAGCCAGCCAGGGATACATAGAAAAACAAAAGAAGTCACCAAATGATGCACGCAGTTAAAGTGTCAGAAACAAAATGGCACTAAAACTGTATTAGAGATGTAAAACACAGACCAAAAACATCAACTCCAAGTGATTTCTCAGCACATCAAAAATAAACCCCAATAATTAACTATTGCGATTGGGGAGTTATAAGTAGGGATTAAGATGGAGTGTAGTCAGGGACTGCTGGTTTTACAGGAAATTGACAGGTTGCTTGATGCTTTGTGTGAATATACAGCTAATGAAGGTGAAAAATGAAAGTATAAATCAGTATATAAACACCTATGCTATATTTAGAGTGTAGCTCAGTGGTAGAGCATTGGCTTAGCATGCACAAGACCCTTGGGCCAATCTGAGCACTGTGGGAACCTCTCTAAACACAGCGAAGACCATTACATACTTTTTAGTAAACGAGTTTTAGTTTTATTATGTCTCTGTGACCAAAATAACTACAGAGTGAATGCCTGAGGTGTTATGCACGCTGAACACGCCAGCCACTGAGAGCAAGAAAGCCCAAAGAGTTACACGTTGTTTCATGTTCATGGGTCAGAAGACTACATCAAGGTGACGATACTTCAGGTTGTTCCGCATATTCAACATGACTACTATCAGAATTCTCACTCCATTTTTGCATACACCAATAACTTATTAAAAGTCACATGAGAATAGCTGGAAGAATCGAGAGAGAACAAAGCCTGAGAACTCATGCTTCTTATTTTCAAAACTTAGTACAAAGCAGAATTTAGAGAAACAGCACAGAACTGGCATAAAGATTAACAGCCAAACAGAAGCAAGGATCCAGAAATGAATCAGCACACCCATGGGTCATTGTTTTCCTACCTTTTGGATACTGGATGCTGAACACAGGACTTTGTGGATACTCAAGACACACTCAACCACTGTCCTGCGACCACAGCCCATGACAGTTGATCTTTGAGGAGGGTGCCAAGAGAAAATAGTGGTAGAAAGAGTAGGGCTTTTTAAGGAATTGTGTCAAGGCAGTTGTATATCAGCCAAAAGAGACCAATCTTCAAGTCACAGCAAGAATATAATTTAAAATGAATGGAAGAACTGAATGTTTAACAATATAACTTAGTTGGAAAAATTGGGTACCCTCCCCCTCTTCTCTCCATCTATTCTTCATCACCTGAAATTAGTTACATGACTTTGGCTGCAATATCAGAGCCATAAGTTTTTTACAAAGAGAAAATAGGTCATTGGACTTCATCAAAATGATGTTATCAATGCTGGATATGGTGGCACACGCCTTTAATCCCAGCACTTAGGGGGAGGCAGAGGCAGGCACATCTCTAAGACTTTGGGGCCAGCCTGGTGTTTATAGTGAGTTCCAGGCCAGCCAGTGCTACCTAGTGAGCCTCTATCTAAAAATTAAATAGATGATAATAATGCCATCATGATTAAATTTAAAAGCAGACCCCAAATGAGAGAAATGCTTGGTGTGTCCTGTCTAATTCAATAATAAAAGTACAACAGTTCTATTTAAAAATATAGAACGGTTTGGATGATATTTCTCCAGAGGAGACATACAAATAAATGGCCAGTAATCAAGTGAAAAGATGCTCAACATAGCTAGCCATTTAGAAATGAAAATGGAAAAAAATACTTATCTCTTCATACTCACTCGGGATAGCTGTAATGACAGAAAAAGAAAAAAATGACAAGTGTTAGTCAGGATGTGAGGAGGCCAAACCCTGCATTGCTGTTAGGACTGCCAAGTGTTAGTCAGGTGTAGTAGTAAGTTTCTGGCCTATCTGGCCTGTGGTGCAGACCCGCTGACCTGCAGTCCCCTAGAAACACACAGATGCTTGCTTACATTAATTTTATGCTGATTGGCCTATGGCTGTGGCATATTGCTAGCTAGCTCTTGCTCTCAAACTAACCCATGATTCTTATCCTGTTCAGCCATGTTATTTGGTACCTTTTCTCACAGCAGCATTTCAACTTCTTTCCTCTGCATCTGCTGGCATCTCATCCTGGAGTCTCTGTGGCTTCTCGGTGGCATTTCTGCACTGTTTTTCCTGTTCCCAGAGTTTTCTTAGTCTGGTAGCCTCACCCACACTTCCTGTCTGCCTTTGGCCAGTCAGCATTTTTATTAAGCCAGTAGGTGGAACAATTATTTACAGTGTAATAGAACATAGTTCCACTACAGTCAGATTGTGAGGAGACGGAACCCTCCATTCTGTTGGGGCTGACAAGTGTTAGTCAGGATGTGAAGAGACTGAACCCTCCATTGCTGTTAGGACTGTAAAGTAGTGTGACTTAGTGTGGAAAACAGTCTAGCAGTTCCTCAGGATGTTTAATATGCATTTCACTTATGACCTAGCAGTTTTACTTCTAGATGTAAATGCAAAAGGAATAAAAGCATATGTCCACACAAAAACATGTACATATGTTCATAGCAGCATCATTTATAATAGCCCCAAAGTGGGAAGAACCCAAATAACCCTTAGCTGAATATGGAATGTGGTATAGCTATACAACAGAGTATTCTTCACCCACAGGAAGAGAAAGACATGTCAAGTGCTGTTATTTGAGAGAACCTTGAAAATAAGCTAATTGTCCAGTTGCATTTGTGTGGAGTCTCCAGGATAGGTAGATTCATGGAGACAAAAAGTAGATTAGTGGCTACCAGACGCCAGAGAAAGCAGCAAAGATGAGTGACTGCTAATGAGTGTGGGATTCTTCTTTGCAGTAATAAAAACCCTCTGAAGTGGCATAGTGGTTATGGTTACACAACTGCAAATGTAACAAAACCACTGACGTGAACACTTTAAGATATGACTTTTATGAAATATAAATTACGTATCAAATGTATGTTTTAAAAGTCTCCTGGGAGAGGAAAATGGGAAATTAAATCTGCCAGTTCGTGTAATGTTTGTCTAGTATAGATGTGTCTGAGTCTGGCCGGGTGAATTAGGAAGCAAGGAGGCAAGATTCTGTTGTCATAACTTGTTAACTAAGGTCTCCACAATCTCATGTGTGGAACAGGAACATTGGGACTGTTTGATGAGACCACACACGGCTGCTCTTGTGCTGACCCATTGTCTAGGAAAGACACGGAACAGCAATGCCTGGATTTTGCCATGTCAACTGCATCCTACTTGCCCTCCATGTAAATATATTCCTCAGACTCACAGAGTTATTATGAGAGTAAAATCAAATGGTAGATGGGGCCCGTTGAGACAGCTAAACTGGTAAAGGCTGTGGCCATAACCTGCTGGTCTGAGTTCAGGACCGTCAATGAGGATGGAGAACCAGCTCCATGAACTTGTCCTTTTCAGACCTTTGCAAAAGCAGGGGAGTCCACCCACTCACATCATTTTTAGATGGGAAAAGGAGCCTTAAAGAATTAAGTACAGCCTACAACTGTCACACAAATACTTGAGATACAGGATGGTGTTATAACATGGTGACATTGTGGTGGCCAGTTAATATACATTATGGTGGTCAGATCTGCAGAGGCAGCAATTTGGTTAGTATTAACTTGGATTCATATTTATTTGGAGTTTTTTGTTGTTGTTGTTGTTTTGAGTTCTGGAGTAGTGAGGTGGGAGGGATGGGAGGGTAGTGTGTTAGACTCAGAGAGGAAGGACTTTTATGCAGCACCTGGGCTCCTGTTACTGGCTATCAGGAGAATTTGGAATTGAACTTGTCAAGTTAAGGAGTTTGGAGAAGCCCTTGTCAAGGTGGAAGCAGCGAAGCATCCAGGGACCTCTTTGTTTAGATATGGAAACTAATCTTGTTTGCAGCCTGGCTGCAGACATTCAGGATTTTCTGATGGCTTA
The DNA here is from genome assembly GCA_033318265.1 of Phyllotis vaccarum. NCBI lineage: Eukaryota > Metazoa > Chordata > Mammalia > Rodentia > Cricetidae > Phyllotis > Phyllotis vaccarum. Next base: position 80,377,973 of record JARWLC010000010.1, on the reverse strand, counting down.
TTTTGCCTCTGACTACATTTGACTACAACCGCCTCAGTTTCTTAGATTTTAAACCAACCTTTATGGAGTTAAAATCTGCTTAAGCTTAGTTGGGTTATAGACGGCATGGATTTTCACAAAACAAAAGGAACAGGGCCGGGAATGGAGGAAGGTTCATCTACTTACCCCCCTTTTTTTTTTCTGCTAAAGCCAACCTTTTAGACTCAGGTCTTGGAGGCCCTATGCAGATGTGCAGATTTGTTTTCCCGGAATGGAAGGCTAAAAACCTGAGGACAAGTTCATTCCCAACATTTCTTAGAAAAACAGGGACATGCTTGCATGTCAGTTATGTCTCCTCACCCTCTGCTTTCCTGCATGGCTGTGATTCATTTATAGTCTTTTCAGATCAGCCAAAAGGATAATGATCCTGGGGTCAATTTAATGACAAAATTTCTCTGGAAGATCCCAACGGAGCCAATGCTGGCTTAGCATCCTCATCCTCAGGCGGAAGCAGGAAGCACCCTCTCTTCTTCATCAGCTGTCTGGGATGCCTTCCATCAGAGAAACTCTGAGTGCTGCCAGGACTCTGCAGACTTCTCTCTTTCCAGAGTTCCTGGATCAAGATTCTCTGCATTGTGTTCCGGAATCTTCCATCACTGTTGCTGATTAGGGGAAAAAAAAAAAAAGGCTGAAGCCTGGCCATTCTTCAGGAATGAGGAACGTGGAATGACAGTAGATGATGTGGGGGGGCTCATATAGTATGGGGTGCTTAGATGTGTCCACCCATCCCTGCCTTCACAGTGTGTGGGTTCTCGCCCTCATACTCTCTCTCCTCTCTTGGTATTTACAAATCGTGTCTAGCCCAGCTCTTGGGAGGCTTAAATGGGATGTCTGGGCCAGCTTTGGCAACAGGAATTCTTTGTCTCAAAACAAATGAATAAAAACCAAAACCCAAACAAACAAAAAAACTTTTTTAATGAAGTTTCTTTTAGTTTTTTGTTTGTTTGTTCCCCCTTCATCAAAATATGCACGTAGCCATTCCTCTTCCTAAGGTTTTTAGTTCCTTGCACAGGACGCATGTATCATCTATCAAGCCCAGGAATGCAGAGGTTACTGTGAGTAATCCAGCTGTCCAGCCTTGAGCCTAGATAGCATAGAACTAGCCAAGGAACTGAGACTGGTGGACTCTACAGCCTGCAGTTCTTTTGGAAGGTGTGAAGGGAGTTCCCAGTCATAAAAAGGGAAACAGTAACTCAATCGACTTGTAGTTTTTCAGAATGCACTTCAAGCATAATCAATATCTACCTTAAGTACTTCATTAAATAGTTTGATTGAAGGCACTACACTGCACATACTCCATGCTGGCTAGAGATAGAATTGTGTAGACTGCTTCAAATTGAATCTTATCACTTGGTATAGGTATACTGTCTGCTTAGATTTCTGCTCCATTTTCTTTTGTGGGAAAATGCTGTCCAGTTAAAGTCTAAAGGATAAAGAGAGACGCAGCGGGGGATTGTAAAGTGTTAACACAGCGCAAGTGCAATTTATTTTTCTTAAGAGGAGAGGTAGGGCAGAGAGAATGCCGAGACAATAGGTTAGGGGGAAGTAGAGAAGAAGATGTGATACATCTCTAAAATGATGTGCGTGGCTTCCATGGTTACCTCCAATTCTAGGGGTACAGAGAAGGGCAAAATGTTCATTCACCTCTCCCTTCTCTGTTGTCTTTCTTAGAAGATCTTTTACTTTGTCCTTAACTCTTCAGCCTCAACAGCAAGTTAAGGAAAAGCTTATTAGAAAGTCTGAGGCCATAGGCATTAAAGAAATTACAGTTCCTACAAGTCAATATCCAATTACTGTACCTTTTTGACTGTTCCACATAATTAACCTGCTGCAAGTCTAAGGGAAGCCAGGGGGAGACCTACACTGCCGGGTGGTGTCACTTCTGGTTTAGCCCTTCCTGTGTGGAGAGACCCACACTGCTGGGCTGTAGCTTCTGGCTAAACCCTTCTTATCTTGAGGAGACCCACACTGCTGGGTGGTATAGCTTCTGGCTTAACCCATCATGTTGTGTAGCCCTTTGGCCTGATCTGTGAGGTGGTGGCATTTTACAAAAGTCTTCATTCTACTTTGCCTTGAGAACTAATGTGATTAATGTGCAGATGGGAATTTGATTAGATTAAAAGGGAAACACGAAGGCTTTCATTTTCCTTTTTTTGTTTTAATTTTTTCTGTTCTTATCAAATTAATACTGCCACATTTGGATGCTGCTTCTCAGTTTTAGTAGGTCTCCTGGAAGAACGTCTTGTCAATGCAGACTGCATCTGCAGTCTTTAAACACAAATGTAATTCATTAACTTAAAATCAAACTACGTTATAGTTATGCCTGATTTTCCTCAATTTTGTTGAAAGCAAATGGAATATTTTTAGTGGGCTACATTTAGCTGTAGGAGCGGCTGAAGAATTGGCAGAAATCTTGCTGGAAAGTCCCACAAAGCAGTTGTCTGCAGGGATTAAATCTCAGAGTGTCCTTGTCTGTCAGGAAAAGCCCTCTGGGTTGTGGGCAGCTTCCATCAATGCTAATGTGGTGCTGTCCAGGGATGCCAAGCTCATTACAGAGCAAGCTGCTGGGAAAGCCTGGCTCTAGGTGTGCGTGGGCGAGATCTGGGTGCACTCCGGCTGAAGTGTGCGGCACAGCAGCCATGCCTTGCCACGGGGATCCCTCCCACCCAGAGCAATTTAGGTAATTCCTAAATGCTGATGCATTTCAGTCAGCACCACAGTGACAGTGCCCTTGTTGGAATGGGGAGCCAAAAGCCTGAAGAGTTTCTGGAGAACGTATCTTGTACTTGCTTGATAAGCTGTTCAAGCAGGATCTCCACAGCAAACGGGAGCGGGGAGGAGGGGGAGACAGGGGAGAGGACGCTTTTACTTTATTCTGGATTTTTCTGCCTCTAGACCAGGGATTTTCAGCCTTCCTAATGCCGCAGCCCTTTAATACAGCTCCTCATGTTATGGTGACCCCCCCAACCGTAAATTTTTTTTGTTTTTGTTGCTACTTCATAACTGTAACTTTGCTACTGTTATGAATCATGATGTAAATATTTTTTTGGAGGTGGAGGGCAGACAAAGAGGTCTTGACCCATAGTCTGAGAACTACTACTCGAGACACCATGCAGTTTCATGATCCAGCAGAAGAATCTCCTCAGTTCCCTGCTATCTCATCACGAGCTGATTGAGTGGCTGCCCCTCCAGACAACCCTGCCTGTGCTGCTTCAATCACGTTTCTCATGACCTTGGCACTTCTGCAGCAAGGTTAGAGGTTGTTTACCAAGCTTCGGCTGTCTCTGCCTTCACCCACCATCCCAGCCCCTCCTCATCCGCCCCTCCCGCTGGGGTCAGTATGCAGAGACCACAGGTGACATTTTAGGAACACATTTCTGAGTTTTTTTTTTAAAGGCATGATAGAAACCAGTGTCCAAAAAACATTCTGTGACTGTCACAGTTAGTGGCAGATTAAGGAAACTGAATATGAAACAGCCAAATGTATTCTAGGAAGACATGCTTGTTGAATGGGCATTTATTCCAGGCTGAAATGAGCTGATTTTGTGTGATGGTATGTAGTTAAAAAAAATCACCAATTTATTTACTTTCCATGTCTATGTACGATTCTCCAACTGGAAATGAAGCTCTGTTTACCTCCAGGTGTCCCTGACCCAGTCTTCTGTAAGACCTTACAAAGCAGCAGCTCTCATTTTAATTTGCAAAAAGAACACTAAAATGTATGTGTAGCCCCTTCCTCTAGTACCATTTGTCAGTGTGATAATGGGAATGAGTGGAGAGACTCCTGTTAGAAAGGGGGTTTTTATAGAAATCAAAGGAGTGTTGCCCAGCAACTCTTAATTAATAGTTGTTTACCGGATGCATGTTATGGGGGTATGTGGAACAATTTAGAGATCCCAAAGAATAACAGCATCCTTCCCCTCAAGCTGCTTCCAACCAGTTTGAGAGGAGCAGTAAGTGAACAAGACTCTTAGATGAGGCAGTTTGCTTCAGTGAGCATTCAAATTGATGTGGTGGCACCTTTAATCACAGTCCTGGGGAGACAGAGGCAAGCAGATCTCTGTGAGTTCGAGGCCAGCCTGGCCAACAGGGTGAGTTCCAGATAGCCAGAGTACATGTCTTTAAAAAAAATAAATAAATAAAAATAAAAAATAAAAAAGATGACATATTAGTAGGCTGATCTGCCAAGAGATCATTTCATCAGATGTGAACTGAATGTTCAGAGGTGGCACAGTTTGTATTTCCAGCTGGTGCTGAAATTTTGCCTTGCTTGGTCAATAGCTAGCCTGCTCGGATTTGTATTGGAACAGCATGGAGTAAGCGACCATTGTTAGACTCTCCCCCAAATGAGTCACATAGTGGAAAGAGGCGTGCTTAGAATCATGGCTCTGATTTCACATCATGGCCTGTCTCTCTGCTCTGCTCTCTGAGAGCATCAGTGCTTATTGAAAGGGTAGGAATGATAGTTACTAAGTCAGAGCTGCTGGATTAAATTACACTGAAGCACACTGTGCCGTCTGCCTGCATGGGGCCATGTCTGCCAGCTACAGGTACTGGCGATATATTTATCCTAATACTAACACACTGCATCTTTAGTTTTCTGACTAAATACAGCCTCCCTGGAAACAAGCCATTACACATAGAGGTCTGAAGCGTTAGTTGTACCCTTGCAGCCTGCTCTTACCCACATCACTAAGTTGATGTTTTATAAGTCATCATGATGTCCTAAACCTCACAAGGCCAAACAAAAGAATATTTGTATACAGGAACTGTTCAAGGGTTATATTTTAGTCTTAAGCTTAAGAAAAACTTTCTTCAAGTTTTATTTATTGGTTTTTAGAGACAAGGTTTCTCTGTGTATCAGTTCTGGCTGACCTGGAACTCCCTTTGTAGACCAGGCTGGCCTTGAACTCACAGAGATTTGCCTACGTCTGTATCCTACGTGCTGAAATTAAAGGCGTGCGCTACTGTGCCTCATTATAAATTATCTTTATATCAAGTTGAAGAAAATATAATTTGAAAGAGAATTTTGCTCACTTGGCACCTTGTGATACATAATGTCTGCCCTTCCTAGGCCTGGCTGAGGTGCTATGGAAAAAGCCTTCCTTAGTCACTCCAGCCCACAATATCTTCCATTACTGAAAAAGTTCATCTTTCTTGGTTGTATAGATTGGACTGAAGTGGCTACCACCTCAGTATTGTTATAATCCAAATAATATCCTCCTTGTCAGTTAGATCATAGCCCCTCAGTGGTGAGTACCTTTGTGTCTTAGTCTTTTCTTCATAGTTTGTACTTACGAACATAATAGGCACTTGAGTTGATCATACCTTGTCTTTGAGGGTAGTGATTATAGTTGTCAGGAAGGAAGACTAAATTCTGTTATGTATTGTAGTTGGGGTGGAGAGACACTCCTGCTCATTCACTTAGTAAGTATCCGGCTCCTCCTAAACAGTTTAATCTGAGTATATACCACTAGTCAGTTAAGCAAGTTAGCAGTTGTTGTCCAACATAGCATTGAAATGATAGGATTATGGCAAATGTACACAGGCGGGAGGCTGGTCCACTTACAAACTAGCAATGGATAAACTTTGTTGAATTTGGAAATTCTATACCTTGTCCATGTTCCTAAGAGGCAGCAGAGAAGAATGTGTTTAAAAACTCTGTTTGGTTGAGTGTGGTAGCCTATAATCCAAGTTCTAGCGTACCTGAAGGAAAAGAATTGAAAGCTGCCACTAGTTGGGAATGGAGTGTGATGTCTTAGAGCCACTGTGCTGTTTTCATGAATCGCTTACAACTGAAAACACTATGCTTATGAGTTCTAACACTGTTTCCTTTGTGCTTTCTAGAATAAGTGTTTACTTAGTTCTTTCAGACTTGTAAAGGATAGGCTTGGGGTGTTAGACAAGTAGGAAGCAGCCTGTCTTAATTGCTTTTCTATTGCCATGACTAATGACTGTGGCCATTGTGACTTATAAAAGGAAGAGTTTCATTGGGTTTATGGTTCTAGAGGGTTAGAGTCTGTAGCGGTGGAGTGAAGGATGATTCACTGAGAGCTCACATGGTGATCCACAAGCCGAAGGCAGAATTCACTGAGAATAGCCTGAGCCATTTTAAGACCTCAAAGCCTGCTCCCTATGACCTACCTCCTCCAAGAAGGCCACACCTCCTAATCCTTCCCAAACAATTCCATCAACTGGGTACCAAGTTTTCACACGTATCAGCTTATGAGGGCCATTCTCATTCAAGATACTATAGCCTTATAACTTTTTGTTGAGTCATTGACCAAATCTAAAAAAGAATTTGGATGACTGGAAACTTTGCAAACAGCTTAGAAATTTAAAACTATAATCTTAATAAGTTGTAAGATAGTGTAGATCTAAATATTAGATAATTCATGCTTTCTTTTTGGTGGTAGACTATCCAGCTAATGACCAACAGAGTCAAGTGGCTTGAATTTAACCTGTTACTATTATATATTACAGATTCTCTAAAAATATGTGTATCTTCTGTGGTGTTTTTAGAGCCCTGATAGTTTAGTATCATGTCAAATAAGAGTTTATATTGTTAATTTTGAGCTGTCAGCTTTTATGTGGAGCTATTCTTTCTGCTATATCTAGATGAAAAAATATTAAACTGTATTTGACACACAATATGAACTCTTTAACCCCTTTCCCTTAAAAGTAACATCGGTGGGTTTTGTTCCTAGGGTTCCTTCCTCTCCCTTTCTGCTGCCTTCGATTCCTGTTATGACCCGCCCTCCTGTTATTCTCTGTATCAGTATCCAAGTAGGATTAGCAACATGTCGATGTTTAGAATGTTCCTGGCCTTCTGGGATTAGATTTTTTATTTCTAATCATAGCAGGAAAATTAGTGACCTCTCTGAATATGGTTTCAGATTGGACCACACTGTGTAAATAAAATAATTAAGTGTACAAATGTAATATAGAGCGCCGGGAAAGACGCTGGAAACCACACCCAGTGTGACTGAAGGGACATCTGCTTTTCTTTCATTCTTTGGCCCACCAGACACCCACCAGACACCCACCAGACACCCACCAGACACCCACCAGACACCCACCAGCCATCTTTGGTCGCACACGTGAGATGCATCTTCTGGCTTTAGCTCTGCTTTGAAAGTGACCCAATGCTTTATGGAACCTGTTCTGTGCCATTCACATCATAAACCACTCACGTTATACCCGAAGTTCCTAATCCTGAACTCCTGTGGACCATTGTTATGTCTACTGTTTGTCCTTCCATATTGCAAAATCGAGCAGCATAGACAGGAGGAAAAGATGTACCCTAAGGTGTATCCAGTGACAGGAGCCTTGTCCAGGGAAGGTAAACCATGCTTAACGAGTTCCTCTTTTTAATTCTGGTTGATATAGAGGGAGAAACTACTTAGGAAGTTGTGTATGATAAGGCCCTCCCAGAAGCCCAGTCACCTGTGTAGAGATCACTTTCTAGATGAGAGTCAAGTTGACTCATATTCTAAGAAGATTGTTATTTTGTGGATGAAGATATCGGGTGCACAGGTAAAATGCACAGCTCTTATTAAGTGAAAACTGTTTGCTTGATATAATAACTCTGGGTATTCCTAGGACTCCCGGGTGCTTATTTATTTATAGGTCTGTATCTAGGGAGCGCTGCAGCAGCCTAGGAAAAGCTATGGGGCGTGCTGTACACCACTATGCTTCGGGAGATTTGATTGCAGGCGTTCTTCTGTGAGTAAAAGCATTCCAGTTGAACTGTAATCTCCTAGGATCTTAAAGGCAGTGTATGTCTTAACTTATAATAATGCTTTTCTTTTGAATAGACTAGGAGACAAAAAGACTTACTGTGATTTGACAAAGATAAGACAGGTCAGATATTTTGGAGGCTCTTCAAAATCCTGAAAGCCTTGCTCTCTTGGCGCCCACTCTTCAGGGCCATTGATTCTCCACAGAAAGTGATACATGCTGGATCTAATATTAGCAAGTGTGTGTGTGTGGGGGGGGGGGGGGGGAAGTGATCCTTCTCATGGGAACCGAGAATTGCTGCCATGCCTGTCCCCAGCATTTCCCAAAGATCAATGAATCTTCTGTCATTTTAGATCCCTTAAATTGCAGAATGATTATGATGTCTTAAAATTAAGTCTCCGAGTATCAGCTGTTATCCTTTTTTTTTAAAACCACAGTTAAAAAGTAAGTACAAACTAGGTGAGAGAGAAATTTAACATAATGTCACAGAAGACAGGCTCTAAGCCATATAAATCATTAGTGATTATTATGTCACTTCTTTCCTTTAAATTTTTAATACAATCTTTTATTTATTTATTTATTTTAAAGATTATAATGTGATTATATCATATTTTCCCCTTCTGTTCCGCTAAATCATCTCATATACACCTCCTTGCCCTTCTTGCTACTGTAGTATATATATGCGTATATATTCCTAAGAATAACCTGCTCAATCTGTACAGTGGAACTCATCTGTGTACCCAACATTCACCTTCCTGTTTTTTCTCTTTATAACACTCCAGCCTTCACCTTTACTCTAGGGAAATGTTTTTAGATGCTATTTTTCTGCCTTTGAAGTTTCTTCTTAGTCATGTTGTCTATTTAACTATAAGAACTATTCTATTTTTTTAATTCTAAAGAAGCCTCTCAATCCAATATTTTTTCTCATCATTCTTGAAAAGCTACAGTTCACCAGGTGCAGTTCATTTGAATAAATACTATCTGCAGTATGTTGATTGAAGGGTGGTAGGAAAGCCGGGCAAGTGGTACACACCTTTAATGCCAGCACTCAGAAGGCAGAGGCAGGTGGACCTCTTGAGTCTGAAGCCAGTCTGGACTACAGGATGAGCCCTAGAACAGCCAGGGCTGTAGAGTGAGACCCTGTCTTAAAAACAAACAAACAGAATATGAGAAGACAGGAACTTATTTTTAATTTCTTCTCGATGTTTTCTATCATCTCTAGAAGAGATTGCTGTCTCAGTTCTCATTATCAAAAAGCCATAAATGTAGTAGCGATAGAGTTGAACTTTTGAAGTCAAATTTGAACCCTGATTGACACATTTCCAGAAGTTTGACTTTGAAACTCACTCAGTATCTCTATGTGAATATGAGAATAATCATAATGCCCCCTGGAGAGTTGATTTTTTTTTAGGTTAAATGACAGCATGACACACTAAGGGACAGTGTATCCCATAGCTTGGTATTCAGTAGATATGGGTGCTGGTGTGATTAGTTGATTTTCAAGGCCTTACTGCAAATAATACGCCCTGGTATCTAGAAATAACTATTGTCATAGAGACAAGGCAGAGCCTGCCCCAGGCCCTGTCACAGGGAAAGCAAAGCAACAGATGGGAAGCCAGATGTTGAAACCACTTTAAAAAAAAAAAAAGTGATTGGAGCCAAAAGAAGAAATGGGGAACAGTGACATGAAAATGCTTTTTAGAAGCTCAGTGACCCACTTATTGTGCCATCTACCTCTGTGACCATGAGGAAACACTGTGGAAACAGGTAGAGGCAGGTGTGGTGGGGCACACTGCAGTCTCAGAACTCTAGAGGCAGAGGTACAAGGTCACCAAGTCCCAGGTCATCCTGGGCTGGAGCAGGAGTCCATGCAAAGCCCAAAGCAAAATGGAGATGTTGGCTGTGGGACAAATCAAATAGTGACTTAGAACAGTCTTTGTTGTCTTTCTGAGGCAGGATCTCGTTATATGGCCTTAGTTGTCCTAGACCTCACTATGTAGACCAAGCCCACCTTGAACCCACAGAGGTCTGCTTACCTGCCCAGCCTGAAAGCGAGTATCTTTTGTTTGACATAGTGTTTTGCATTTATTAGACCGGAAAGTGGGATGTTTGTTTTATTCTTTAACACAAGGTCTTGCTCACCACCTAAATCCTTGAGCTTGTGAGGTGGAAGAAGAAAGTTCAGGAGTTAAATAAATGGCCATCCTTATCTACATGGTGCATTCTATGCCATCCTGGGTTGCATGCAGTCCTATTTTAAACACTAAAACAAACAAAAACAAAACCCATGTCTGTTTGCTGGTTCAGACTAGGCTTGCCATCCTCCTGCCTCAGTCCTTAAAGGATGTCATGCACCACAGTGTAAGAGGGAACAAGGTATGGGGGCCTTGCCATCCTCCTGCCTCAGCCCTTAAACGATGTCATGCGCCACAGTGTAAGAGTGAACAAGGTATGGGGGCCTTGCCATCCTCCTGCCTCAGTCCTTAAACAATGTCATGCACCACAGTGTAAGAGTGAACAAGGTATGGGGGCCTTTGCTGGTTAATGTTTGTTTGTTTTTGTTGTTGTTTATCTTTTGGCATGGCATGTCTTATGTGGTTGCAGTCAAATGGTAGCTGATACTCATGTGAGACCGTGGCTGGTGGCATAGGCAATGGTGTATCTACATCTGGTCTCTTTATGTGACTTACATTCCTTAGCTGTGTGGTAGCTATGCAAGTGACCGTCCCCAAAGTGCCAAGTGGAAACTATCACCTCTTATGACCTAGTCTTAGAAATTATACATCATTACTTTTTCCATCCTGGGAGGCCTGTCCAGATCCAGAGACTCATTGACCCACCACCTCTTAAAAGGAATATCCATTTTATCACGTTGTGAGAACACTGCACAGGACAGGGTAGACTGTGGACCCCAACCTGCCAGTCTGACTTTTGCCCCTAAGAGCTCACATCCCTCACCTATTTATGACCTCCGTGGATACATTCCAGTTTAAGTCTAGCGACCTGAGTTTAGTCCTGGATCTGATGTGAAAGTAGAAGAAGAGAAATGGATTCCACAGAGTTGTCCTCTGACCTCCTTACTCCTGTGACACATTTATGCCCATCCCATCTCACACACACACACACACACACACACACACACACACACACACACACACACACACTGTTTTAAAGAGATTTCACATCCCTTCCATATATCAGACACTTCCAGTCCTTTCCAGTCCTTCCTTCCCAGGCTCCCAACTCACGTCTCATTACAACATCAGCGTTGGATGGTGGGGCTTCTCAGGCTCATTCTTTGCACCACTCTTTGAGACCCATGTTTTGATTTGAAGACAGATTACTAAAGGCTTATGCCACCTGCCCCACAAAGACACACCATGTAACAACAGATGGACCACTTTAAATCATGCTCTTCCCTAAGAGGGAAGCGAAGGAATCCAAAGCATTCCTGGAATTCAGCTAAGCATGCTCCTTGCCTGTCCTGTTGAGGCTGTCTTTCTGCTTATGGAATGTCTAAGGGTCTTGGCTGTACCCACCGGGCTCTTCACTCCACTGAGCGTCCTTACTCTTATAAGATAGTAGACTAATTTTGCATCTGAGTAGTTTTCTTCATCTTTTGCCTACACAACTTTCATTGTTGATTTGTGCTATTTCTGCAGCTGTATCAAACCCAGAGTCCCTCAGATGCTGGACAAGAACTTTACAACTGAGTCTCACCCAGAGCCAACCCTGTTTTGAATTTTTGAGACAGGCTCTTGGTGTGAAACCCAGGGTGTTCTCAAACTCTTTATTCTCCTGCCTCAGCCTCCTTGGTGCTGTAATCATAGGCCTGGTTCTCCTGTAGAACTTTAGGAGTTCCAAAGGCCTTAGTTTTGTTCTGTCTCTGCCCCTCTTTTACTCCAAGCTAATGCAGTGTACACACTCCAGAACCCGAGGATAAGCCCTTCTCACCGCAGATTCCTTGTGCTGTGCTATGGAACAGTGTCCTCACATTTCTTAGGAATGCTGTTAGTTGTCAATGTATGAGACACACCCCTAGGCTGTTTAGTCAGCCCTTTTCTTTTCAAGTGGTTTATAACATACCACCATAAATTTGAGGTCCTAAGAAGGTGACATAAAAAGTCTGCTCTAGTACGATATTTGTCTAGAACCCACTTGACAGATAAACTGAGACAAAGCTTTGTTTAATTTTTCATTTGTTTTTATACCTGTCACATAGTTCATCTAAAATTTCCTTGAAAACAAGAGTTCAGGCTTTGCTGCTGGCAGCTAATCTCTTGATTTGTGTTCTACTATGGACAGCCATAAGACACACAGGACCTTGACACTCAGCCCCAAAGTTTCCTCTGGAGAAACTGAGTTCATTAGCTACATCTCCTATTTTCCCCACTGGTAGCTACAATGATGCTCTCTACCATTCTTTCTTCCAGTAAAAGTCTCTCCCTCCCCATCAAACCTTTGTTACTATGTCCTGAGGCCAGCTTCTTTCCAGCATCAGGACCACATGGTTTCATATGACAGCATCTGGTGTCCAAGAATATCAATCCTGGATTAACAAATCAAGCTGTTGCATATTTAGTACGATTTCAGAAAATCGTAGAAATATATTCACTGAAACTACTTGAAACTTGAAAATGCAAATATGTGTTTGATACTATGATTATGTTTTTTTTTTTTTTTTAATCTTTTAGAAATACTGTGACCAAACACTGTGGGTTCCTATCTTGATGAGTCAAAAGCCAAAATAGGCAGAGCCGAATGAGTGAAGGGGATTTAGTATCTGTTGTAGAAGGACGCAGCAGTTACCTCCAAAGTGATGTTACTAGACACTTAGATCAATATGTCTGCTGCCTTAGTTTCCCTGTGTTCAAACTAATTAGAAAACAAAATTGGTAAAGAAAAACAATTTTATGTGTTTTTTTCTTATGTTTTAATGAAATTTTATTTTTCACTTTTTGTTAAGTTAATTTCATATGAGTATATATTGTACCAATGCCCTTTAACTCTGTTTTTCTTACCCTTCCCCCTCTGGTTAGGAACTTTTCTTCCCCAGACACTTCCACCACTGCTTTCAAATCATGTTTACACAGGTGATTTTATATAGCTACACAAAATATAGGAACCACACCAGAGAATATTTGTCTTTCTGAGAGTGCTATATAAATGCTTAATATGGTAATTTCCAGCTGTATTCATTTTCCTGCCAACAACTTAACTTTATTCTTTTTTATGTCTGAAGACGCTGTTATACGTGTGCACACACTACGTTTTCCTCAGCTATGATGGACAGTGCTCTAATAAACATTGCCGTGCAATAATCGGTGATGTGTTGACTTGGAGCCCTGTAGGTCTGTACCTCGCAGGTTCATAGGGTACATCTGTATTTTGTCCCTCAGGGATGAGGGGCCTTCTGTGTTGTTCTGATCCCTTGTGGCAGAAGGAGGTGGAAGGTGATCAGAAAGACTATTCCAGAGCCTTCGAGCTGATCCTCCTGTCTCCACCTCTGGAATGCTGGGATTACTGGTCGGCCACACCATGCATGTTTTTATGCGGTGTTGACGTCTGAACCTAGGGCTTTGCACATGTCAGACAAGTATCCTCCCGGTAAACTAGCCAGCCTATTCCCTGTAATTTTTCTCTGCTAAAGCTGTGAAGTAAAAGCCTACTGTTGTTTTATGATGTTTCACCTCATGTTTCCTGCTGTTTCTCTTTTATGTTAACTAGCACTTATGCCATATTTTCTGCTTGACATTCATAGCTGCCATGTCTTGTTTGTTCCTGGAGCCTCCCTCAGAGCTCACCTTATTAGTGGGTGACCATGTCTATGGTCTAACCACTGTGAGTTTTAGTGTGATAAAAAAAAAAAAACAGTGCTCTGTATATTGAGATTTTCAATTTTTTATTCTTTTTTTGGGTGGGGGAGCTCTAATTTCAAATGTAATAGTAATGCCTAAAACTTATACAGCACATAAATGCATAAAGGGAAAGCACAACCTTCATGCATAAAAATGATAAAAGAGAACTATCCCCAGACCATAAATGAGCAAACTAATGTACAAAGCAGGGATGCTCACAATTCCTGTGCCCGCAGCAACCATTGCATCTGTATGCACCCTCCCAGAACTTCCTTTTAGCGATCTTTAGCTTTTAAGTTTTTGTAAATAATTTCATATTAGAGTAGTATATTAAACTTATAAACAAGTTATTTGACACTTAGAAGCACTGTAGAATAAAAAGCAAATGGCCTATCTCTTCCAGGGTAATGTTATTAGCAGTTTGATATAGATTCTTTTAAATTTAAACACAAAACAGAATTATACTATATCCTAATAGAAATCAAGTTAAATGGTATTTTGTAAAATTATAGCTATTTTATCATTTACTTTTAACAACCAAGATCTTAACGATAAGCTTCCATAGTTGTATATTTGGGTTAAATTCGTTACTGTTTGCTTGGGTTTTTTTTTTTTTTTAAGATTTAAAAAAAATTTGTATGTGTATATGTATGTCCTATGTCAGTGGTCTCAACCTTCCTAGTGCTGAGACCTTTTTTATACAGTTCCTCGTGTTGTATTAATTATTTTTGTTGCTACTTCATAACTTTAATTTTAATGCTGTTGTAAATTGTAATGTCGATATTTGATACACAGGATATCTGATGCGCAGCCCCTGTAAAAGGGTCAATCAAACCCCTGAAATGGGTCAGGACCCACAAATTGAGAACCACTGGTCTATGTGCATGTAGTGCCCACAGATGCCAGAAGAAAGCATCATGTCCTCTGGAGCTGTAGTTACAGATGTTTATGGGCTGTCCAAGGAGGTGCTGTGAACCAAAGTCAGGTTCTCTGCAAGAGACTATGTTCTCTAAAATAAACATCAAGCCATCTCTGTGGCCTCCTCCTACTTTTAAAACAGTTATCTTTGTGGTTATGTGCGTGGGGGGGGGGGGGGTTTGGGTTTTTTTTTGTTTTTGTTTTTGTTTTTGTTTTTTGTTTTTTTTTTTTTTTGGACAGGGTCAGACTATCCTCAAATTCAGCATCTTCCTGATTTAGACTTCTGAGTACTTAAATGCAGGGACATGCTTTGTCTTGTTTTTAAATTGTCACTCCTATTACAATGAAACATTTCCCAGGTTTCTTGCCATTTGCACTTCTCCTTTTTGGATTATCTACCCATACCTTAAGGATCACAAATAGTAAGTTTGTGGTATGTTTCTCGTGAGACCTATTGAACATCGAACATTAGTGTGAGTCATTTCTGTGATTATTAATGTTTTCTTATAATCATTATAATCAATTCAACAAATAATGCAAAAAAGATGGAGAAGCCTGTCATCCATGTCTAAATTAGGATTTATTGGCTTAATAGCTCTAATGAGCCTGTTCCCATCGTGAAATCCTTTCTGTAAGTCATAGGCTATGAATTATGTTCTTGCTTACAAGGCTGGCAGCTGCTGGCAACATGTGTAAGAATACCCTGGACCCAGTGAAGAGAAACTTGTACTTTCCTAGACAAATCTTTGAACCAAATTGTGTTTCTATGATTTACAGAAGTCAAGTTGGAGTTGGCTGTGGTAGCACATACCCAGCTCTCCAGAGGCAGAGGCAGGCTCTGTGAGTCAAAGAGCAGCTCAGTTCACCAGCAAGTTCTTGGTCAGACAATAATACATAGGAGGGCACTGTCTCAAAAGCCAAAAATGGACAAAATAAAATTAATATAGCATTTGTATATCATAAAGTGCGTAAGTCTTGAGTATTAGAATATTTCAAGTGGTTTCATTGAAAAGAGAAACTAAAAAGTTTATAATATCATCATTAATTTGAGGGGAAGATTTGAGGAAAGGCCCAAAGGACCATATGTGTATAGAACTTGATCAGCCTCTCGGGAGACTCTATAGTGCTTTCAGTTCCGTGATGACGTGGCGTGTAGGAAGTGTGATAGAACTTCAAAATGATTCTATTGCCAGTTACTTCAGGGACATCGTTATGAGTATAAATCCACTCTTAACCACTGCAGTCATAGTATAGAAACTGCAGGATGGGAAATGTTTGTTAGAATTTTCTAAGCAGGACCTTGAAGGCCATGTGATCTTGTCTTCCTCCACAAAAGGAAAAAGCAGCATCTGGAGAGGGCTCTGAGGAGGCCACAGTCGGAGCCAGTCCTGGAGGCAACACTAAGTACTGCTGGCATTCTGGCCCTAAGTCTGTGCTCTTTCTATACTACTCCCTCGTGAGGGGCTTGGACTGACCTGTATACTTTTCACTTTTGATAACTTTCTGCCAGTTCATTTTCTTTGCAATTGCTGCCTTATTCTAGAGGCAGAGAACAGGAAGTGTTCTTTTGATGAGGATTCTAGGTAATTACTCCAGTCACTCCCCAGAACAGTGTCTGTATTCATATGTGGTTTCCTTTCAGGACACTGGTGTGGCTTTTGAGGAATTCAGGTATCAAAGTGTTGAGCTCAGATATAGAAAGTGGGGGGGGGAAAAGTGAAGAGGCTAGTTCCCTCTGTTCCAGAAGCTAAAGGCATGTCCTAGTGGCCTTGGGGTCCCAGCTGCACACATCAGGGAGACAGATTGGCTCTAGAAGCAGGCTCTTAGTGTATCGTGTCCTTCTGGAGGTGGGTGCAGTACTGGGGTTGACCTTAGGAGCTCCCACATGTCCAGAGCATGCAGTCTCCTCAACATACCCGCCCGCTTGCTTATCCCCTTTGCAATACTGATTGATATGCCATTGCCCATTAACTCCAGGATTAATCCAGCGTAAAGACCAGAGCTAAAAAATAGGTTAGGCATTTTGTTAGTGGCCTATTTTTAGTCTCTAAATTAATTTTGTACTTAAAGTATAAATCAACCCTGGTTTTGTTTTGTTTGTTTTGTTGTTGTTTTTTTACAAGAAAAGATTTATGAACAACCCAGGAATAACAGGTTTTTTGGTCAGGAATTCTTAACCGTGTCATTAGTGAAACTGGAAGGATAATACGCTTTACAATTAAATGAGAAACTGAATAAAAGAAAAGTCATGATAAAGGCAAGCTGAATGCCTTCTGTGATGGCTCCAGCCCCCCAGAGCCTGCTTTCTTCAAATGCAATATTTGTGTGTCCATAGTATTTACCCTTAGTTTAAACAGCAAGCAAAGCGTCGAATCTGGGAAGCTCTTGTTGAGTGTTTTATGCCCTTATTCTGTACACAGCTATGGAATGTAGGGGATTGTGTTGTTTCATGGTAAATAATTGTCCCACCCACTGGTCTAATAAAAAGCGCTGATTGGCCAAAGGCAGGCAGGAATTGTGGGCGGGGCTACCAGACTAAGAAAACTCTTGAGAACAGGAAGCACAGAGCAGAACGCCAGAGAGAAACCGGAAGAAGCAGAGGACAACTATGCTGCCCTAAGGAAAGTACCAAGCCGAATGGCTGAACAGGATGAGTCATGGGTTAGATGAAGGGTAGAGAGCTAGCAAGTTATATGCCTGGTCCTGAGGCTGATCAGCCTAAAACTATTGAAAGCATCTGTGTGTCTCTGTGGGTCTGTGGGTCTGCGGGTCTGCGGGTCTTCGGGTCTGTTTTCCTCATACAATAGAATGATGCTCCCCTCTTTCCCATCTGAGTTTTGTCATAAAACAAGATTGGCTTAAACAATACTTTCCAGGAGCACAGTGAAGTGGGCTTTTCCATCTGGGTTACCCATCTTGGTAGTTTGTTGGCAGCGTTTGACCATCATCTTTGTTTCTCCACAAAATCTGTAGTGAGTCTCCTCGAATATTTCCCGTGCTTCTTTATCTGGCTGTCTCTCATTGTCCATGTTCTTCTTGGCTACCACACTGCCTGTCTGGTAAATACCAGGGGCCTCAGAGGCTGCAGAACTGTAACAATGCAGTAGTGACAAGAAAGGACAGCTTCCACCAAGGCGCATCTGAGTCCTGAAGCCTGGCCTGCTTTGTGTGTTCCTCGGCTGCATCTGTTGTGGGGGAATCTATACAAGGGGAAAGGGACTGGAGGCTTTTTTTCCTCCCCTCCCCTCCCCTCCCCTCCCCTCCCCTCCCCTCCCCTCCCCTCCCCTCCCCTCCCCTCCCCTCCCCTCCCCTCCCCTCCCCTCCCCTCCTTGTAGCCCATGCTGGCATGGAACATACTATGTAGTTAAGGATGACCTTGAATCCTTGATGCTCATGCCTCTTCCACCTTCCACATTCTTGAATTACATTGGTGAGCCACTGGGTCTGGGTTCACATGGACAGTCTGTGCTTCACCTTCTTCATTCACTTTACACACACACGGACACTAGATTATTATACAAAAATTACTTCTTATCCTGTAAATGTTTCCGTAAATGCTTCACTATTTCTCTGAAATTTAAGAGCAACCAAATGCCAGCATCAAATTAAAAAATAGTAGTGCTTACTTTAATAGCATCAAATAATCTAGCTATCATTGGAATTTTCCTGATTATCCTGCTGGTGTTTTCGATTAGCTCATTTGAAACAGAATCTATACAAGGACCGGGATGGGCATTTTAGGCAGTTATGTGGAGGCCCTTTTTCATTAAATCATTTAAATACATAGTGATTATTTGAGTGAATATTTTTTTTAATGCACCAGGCACTGTGCTTAGAATGATGGATGCAGAGTGAACCGGTGTAGGCTTATGCTCATGGTGTTGTGTGTTGGAGGGAAGAGGGTGGGAACAATAAACCAATCAATAAGAAAGGAAGTGTCATGTGGCGATATTTTGTTTGCTTTACTAAAGCTTGCCTAGAGATCAGTGGGTAGGGTTAGCCGCTAGTTAACTGTAGAGGCCAGGTGATGGTGGCACACATCTTTAATCCCAGCAGTTGGGAGGAAGAAGCAGGAAGAGCGAGAGTTCAAGGCCACCCTGGACTGCACAAGATTGAATCTAAAAGAGAAGCAGAGCCAGGCTGTGGTGGTGCATGCCTTTAACCCAGCAGTAGGGAGGTGAAGACAGGAATATAAGGTGGGTGGAAACAGGATCTCAGGCCATTCAGTCTGAGGATGCGTAGAGACAGGATCTCATCTTTTGATCTGAGGATTGGTAGAGGTAAGATGTCTCTCTAGTGACTGCCTCCTTTATTTCTCTGATCTTTCAGCATTTACCCCCTACCTGACTCCAGGTTTTTATTATTAAGACCAATTAGAATTTGTGCTACATCACGTAGGGAGAGGTCCCAAGAATATAAGGAAGTTGTTTGCTGAGTTTAGCTGTTTCACATAGCATGGAAAGACAGCATCCTTCAAGTTCAGGATGCTTAGTAAAACCTGATTGATAAAGAAGATACCCATATAAAAGCAATCTAGGTGAATATTTCAGACAGAGAAAAAGAAATTATGTGAGGCCATAAGGCTAGAATAAAGTCAAACAATTTCATAAAAGCATTGGGCTAAGAGATAGAGTGGAGAAGGTATATAATGAGGCTGGAGAAACCCAGGGCTGTGACCATTTAGGAAAACCAGTGAAGTCTAAATGGCCATAATTTTACTTGATGGTATACCGTTAAAATTCCATGGCTGATTTAAAATAGGAATGTGAAGCTGATGACCTCTGTTTAGACTCTCTGAGATGAGCCTGCGTGTGTTCCTATGATGTGACGGTCTTCTACCCTCTTCTCTTTTGAAAGTATACACAAACTGCAATTTATCATGTCATGTGATGACACTGAGCTTCCTGTGAACACAATATAAGATGCAACATGGAGGCAAGCTTTTGGGTCATATAAGTAAGTAACACAGCTTTAAAAGATGGTGCTTACCTTGGTGGTTGTGTTAGCTAGATTTTCATGGATGTGAGAATTGCTTGACGGAGCAATTTTTAAAAGGAAAGATTTATTTTGATTCATAGTTTCAGTCCATGGACCTTCTTTAGGGTTATGGGAAGACAAGCTTGGAAGAAGTGCTGTCCACATCTTGCTGACCAGGAAGTGATGGGGGGACAGGGAGAGGGTGTATCTTGGTAGATTTGTGCCCAGTGAACAGCTTCCTCTAGTCAGAGCCACCTTCTAATCCTACACAACTTCAGCCACTGGAGTATGAATCCACTAACGGATAACTCCACTGTGTAGGTGAGAGCCCCCAGAATCTAACCACTTAGGAAAGCCCAGGAGCCTTGAGAAAGCATCTCAAACTCCAGCCATAACAGTAGCAGTGCCGTGATGACGTCACAGGTGGAGCGTCCTTACCTTATCCTTTGTGAGGGGTCACAGTGAAGACACAGGAGCAGTGGAAAAGCTGCACAAAATTACTGTGATGCTACATACATAAGGAGTGTGAGAGCCACAGCTTAATTTCCTGGTTAGAATTAGTCCTGTTTCTAAGGCTCTCACTATATAGCAAGTTGCTGTCTTATGCATAAGACAATAAACGACAAAATCCTCAGCATCCGGAACACTTCTGGTCCTAAGCAATTCAGATAAGTCCACACTGTTGGTTGAAGTCAAACTTAAGAGTTTGGAAGACTAAATTATCTAAGGTTAATAACATTTTAATAGCCTTCATTGTGCTAAATGTACTCGTTCTGAACTCTTTTTTACAAAATTACCTGCGGTGCTTGTCCTTAGAGCTGCTAACTTGAATGTGTTTTATGCCAAGAGAACTAATGAAATCTGCTCAAGTTCAGTGAGCTCTTTTTTATTAGACAAAGAGGTTATTCATAATGATATAATCAAAGCCTAAATTTTTGCTCTGAAGCAACTCAATTTTTATTCATTTATTAAAACAAAATCTAACACTCTGTTCTACACCCTTCCACTCTAGACAGACACACAGACACATACATTTCTCTCTCCTCCTCCACATACATAATTATTGTCACAGATTTCTTTAATGGGGTGGCTGGAGAAATAGCTCAGCTTGTGTGTGTACCTGGAACGAACAAGGCCCTGGTTTCAGTCCTTAGTACTGGCTACTCAGGTATGGTGATGCAGACCCTATTATCATAGCACTCGGGGCAGAGGCAGAGAGATTAGAAGTGCAAGGTCATTCTGGGCCTACATAAGACCTGTCTTAAAAATAATATGATACAAAACATGAAAACACCTGATGGACACCCACTCCCAAATTTTGGTTACCTGGCTTATTGGTGGCTAAGAAAACATAGGACACTGAAAATCTTTCTCACTCAGGAAAATGTATTGTTCATAAAACTACGCATTCTGTTTCCATGCGTTTGCAAGTTATTAATAGGATGATCTAAGGAAACAGGGAAAAAAAAAAGTGGAGATTCCTTGATCTCTGCCCAGATGCTGCTTGAACATTTAATTACTTTTCTGAATCAAGGAGGCACTTAAGTGCAGTCTTGTCCAATAAGCAACCTGAAACAGGAAACTTTTAAGCAAGCTATCGATAAGCTTATCTTGTTAATTGGTAGACTGATTTTTTAAAGAGATGCTGAGGAGAAGATTAAGCATTATTTAAGGAATGATGACTTCTCACAATGCTGTATGATCGTCATGGTGTGTATTTGGCCTCTTTATCATAGTTAGCAGTTGGCTTACCTTTTCCTCCACCTGCCGTCTTTGAAACTAAGCCAGACCCTCCTGCCTTTGGCTTCTGATGCAGCAATCAATACTGGCAAAATGAGAAGAGACTCAAGTAAATCTTTACCCTGACATGAGTTGATTTTTCCCATGGACTGTTGGACAACCTGGACCCACTCACCAGTGACAAAGACTTGCAGAACCCTGAGAAATACTTTACAGTTTTTCCTCCACCATTGAGAAGTTAGCTGCTTTCTCTGTATCTATACAGCACATAACTGTTAGGTGGGAATTTAAGACTCTGCTAACACATGTTGAAGGTCAGTTTTAAGAGACATCCTTTAAATGTCTCAAAGAAGAGTTGGGAGTAGAGTTGGTTTCTAGAAATCTTGAAAATTGCAAGTTTTGCCCTTGTCCTTTAAATTAGCCAGGATCCAGTGACAGTGTCTGAAGACAGAATACCATCGCCCAGTCTCAATGAAAGGTGACTGGCACGCTCGTATATGCACCAGAAGGACAAGAGATCAGCTTACTGCCCTGATCATAACAATTGTGATTTTTAGTGTGAGGTCCCCTGCTCAGGACATTGTGTATTGATGCTTTGACATCTTTCAACATCTGGATCTGTAGATGTAGAGCTGAATCTTAGAGACCCGTGTCAAAGCCACAGAGCTCAAAACCAAAAATCCAAACAAAGGAGCTGGGACTCCTTTATGACGTCAAGGCCTGAGCCATGTTTGTTTTCTTTCAGATGGATATGTAGAATATTTGGATAACTGCTCCCATTTCTATTCTTGTCTGATATAACACTAAAATTTCATATGTTCTTGGCTGGAAGGAAGGATGCTTTAGTAATAGGTAATTATTTTCTAATCTCTCTGCTGGCTGAGAGCCAAAGCAAGTTCAAGGTATGAGTATTGATGAAAGTTATTTCTCACTTGTTAATGTTCATTTTCCATTACTGTAACAAAATACCTGAGAAAATCAACTTAAAAAGAGGAACAGTTTTATTTTGGCTCACAGCTCTGGGGATTTCTGTCTATTGCCATCGTTGCTTTGGGTAAGGTAAACATCATGGCGAGATTACGTGGCGAAGAGAGATGCATTCCCCTTGAAGGCCAGGCTGCAAAGAGGGCTGTGTTCTTATCCTCTGGGTTACAGCGGTATTGACAGGGAGAGGTTGTGATGGATGGACTGCCCAGGAGTAAGAAGGGAAGACTCTAAGACAACTATGCAGCTTAAGCATGAGAGGACGACCAAAGGTTATGGTTATAGTTAGTCAAAGTAGGGACTCCGGGAATAGAGCATGTTTGAAAACATGTTTTAATGAAGAAACTTCAGGGACAACTAATAGGCTTTGGGAAATTTGGATCTGAAAATCAATACAGAAAGGACTACATGTAGCATTCTCATTGAGGATAATAACTCGGGAAGTCTAAGAAAGGTTGAGCTCGCCAAATAGAATGAAGTATGGTAAGACATGGGCAAAGAATAAGCCATATGAGAGGATTTTGTAGGTAACTTGGAAAATAAGGTTTTCTAAGTCTAAGACAGCAGAAAATGTTGTATGCACAGGGTGGGTGGGGAGATGCATGTGCTTTCTGGAGCAGCTGCACGGTGTATCCTCTGTCAACCCCAGCAAGGTCACATTTCAAGCCCAGATAGTTTAAACCCTGATCTCCTCCTGCTGGGTATTAAAGTGGAAATGCATTTATAATGTAGGAAACATAAACTTTGTTGTGTGGTTTTGTTTTTAAGAAAATGGCTGTTGCCATTCAGGGGAACTCACGTTCTGTATTCATTGAGCCCAAACATAATTTGTTGAGATGTTGATGTGTGTGCTGGATGAACTGAGTTTTCATTTTCACAAGAATTTTTCTCCTGCCTATGGTGTTGGTTGCTGTTGACCATAGACTGGTCGTCCTGGTTAGCAGGATGGCAATGTAAGAGCACTGGGGTCCTTCCAGGTTATTCTTCCAGGAGAATTTAACTAGACAGACACAAAGTTCCTCTGCGTTGCTTTTTCTTTCAACCAACACATCAGACTTCCAGCACAAGAGGAAACTTCCTCTTGGTTGGTTCGATAGAACGACCCACTGTTAATTAAAGCTGCCATTGAACTTATTGCTTAACGATTTCCTCCTGTCTCTATATCGGAGACTAACTAAAAATGGTTCAAATCACTGAAAATACATTTCTTATTGAGCAACTTGCCTTCCAAGAGAAATATTAGTCGATTATAGTAGCATAAAATGATATTTTAAGAAAGAACTTTGCCAAAAATCCTTCTGGCTGTCTCAGTCTTATTTTGGTAATTATGGTACTTTTTTCTTTTGTAATTATACTATTATATATTGCATATTTTCCTTCATCACAAATACAAGCTAAATATTCCCATGTGTTTTCCCTGCTTTTCAGAAGAAAATAAATGAATAATTCTCTTATTTTTCCTGTACAGAACATATTAAACATTTACCTGTTTATGTTGGTATATTATTGTGCTTAAATCAGAAACGTGTGTGTGTGTGTGTGTGTGTGTGTGTGTGCGCGCGCGCGCGCGCGTGTGCGCGCGCGCGCACATGTACCTGCCTGCACACATGCTTCAGATCAAATCTAGGGCTTCTCACACTCTGAACAGGTACTCTCCTAGTTTGCCATGCCCCGGCCCTTTACTGCTTCTTGCATTTTATTATCCATGAGATGGAAACAGTGGACAGAGCAGGAGAGAGAAGGAGGAGGCCTCTGATTCAGGGACCAGAGAGAATGACATTCTAGAATGAGATTTGGAGCATTAGGTCTGAAGTGAAGTGGGGTGGAGGCACACAGGTTCTTCAGTGAACCTCAATGAGAAATAATTAATACTTGAAATCCTTTTAGCTTAAAAATGCAATGGGAAATAAATGGCTTTTTTCTCTGACAACTTTATGTTGTAGTTTGAGTCAGGAAATTGAAGAGACATATTAAAAAAAGCAAATTAAAATCATATGTTGAGATCATTGTTGTTGGTAGTGTCCTATCAAAGCTTAGTGCAGAGGGACATTCAGCTCTGAGTAAACTCAGAATGTGCAGCTTGATATGTGAGTCATCTGTGGCTTCGAGAGTAGAGATGTGCTCTGTCACATCTGATGCCTGGATCACTTTCATGACTGTCATTTCCAAGCTGTACTAAACATTAAATAGCACAAAGGGGTCACTGCTGCCAGCCTTTGGAATGAGTCTAGTTCCCGGTCCAGCATCTCCATCCAATATCCTGGATGTTTCATATATTGAGGCTGACTTGTGGCAGGAATCCAGATGGAGTCCCTATAGGAAGCTGAAATGAGACAGCTTTTAGCAAGATGGGTAGAGTCCTTTAGAACACAAATTCCAACAGTATGGCCAGCTGTGGACTGCTCATGAGTAGCAGCTGACCAGCCAATTTGGAAATGAGCATTAGTGTCATCATCTTCTCATAAGCAATAGCATCAAGTGCCGCATGCTTTCAAGTCCAGAGCAGTGAACAACCCTACTAAGGACAGAATCCAAAACTTTACGAATAAAAAGCTAGAAATGTAAGCATCTATTAACTCGAATGTCATCCCTCCTACATAATCAATATTTTGATGACTCTTTTTCTGATTGTGAAATAATATATAACTATTTCATACTGTATGGTAATAATCCCTTGTGGATCTATTGCGTGTTGTTTCAGTATGTTGCAGGAACATTTGAAACATCTAATTTATCTTCTTACTCCACAAAATATATTGTAACTGACGGCATGCTATTTTAGTGCCTAGACTCAAAGATTTTAAACCTATCAACTAATCTAACTTTCTGAAATTATTGAGGGAGATGTTGGACCCGAATGACAGAGGATGGAAGAAAAAAGGCAGTTACACACAAGCACGTTAGTAAATTAGGCCAGATCAAAAGGAAATGCAACATGTAACTATGTGTGCATGTCTGTTCATGGATAGATGCACATGTGCATACATGTCTATGGACACAAATGTTTGCAGAGGCCAGAGGTCAGTGTTCTTCTCTCATAGGCCTGGACTTTTTAGACTAGGCTGGCAGGCCTGCATGCCTTAGGATCTACCTGTCTCTACTTCCCCAGCGCTGGGATTACAAGCATGAACCACCATACCTAGAATGGCCTCTGGAGTTTGAGGTTGGGTCCTCATGATTGCCTTGGCAAGCATTTCACCAACTGAGTCATGTATCCATGCGGTCTCCTGGGATGTCACTGACAATCACATGAACTGGCCATCTTAATCCTAGTGCACTCACTTGAACACCACAAGATCTCACAGAAGTCTCTCATAGCAGAACATTCTGCAGAACACCTAATCCAATGATCCCGGATAGCTGGCATGGGTAACTGGACAGATCTCTGAGTAAGTGCCCTCCAAACAGCCTTCCCCTAAGCAGTTCTTCCACACTGCTGGTCTTGGCTTTTACGTTCTGTCCCCTGATGTATTAGCACCCATCTGCTGTGTGACTTGCTTCTTTAAAGATTAGCTTATCCTAAAATCTGCATGAGAAAGGGCCCATCTATCTTACTCTGCCCTACACCTTTTGAATTCATAAAAACAAGATGTTGGGAAAGTAGAAAAGATGTCTATCCTTGGGGAACCAAGGCACAAGGCTTAAGTATAAGCTCTGAAGTGTGACTGGGTGAATATGCACCAGTGAGGCCTTGGGGGAAGGCTGGACCCCTGCAGGCAATTACCCATTTCCCTAAAAGTAAGCATTACATTCCAGGCCTTGCCAGTAATATTTTTCACATGTATTTATTGACTCACAAAGGATTTTGTTTCATCCTGGTTTTTCAAACAAGATTTGTATTGTCGTATATCTGATCCTCTCCTTTTTTATTACTCCTCCAATTAAAAGTGATTTTAAAATTAGCAGCCAGGCACTGTTGGTGAATGCCTTTAAACCCAGCACTCGGGAGATGGAGGCAGGCCGACTCTGTGAGTTCAGGGCCAATCTGGTCTACAAACTGAGTTCCAGAACAGGCTCCAAAACTACACAGAGAAACCCTGTCTCAAAAGTCAAAACGAAAAGAAAAAACAGAATAGAAAAGAAAAGGAAAGGGGAAAAATAGGAAGTAAATATATTTCTTTGGAGAGCAAATACAATTTAGTTGAAATTATGCATTTAGAATAAATTATAAACTTATGAATTTTGTTGTTATAAAGGTAATAATCATGTGAAGCAGGGAGAAGCTAATAGTACAAACTCTTTATCTTTGACAGTAAGTGACTAAAAACAGCCTGTCTACAGATCATGCTTTTGTATTCATTCTATCCCTTTAATTCCAGAAGTGTCTTTAGCAATTGTTATGCCATGATTCAGGTCTTCCCCCTTTTCACCAGATAAGTTTTCAGATAATTCAGTGAAGGCATTAAAATACTTAAAGCATGACCCAGTATGGTGGTGCACACCTATAATCCTAGTACTTGGGACTTTGTGATAAGAGGATTGTAACTCAAAGCTAGCCTTGGCTATGTAGTACTTTTCAGGCCAGCCTCAACTACAAGCCCCTGTCTCCAAACTAAAATCAAACAAAGCTTTAAAATAAATATTGTATAAACTCTGCCTGGGTAGGTATGACCAAATTCTTAACTCTAGATGGGACACCAAAGAGACAAATCTACCTAAGGCTAGCTTGGGAAAGCGGTGAGTTCAGCTGTGGTTATTTATGGGAGTGTGAGCAACTTGCTGCCACAGCAGAGGGGGAAGTCTCCCGTCTGCAGTCCTCACTTGCATATCCATCCCCAGGTCCTCTGGCTGCCTCATAGTCCCTCATGACTCACTTCATCCCCCAGGGAATGTTAGTGAGCTTGATCTTGTGAGGGTCTCATGCTAGTGTCATAGCTGCTCTGGTTCCAAGACAACTGTTGCCATGCACAGAAGACAGTGTCCCACAACAATTTAAAAAATACTTTTAAAATAGCTTGGGGGGTGGTTAGTCAGTTATACAGTGGTCACAGAGAGACGTCCTGGAGTCAGTAACTAAAAGCTCTTCTTTTGTAGCCAGCTGGTCTGTTTTAAACAACCCTCACAGAATGACAAGAGCTGGAACTTAGCAAGGTCACTGAACTTAATGGCCAAAGAGCTCTTGGGCAGCCAGGAAAATCAGCATGTCTATATACTTGTGATGAAGAATGGAAACATTCTTTTGCTTAAATAGTTACAACCTAATTACTAATAAAAGTGATGTTTCTGCTGTTAAGTTTTTTCTCCTATTTCATTACTAGTGAGTTTATAACTACTTATTGTTCCTTAATAAGGTCAGTGTCTTCTTATTCCTCCCCTGATGCACATTCTACAAGCACTGTAGTGTCCTAGAGAATAGTCTCTGGAACTTCTGCTGCTGCTGCTGCTGCTGCTCATGCCATAATTCCTGTTGCATCCAACATAAGACCTCTCTATTCAAAGCAAACACCTGTTAGCTAGCCATTCCAGGCAGAATGCGCACTATGGCTAAGCTTCCCCTGGGGTGAGGGGGTAGATGCGCCTCTGTTTCTTACCTTTGTGTCTGGAACTGTTGACAGGGTGCCTCAGCACACACAATTGCACCAGTGAATCCTTTCCTTGCAGAGTACAATCTGACTTTGTCAAACTCCAACCCCATCCCCTTTTTCCTTCCTTCCCTCCTTCTTTCCTTCCTTTTTTTTTTATTTTTTTATTTTTATTTTTTGTGGAGGTTGAAGCAGCTTAGAGCCTTGTTCATGTTAGACATCACTGAGCTGTATTCTAAAGCCTCCCCTCCTTTTAGGCTTTATTTGTGACTCAGTTGCCCAGGCTGGCCTTGAGCTCAGCCTATAGAATAGGTGGACCTTGAGCTTGCCAGGCCCTGGCTGTGTCCAAGTGCTGTGTCTCAGCCTGCACCACCAGGCCCAGCTTCTTACCACATTTTTATTAGAATCCAAAGTATGTCAGCTTGCTACAGAAAACTGTAACAGAGGGTGTGAATCCATTCTTTTGATTTTGCTTGTGTAACTCCTGTCTTTGAGAATAGAATTATTAGTGTTTTGAATTATTAGTGTTAATAATTCTAATAGAATTATTAGAATTTTGAGTGTCATTAAATGATGTATAAATGATCATTAGAAGAATATGATGTTTCTGTTTTCAAAAGACATATAGATCAACAGGTGTCAGTAAACTGGAAATATTTCATATCGCTAAAGTGATAATGATATATTAGTAGAAATTTCAATGAATGCCAGTGACCTGGGGGCTCAGATTTTTGTCCCATAGAAAAAATAATGAGTAGCCTGACATGTACTATAACACCTTAGCAAAATGAAATCCGGTGCTATAACTTCTAGATGTGGGGAATATTTTGGTTTGCATTATCCTTTCAGAATTTGTAAAATGGAGAAAAGCTGTTTGAAAATATACAAAGTCAACAAGTGTTCAGTTTCCCTCTTGGAATAAAATTAGACCACAGGAAAATAATAGGGCATGTGAAAGGCATCGGCTGCTTGTAATTAAACCAGCACTCCGGCTATAATGGACTTGAAAAAATGTGACTTAGAACAAAATGTTCCTCTGGGCCACTGTTCTTTTCTGTGATTCTTCAGATTTTCATGAGTTTCAGGGTGAATTGGTGGGAGGGACATACCAGGTGTGAACAAGCCGCCAGTGCTCTGTGTGCTCGTGATGTATATAACGCTAGTTTCTCTATGGTTGAGAAGGAGCCAGTGCTGTTCTGAGAAGCCACTGCCATTCTTTGTCTTTCTTGACTTCCATGATTTCCATTTAAAAAATTTAAATACCCTTAACAAACCCTGATTAGAGGTGGCCAGCTTTTACTTACTGTAATTGTTAGTGGAAAATCAATTGTTGCATTATTAAGTAGTGTTGAATCTAAAGAGGAGCCAATAACATTATGACCATTCTCAAAGACCTTGGGTTGTCAAATACAACATAAGAAAGCAAAGGCTTCAGGGTGCTGCCTTAGTGTTAGTGATACAGCACATCAGTATCCCTCAATGTACACTGGAAATTAAAGTTACTTCTGACACTTACTGGTCTTAATCTTCCTTTTATAGAATCGTTAATCCACTGTGTAAACAGACTCCAACTTCATTATCTTTCTAGAATGTTCTCTTCTGTTGGATAAGCAGAAAATATTGAAAATGCTGGATATTGGATGACATAAGATTTTCAGAGTAGCAATCCACTGAGTGTGAAGTAGGAGGTGGCTAACCTCTCAAGATCAATGCAGGGAGGAAGTCAGGCCATCCTCCACTTGGTTTTGAACAGCTGGAAGGAAGAACTCCATGGAGAAAACAGCTTTTAAGGCACGGTGTTCACTGGGAGGAGAAGGGAAATAGTGATGGGGACTGGAAAGAGATGCCATTAGCCACTCCCACAGGCCTTTGTGTCTTTCACGTATTTGAAGCTGTGTTGTATATTTGCATTCTTATTAACATCATATAGGCATTGGGAATAAACACTTTCATGTAGAAACATTCAAGGCCACATATAGTCAGTCAGAAGTTTCTCTGTCTCGCTGCTTATGAAATAATTGACTCGGAGACTTATTTTTATAGTGACTACTGGGCCACTGGCTCAAGCATATTACTATCTAGCTCTTACATCTTAAATTAACCAATTATTCTTATCTGTGCTTAGCCACTTGGCTTGGTACCTTTGCTTCAGCGCAGCATTCTCTGCTTGCTTCCTCTGCATATGGCCGACATCTCCTTCTCTGCCTTTCCTATTCCCAAAATTCTCCTAGTCTGTTTGCCTCACCTGTACTTCCTGCCTGGCTTACTTACCATTCAGTGCTTTATTAAACTAATATGGGTGACAAATCTTTACAGTGTACAAGAGCATTATCCCACAGCATCCCTCTTTTTTCCCCAGAGATTCAATGAAGTTTCTGCCCCCACCAGAAACTCTCAAATACCTGGCAACAGCTTCCCAAATCATTGATTCCGAGGCTTAAGATTATAGTAACTGCTGGGCCAGTAGCTCAAGCATATTACTATCTAACTCTTATCTTTAACTTATAATTCTTATCTGTGTTTAGCCATGTGACTTGGTACCTTTGCTCAGCCCAGCCGGTCTCATCCTGCTTCCTCTGTGTCTGGCTGGTGTCTGTTTCTCTGTAACCTTATAAGGCAATGTTGAGATGGGTTCTCCTTTAAATTCTTCTATCTGGGTTTGAATATATCTATGATCTGTTTTAGTAACATTTTCTAATACTTGTTTCTTGACACACATATCAACCAACTTGGCACTCATATAAACCAACTTTTATATGATATTTATAATAGGCATTACGTTAATCCCATTATTAATTATCCCCTCCTTTAATGATGCCATTTTAAACCCATCTATAGTATTATCAAATCCCTTCCATTTTAATGTTCCCTGTTTTTTTTAAGGCAGGAAAAATACCCCCTCTCTGTCTTAAACTAATTTCCCTTTTTAAGAAATCCCAATTGACTTACCAAATTTGCTGTCAATGATGATGCAGATGACTGTGAAGTGAGGCAGCTACCTAATGTGACAGCATCCTGGGGAGGGGGTCAAGAAAAAGCCATAAGTCACCCGGAGAGAGAACAAACCAAAAAGCCATCTGGCTGAGGGAATGTGGAAAAAACAGCTAACTCCGGTAACTCCTTAGCCAGCAGGATAGTGACTCCGGCCATATGTTGCTCCAGCTTTTGCTGCAAAGCCAGAGGCAAGTGGCTTTTTCATGAATTTGTGTCCCACACTGGGCACCAGATATTGTATTAATTCTGTTTGGTATTATTAATAAACAACTGGAGCCAGATATTGGGGAAAAGCTGAAATTCCAAAGGAACAAGCTGCATCCAGTTCTCACTTAGCCAATTCCTCAGCCTTTAAAGGTAGGTGTTGTCTCCATGAGTCCTCAGACTGAGTGCCCCTCAGTCCTCAGCCAAAAGGGAATAGGATTCCAGGCGAAGGCTGAACTGCCTCCTCCTCTTTTCCCAGCCAGATATCAGTGTTCTATCAGTGCCTGGATTAAAGGTGTGTGCCACCACTGCCTGGCTCTCTTTGGCCAGAGGACTTCTGCCTCCTGAGTGCTGGGACTAAAGGTGAAGGTTACCACTCCCTGACCATCATAGCTAAATCTGTGGGTGGCTCTGTTCTCTGATGTTTCAGACAGACTGTATTAGATATACAATAAATCAGCACAACCACACTATTGGAAGGTGATGGGACTGAGTGAACTCCCTGAACCAGTGCCACCAGCATATAGTCCACCATGATTCTCATAGTTCTGCCAAACTCACATGATTAAAAACTCACATGCCTTTCTCTCTTCTTGTTGGGTATTGTTGTGGGGTGCTTATTTTAGCGTGTCCCCAAAGAACCTGTTTTTTAGGCACGGTACTTGAGTAAGAATTAAGATCTATGCCTACATGTGGTTCAAACTATTGGTCTTTTAATTACTTGTGGGTACTCCTATTTCTATGTTCCCTTTTACACCAGCATACTAAATACTAATAGCTAGTAAGGCTAAATGCTCTGCCTTGGAAATAGGAGGGAGAGAATGTCACTCCAAGAAGCTTCAGTACTGTGAAGTTAGTATGCACAGTTTCTGTAGTGTAGTAATTAGTCTACCTTGCCACTTTTGAATTTTAATGAAACTTTCCTTCCTAAGTTGGAAAGAATTCACATTGACAGCAAAAAAAAAAAAAAAAAAAAAAATCCAGTAGACTTTCCAAGGTCCTCTCACCTGCGTCCTGCGTGCACCTACTCCATCTGTCCCTCCCCCCCTCCACCGCCTTCCAGTGCACCTACTCCATCTGTGTGTGTCCCCAGCCTTCCAGTGCACTTACTCCATCTGCCCCCACCCCCCCCTTTCCAGTGTACCTATTCCATCTGTGCCCCCCCCCCCCAGCCTTCTGAGAGACATCACTGAATTCACAAACACTCAATCTCCTAAGAAGTACGTTCCCCACAGAGCTAGGCAGTCTGCTGAAAAAGCAAGTGAGACAGAGTATTGGCCTATGCAAAGTTTTTTTTATGGCTTTACCTAATCGAGGCGCACATTTCTTCCTTGCCTACAAGACAGAAAAGTGTATACCACATTCTCTGTGGCAGTGAGTAGTATTTATTTATAATATAGTGCCTGAAGTAGGCAGTGAGTAGTATGTATTTATAATATAGTGCCTGAAGTAGGCAGTGAGTAGTATGTATTTATAATATAGTGCCTGAAGTAGGCAGTGTTTATCAGTGGTGATGTTTCAACAAATAATACCTTTACTTTCCATTTATGCTTTAAATTTTTTTTCATCTGTGCTGTGTATGTGTGAGTGCATGTGTGTGGTTTGTGCATTCCACATCACACGTGTGTAGATCAGAGCAACTGGCTCCCCCTCCACCATGGGGTTCTGGGTATTATTGCACTAAAGTCTTAAGGTGTGTGTGTGTCTTGATCTAATGAGCCATCTCATTGGCCCTGTGCCTTATGATTTTTTCCTAGAACTTCCTAACATCCTGGTGGATTTTGTCTATAAAGCATAAGGAATTATATGATACATACCACAAGATCTATTTGATTTTTAATATTATATTTTCCTGATTCTCCTATTAGACAAACTGTACTCACAGATTGCCTAACTTAATTTATGAGCAGAAATATAATTTTTGGCTGTCTCTTTTATTTTGGACCTTGTGCTTACAGCTACTGGACAGCTGTTTGGGTGGCTTGTCACATTTGTCACGGTTGCTCTAGCCATCCTTTGAGAAAGAAGCTTAGTGACAGTGCTGTGTTCTGGAAAATGATTCAGAAGACAGCCTTCTAGAACTCTCTGACCATGGGAGAATTCTTAGTGGGCTACAACATGAGCGTATTTCCTACCGTGTCCCATATGTACTCTCCCCACCCCCCCAATGGTGACAAGATAGTAGACTTTACACAGCAGTGAGCCCTGAACACTGACCCCCCCCACTTCTGTTAGCTTTCTACCTCCTGAGCACTATCGCTGTCTATGAGAAGAGGCGTCTCTCTGAACTGTTAGAAACAGACTAGAAAAGGAGCAAAGATCTATGATAAAGCTTATAGGGCTTAAGGGGTTTTTTTTTGACACTAAACATTTGGTTTCCCAATGCATGAGATACAAAGATTGACACATTTCTAATGAAGTGTTCTCTTTATATAAAAATGTAGTAAAGTAGTTGGCTAATTTTAAATTTCATCTGGTGTTTAAATATTTTGAATTGTATGTGAGAGACGTTTTGAATAATGTGTATTTCTTCTAAAAGCCTGGGTTAAGATAATCAGGGTAGTGAATACTTGTAATTCAGCACTAAAGGGGCTAAGGAGGGAGATCCGATGTTCAAGGCCAGCCTGGGCTACCCAGTGAGATCCATTTATGATTCAGATTGGAAAAACAAACCAGTTCAATCTTTTTATTCTGTGTTAATAAGATTAATGTGTATGTCTGGATTCTTAACGTGAAATAGAAGGGAACAAACATGGAACTGGGGAGAAGGCTCCAAAGGGAAGAGAATTTGATGCATAAACATTAAGGGCCTGGGCTCAGATATCTAGCCTTCATAGTAGAAGATGAAGAGATGACTAGATGGTTAAGAGCCCTGGCTGTTCTTGAAGCCGATCTGGGTTCAGTTCCCACATCAGGAGTCTCACAACCACTTATAACTCTAGTTCCTGCGGATCCAATGCCCTCTTGTGGCCTCTGGGCACTTGCAAACAGGTGGTGCACATACATATACTCAAGGTTCATGCACATATAATTTTTTAAACCTATGAGTAGCCATTACACCTGTGACCCTAACATGGGGAAGAAGGGCACAGGAACTACTGGAACACTAGAGCTTGCCAGCTGCCAGCTTATCAAAATAGAGCAAGCTCCGGGATCTGTGAGAGACCTTGTCTCAGTGCATGAGACAGAATGGTAAAGGGCAGCACCCAATGCTTTACTCTGTCCTCCACACACACACTTTTCATGTATACCTAGACACAGATGCATACAACACGCACCCATAGGAAGTAAAACAAACATGCTTCTCTGATTTTCACTATGAGGGCTCAATGTATTATAATCAGGAAATTCTTCACAATAGCTTATTAAAGAAGAGCTTTGCTGAGGATGAATAATTGTCAGTTCAGCCAAGAAACAGCTAAGCTCTTTAACTGTCTCTCTCACACACAAAGCCAGCTTTCACTCATCTGCTGTTAAAAGTCCATGGAAATACCACATTCAGCTACTGAAGAAGTCTTCCCGTTTCACGTTCACGTGGAATATTTTCTGAAACTGACCTCATATTGAGCCATAAAGCAAATGTTAATACATTCCAAAGGATTGAAGTCATATAGCATTTTCTCTAACCACAGAGGAAATCGCGAGCTAGGGTAATGAATCATTTTCTCCAGGAAATATTTCAATATTTGAAATGTGTATCAAAGGAGAAATAATAACCATACTAGGAAATTAAAAGTGCACATAGTTTTCCAATATTGAAAACAGAAAAAAAGGGTTATCACTTCAGATCCTACAACCACTGGAGAGGTAGCCCAGGATGCTGCTGAGCAGGAGAGCATGAAGCTTTGGGTTTGAGACCCAGCACTCAGGATGCTGATCATCAGGAGAGCACAAAACCTTGGTTTGAGACCCAGCACTGGAATAAACTTGTTTCACTCGAAAGGCACTAAAGTCACATGACTTACAAAACTGACATTGAACTTTAAAAAGCAAGCCTGATTTTAAGAATGGCCAAAAGAAACAACAGACATTTCTCCTATAATGATGGCTACTTAGTGCTGGAATGATGCAGAGCAGCATTGGTCACCTGGGAGGGAGGGAGATCCACAGTGAGGCTCACTCACTTCTTCCTAGGGAAGAACCGTGAGAAAGATGAATGTGAGGATGTAGGGAAGCTGGAACCCTCACAGTGGGTGGGAATGTGAAATGGCACAACCCAGAGACTTGCAAATGAGTGTTCATGGAAGCATTATCCCTAATAGCCAGAAAGCGAAGTCATCCCCATTGTTCATCCCCTGATAAAGAAGCCATATCTCTATGCAATGAGCATTATTTAACATTGAAAAGAATGAAGATCAGACATACGATGTCATGTAGTTCTGTCTTGAAGACGTTATGCTGCGAAAGACCATCCCATGTCACTCTGCTTATATAAAATGTCAGGAACAGGCAAATCCATAAACTGTCTTAGTGGTTGTTAAGGGTTAGGAGTAGAGAAGAGCAGGAAATGGTATCTACTGGATGTCAGGTTGTGGGGATGATGAAAAGGTTCTGACTGACTGGAGTAGAGGTTACACAACACTAGATATGTTCTAAGGCCATCATCTTAGACTCAGATCTTGAGACAGACTCTCACTATATAGTTCAGGCTGGCCTCAAACTCATAATAGCCCAGGCTTATGGCCTTGAACATCTCTTGCCTTAACCTCCCAAGTGCTGGGACTTCAGGCATGTGCTACTTGTAAGTAGAAATATTATATGATGTGGTGATTATACCTATTTAAATAATGCTGCTGTTGGTATGGAGAAAGCAAAACTCTCCCCAGGAAGAAAACCAAGCCAGGGCAAATATACATATATATCTTAATATATTATTAATTTTGGTACAAAAAATGAGCAAGAAACTTGAAGGGGCACCCACAGGAGAGGATGTCCAAATGAATTATAAATGTATGAAAAAGATCTTAACATCGTCAGTCATTGGGAAAAGAAACAACTAGAAAATAGCTGCATTCCTACCTACCTGAAAGACCAAAATTAGCCAAGCTGATGATATCAGGCATGCAAGAGAGAGGGGGGGGGGGGAGGGAAGGAAGGAAGGAAGGAAGGAAGGAAGGAAGGAAGGAAGGAAGGAAGGAAGGAAGGAAGGAAGGAAGTTAAGGAGCTGGAGAGGTGGCTCAGCAGTTAAGAGCACTTACTATTCTTCCAGAGGTCCCAGGTTTAATTCCCAGCATCCCTCTGGAAGCTCACACCTGTGATTCCAGCTCCAAGGGATCCAATGCCTCTGGCTTCCATATGCTGTTCCACTCATGTGCACATACCCACACACAGATGCACAGGCATACACATAATTTAAAATGATTTTTTTAAAAGTTAAGAGTCTGGAACTTGTATGTGTGTGTGTTGAGAGGGAGAGAGAGAGTGAGAGGGAGGGAGGGGTGGGGGGGTAATGGTGGTGTGTATGGGGTCTCAAGATATCTGTGCTTGCCCTAGAGCTCAGTGTGCGGCCCCTTGAACATATGCATGCCATGTAGCCCTGAAGTTCATTCCCTAGTTTTATCTCAGAGAGTATACATACATCTTGACATAAAGTGAGTGTTCACAACTGCATATTAGCCACCTTGGAGCTAGCCCAAATGGCCGTTGTGGAATATTCATCTGTGGACTCGGATAATGGATGATGCCTAGGTCTGCAGCAGTGAAATGGAGCTACTGCTGTGCTTGCCAGCATTGGTAAGTACACTGAAGCTGATGCCCGGCAACCAACACCAAGATAAAAATCAGTAAATGTTGTCTGACGCTGTTCAGATACAGTCTAGGTCCTCATCAGAAAATAACCTTCCGGCTTCTCCTAGCATGCATGGAGACAGTCTGATGAATGGGAGGGGAGCCAACTTAGAAACACTGTTACAATTTACAATGGATTGATTGTATAATGAACACCTCTCCTCCTCACTCTTAAATATTCACATCTTTTTCTAGTTTGCTTCAAACCTGCTTTTTAAAAAAACTGAGATAATGTCTTAGTTTTTTTTTCCTGTTGCTATGATAAAATACTCAGAAAACAACATGGAAGGAAGGGTTACTGGGCTCACTGCACAGGTCTATCATGGTGGGGGTGGGGGCTAGTCACACTGCGTCTACCATCTGGTGGTGTTGCACAAATCCTAATTGGTCTTATAATAAAAACCCAGAACCAGAATATTGGGGAAAAGCTGAAAGACCAGAGAGACAGAGGAATAAGCCACAGCCACTTCTACCTAGCTAACTCCTCAGCTGAAAGGGGATGACCCCGTCTCCAGGAATCCTCAGACTGAATCCTCTGAATCCTCAGCTGAAGGGGGGACGGAAGGGAAGTTCAAAGGCCCAACTCCTATCTCTTTCTGCCTTATTTCCCTTTCTCTAGCCAGCCATATCACTTCCTGTGTGTGTGTGCGTGTGTGTGTGTGTGTGTGTGTGTGTGTGTGTGTGTGTGTGTGTGCGTGCGCGCGCGCCCTTCCCAAATACTGGGATCCCACGTGCTGGGATTAAAGGTGTGTGCTTCTGCCACCTGGCTCTGTTTCTGTCTTAGACTGGATCAATCTCAGGTAGCCCAGTGCCCCGAACTCACAGAGATCCACATGAATCTCTGCTTCACTGCCTGACTTCTCTGGCTTACTCTGTGGCTGGCTCTGTCCTCTGATCTTCAGGCAAGCTTTATTAGATTACAAACACTGTATCACCACAATCTGGGTTTTATCTACTGATTTTTGTTTGTTTTTGTTTTTGAGAGAGAGAGAGGGAGACCAGGAGCTGAGTGGGAAGGGAGGTGTGGAGGATCTGGAAGGAATTGGAGAAGAGAAAAATATGATCAAAATATATTGCATAAAAAATTAATAAAAAGCACCAGCAGAGAGCAGGAGATGCATGCATTCGTGGTGCACATACCTTGCTTTTTCTACTTTATTGAGTCCTGAAATCCCTCTCATGGGAGTGGTCCTATCCAGGTAAGATGGGTCTTCCCACATTAATTATTATATCAAGATAATTTACAGACATTCTCAGAGACTAACCTTAATGTGGAGATCCCACCATGGGTTACTGATATCACTCCTAGGAGACTTTAGATTCTGTTAAGTTGACATTTAATACCATAATAGAAAATAAATATTACAGTATGATCAAAGCTAACTGTGCTCCCATCCCCAATTTCCAAACCTTCCTCTCCAGAGTCACCTACTGTAAAAATGATGTGCCTTCTCTATAGTCTTAATGTTCATCATTTTTACATATTCATAAGGTATTGTATATGTATATATATTTATATACCTATGAAAGAAAATAATAATGTATTTGTATGTTATTTCATAGAATACTGTAATTGACAACTGTATAATTTACACTTTTCTATACATTGCTTTTGAGATTTACTCATTTAAATCA
Source organism: Phyllotis vaccarum (assembly GCA_033318265.1). NCBI lineage: Eukaryota > Metazoa > Chordata > Mammalia > Rodentia > Cricetidae > Phyllotis > Phyllotis vaccarum. Next base: position 80,339,575 of record JARWLC010000010.1, on the reverse strand, counting down.
ATAGATAGTTTTGGTACTAAGTGAATAACCTTCGAACTGTAATTCTTAAAAAGTGAAGATGGTAGACATGTTTGTAACTATGTAACTGAGCCTCTGTCCATCTCAGACAGTAAGGCTGGGACTACAGTTGTTTGCTGAGAGGTTGGTCCCCACATGATGCCAGTCATGCCAGTCCTGGCTTCAGGCAGAAGGAGCAAAGGGCCATTGTGAGTCTGACTTTCAATTAAATATGAAAATCAACCTAGATGCCTTGTCTGCTTGCTCCTCTTTACACTGCACTGTAACTATTTGTAACTATTGGTAACCACCTTTTTATGATCATTTTAAGTAATGTGTAAACCATAGGAAGCTTAGTTCAGTAAAATAAAATAAGTCTACTTAGCCTACATGAGAGAAAAAGGAGAAAAGTCTTCAAATTTGATGTGTTTATGAAGCCAGAGTATTAAGAGCAAATATCTCTCATTAATTACAGTGTGTGTGTTCTGGTGGCGTTGCTGGGGGATGGTTACATGGGAAAGGCTGGCAGAGTGTTGACTGTGTTTTTAGACAGGTAAAATAATGAGCACATGGGAAGGGAGTGTTGAGGCAGAATTCCCACTGTGCTGGAACTCCCTCTGGTCTTCCTGTTCTCCTCGGTAGAAATCCTTCACACTCGCATGGCAGGTGGGAGAGCAGGGGACAGTCTCCTAAGAGCTGCTTTGTCCCTCTTGTTGGAGGGTTTGTAAGAAAAGCCTGTGGTTTGTTCTCTTTCTGGGTGGTCACTGTGTCCTTTTCCAATATTGGCTGAAGCCAGGGGGGGGGGAAATGAAAGGCTCATCTATTTGTTAGAAATAAAATTTGTAAGTTTTTAAATTTTGTAGCTCCCCTGCCCTCATGTATGTGTATGTATGTGTGATATGTATGTGTGTATGTGTGTGTTTGTGAGTGTGTGTGTGTATATGTGTGTATGTGTGTGTTTGTGTAGATGTATGTGTGTGTATGTGCATGTGAGTGTGCTGTGTATGAGTGTGAGTGTGTTTGTGTGTGTGAGTGTGTGTGGGGGATCCTGGGGGTCTGAATTCACACTTCTGTGGCAAGCCCCATTGCCCTGGGCCATCTCCCACCGCATGGTTGGATATTGTTCACTTTGTTAAAGAAACATTGCAGAAATGTGAGTTGTTAAAATGTCCTATTTCCTGATTTTCTTCCATTCTACTCTAGCTTTTATGACATTTTTTAAAGTTTACCAAAACAAAAACCAAAAATTGAATCTAATATATTTTACTTGTTTTTTAAAAAAAAAAAAAAAAAAAAAGCCAGGCAGTGATAACGCATGTTTTTAGCCCAGCACTGGGGAGGCAGAGGAAGGCAGGTCTTTGTGAGTTTGAAGACAGCCTGGCTTACAGATTGTGATGTTACTCAAAGAAACCCTGTACCGATTTATTGGAGTCAGTGGATATTTATATTAATTATTTTCTCCCTCAGTTTTTCATTTTGAATAATCTCAAGAATACAATGTTCATGAAGTCTTATACCTCTAGATTTATATTATCAATATGTTGTTCCATTTACATTATTTTCCCTACATATGTGCATTCACATGTACACATGCATGTTTGTTAGTTTTTCTCTACATATGTGCATTCACGGGTGCATATGCATTAGTTTTTACATATGTGTATGCACATGTACACACGCATGTTTCATTTTCTCTACGTATATGCAGTCACACGTATACATGCATGTTGTTGGTTTTCCTCTGATCCTTTACCTCTAAACACTTTTAACATGCTTTTCATAAGAACGCTAACATTCTCTTGCTCTTGTGCAAAATTTAGAAGCTGTTTTCATCTCTGGAACTCTTTTGTTACCTGTGTTTTTATCTGTATTCAAGAACAAAGGAAGCAGGAGGGGGTTATTAATAGCAGCCGCCCACTGTCGAAGTTATTCACCACTGAGATCTTCCAGAATTCAAGTGTGAAAATGAAAGAGTCTGAGCTTCGGTGCTGAGTACATATGAAGTCCTGGAGAGGCAAGACCCTGAGACATTACCAGGCCCAGTCTCTTGAACGGTTTCTCCCAGCTACACAAACCATTATTAAATCATTTTCCTCAACCGCCTCATCACATGTGACATGTGTCAGGAAAGAACACATTGCTATTTGTTTTCACAGACTCATAGCTTTCAGAGTTGCAGAGTCTCAAAATGTCTGCTCTAAAATCTATTCATTTTACAGGCAAAAGAGTGGTTCAAGGTCAGGGAATGAGACACGAAGCAAAGCGTTGTTTCCTTTGTATCACATAGCCTCTCTGGGGAACTTCAGCAGGGTCTTAGTAAGTGAGAGGATTTCAGGTCCGAGAAGACAGCAGCTGTGTGCGCTTGAGTCTCATTTAGGTCAGCTACACAGAACTCTTCAAACTGCGTGTGCATAAGAATTTCCTAGTAACTTTGTTATAATGCAAGAGGGCTAAGGTGGGACCTGGAGGTCTGCATCTCTGGCAGGTTCCTGGGTGGTGCTGATGTTGGGTTTGCATCTCCGGCAAGCTCCCTGGTGGTCCTGATGCTGCAGGTGCAGGAACCGGCTGTTAGAACATGCATAGCTTCTCACAGCCTCAGGCATCACCAGAATAGGAAAGAGTACTTTCAAAACATTACACAGTACTGCACTTTATAAAACACAGAGAATAATGTAATTAACACCTGTGTACCTACCATCGGTGCAAAATGAAGTACTTTCAAACATTCTTTGTACTTTTCTAACTTTAAGCCACTTCAGAGAAAGAAGTTTTATCTCGGTATGCTAATTTAGATGCAGCTGTCTCTCAGCATCTTTGCACCACTGACTAGAGGTTTCGTAGACTTAAATGTTAATGTAGAGGGAACCTCTGATTCAAATTCATTGCCAAGTAGAACTGTCAGAAAGGCAGTACATTGCATTCCATTCTACACTTTCAGTGATTTTTTTTTAAATAACTGGGTCTTTTTATTCAGTCTAACAAATCACATTCTACATTGATTCACTTTTGAATTGTATATATGGTTATCAAGTACAAATTCTAGCTATTATCTGACAATAAGTTCCTTAAGGATTTTGTGGTTGGGTATCCTGTTGTCTAAAAATAATGAACAATATAGTTATTAATTACTTCAATGCAACATGGAATGTACCTACAGCTGCCAAAAATAGAACAGACCTTTAATATATAGATGAAGAAATACCCTTAAATACTCCTCAAACGCCTGTAGATACCATCATTTCTTCTCATCTCTCAGAGTCCCTCAACAGTAAAATAAAACATTAGCAGTAACTCCCCATGGAATTAGAGTAGAATGTAGAGTCCAAAGCCAAGTTATAAAGCCTGTCAACAAAGCTGAAATAGAAAGAAAAAGCACTACAGCTCAGTTAAATAAATATTTATGAAGTTTCTTTCTCCTGGCGTACTGAGAGGTACCAATACACAAAGAGATCAATGCAGTCTTCTGGCTGATCGTGACCTTGAGGAGGACTCCGTCATTGGAATAGGTGACTAGAATGAAGCATGATGAAACAAGAGGGGTGGGCACACTCTAGAGACAGTGTAGGAAAGTTGTAAAGAAAAAGAACCTGGAAGGTGGGATGTATCAAAATAAGAGGAGGCTTGGGATGTAGCTGAGCTGATAAGTGTGGTTGCCTAGTCTGTACAAAGCCGTGGCTTCAGTACCTGCTACCACGAAGGACTGGTATGATAATGCATGCCTCATACTCTTGGCACTTGGGAGGTGAAGACAGGAGGGGAAGTTCAAGGTCATTCTTAGCACCGAGAACCTAGAGTCACTGTTCAAAAGAAAAACAAGAGCTCTCTGTACTTTTTTATGAGAGACACTGTCTCATGTACTTCCGACCGCCCTCAGACTCACTATGTAGTCAAAGGTAGCCTTGAATTCTAGATCCCTCTGCCTCTACCTCTCAAGTGCTGGAACATTGGCGTGAATCACCATCTTGGTCCTGGCTAAGACTTTTTTTTTCTTAAAGATTTATTATTTTTTGTGTATGTGTGGGTTTATGTACATCACCTGCATGCAGGAAACTGAGCAACCCAGAAGAGGGCCCGGATCCCCTGGAGCCAGAGTGACAGGTGGTTGTGAGCCACCTGGTCTACGTGCTGAGAGCCAAAACTGGGTACTCTGGAAGAGAAGGAAGCACTCTTCTGCTGCCCCATCTCTCCAGCCCCCATCAACAATTTTTTTTAAGTCACTTAATTTGATAGATTTAATTTCTATCTTACTTAGAAACTTGGTTTTGAAAGAGTCCTCAGAAGGCCTTGCTGTGGTCTTGTTTTAGAGATGTGAAGTTGCCTTGGGAATTAAAGACATGTTACATTAAATCATGAAACATTAGTCTATATGTAATAAGGTGTAATAATCATTTTAAATAACCAAAGGATGAGTAATTTTCTGATATCAAAGCATGATGCCTGCTTGAAGTCCCAAATGTTAATAGCCCCAACTTACACTTACCACACACTTTATCTCCTTATTATTGGGAGAGCAAAATATGCAAAATATGCCATGCTGCCTGGAGAGACACTTCTGCAAAGCCTGGACTGTCTGCCTTTCACAGGGTGTCAGTCTACCTTACACAGACTTGAGGGTACAGACTCTTGTGCTTTTGAAAATGCACTGTGCTTTCCAACTGCTCTCCAGTAAGAGGCAAATCCCTTAAGGAGATGAAGTACAGTGGGTTTCTGTTTCGGTAGAGCATCACAGTGCAATACAAAGTGTCATTCAGGTGATGTCACTCACCCTTGAGAGTCAGCAGAGGTAGAGGTAGTGCTGGGCGTTGGAACTCTGGGTCCTCCTGGTCCTCAATCTCCAGCTCTCAGGCTCTCAGAACAGAGTGCTTGTCTTGGGACACTGGCTGAAGGTCGTGCACATCTGTTGGCGGTGTGATGCTTCAGCAGCTTTATTATGTTGGGAGAGACATTGAGGAAGCAAACTTCAAGTTGAGGAGATTATTGTTTTTGCTGTAAGCTAAACAGTAGTTTTACTCTGTTAATTACAAAATACCCATAAACTCTAGATCTCTCTCCCCCCCCTCTCCTCTCTCCTCTCTCCCCTTCCCCCTCCCTCTCCCCCTCCTCTGTGTCTCTGTGTGTATGTGTGTGTGTGAAGACAACCTTGGCTGTCATTCTTCAGGCATCATCTACCTTTTACTGAGATGGGCTCACTCCCCTGCCTGGAATTCAACAATTTGGATAGACTAGTTAGCAAGTCCCCAGGTTCCTCCTGAGACTCCCTCCCCTGCCCTGGGATTACATTTCCCCATGCCTGACGTTAAAAGGTCTCTCTCACACATATATAGAGAGAGGGGGAAGACAGGTGTGTGTGTGTGTGTGTGTGTGTGTGTGTGTGTGTGTGTGTGTGTGTGTGTGTGTGTGTGTGTGTGTGTGTGTGTGTGAGAGGGGGAAGACAGGTGTGTGTGTGTGTGTGTGTGTGTGTGTGTGTGTAAAATACCACACTTGTATATAATGCATTGTGATTACATTTACCCTCATTACCCGTTCTCAAGCCGCTTCTGCTCCTACCAACCTCCCTTCCCAACAGGCTCTTTCCCACCCTGTGTCCCTCCTTCCTCTTCCCTCTCCCCTCCCCCTCCCTCCCTCCATCTGGTGGAGGGAGGAATGTACAGGCAGTGACATGCTCAGCAAGTGTTCTTGATCACAATGCTAGCCAGCACCAGCATGCTACTTACCCCCCATCCTTCAGTCCCCACAGGCCTTCCATCCCTCTTCATCCATCTCCCTGGGCTTTGGGGCCAGTGACAAGTGTCCCGCTGTGTTTAAGGCTAAGCACTGTGGCTTTAAAACAAGAACAACTAAACAACAACAAATAATGGGCTCTTGGGATTTTACTTTGGTTCTGAAGCTCAGACCCAGGTTAAGGAGGCAAAGCACTTTGTCCCCTGAGCTCCCCCAGCCTGATCAATACTCGGGTCATAGAGTTTGAGAGATCTAGACTTGTAACACAGTGACACTTGTTCTGAGTTCTAGCTTTGGATGAATGCTCTTTGGTCGCACTAACACAGCTGCTCTGCTGTAGCTATCAGGGACTGTTTCCTAGTGGAGTAAGACACAGGCCCCCTTACAGGGAGCTGTACTGGGAAGGAGACCAGCCCTCCTCCCGCCTCTCCCTCCCCCCCCTCCCTCCTCCCTCTTCTCTCATCTCCTGTCTAATTGGCTGTGACTATTTGGGGCTGTCAGCAGCAGGTTGTTTAGCCTCTTGGTGTCTTCTTGACTGACAGATCTGCTCCTCTGACTGTGAAAGGTAAATGTAGGGAAAGTTAATTTATGTTAGCAATCCAAAAGCAAGCATTAAGTTGGATTGAATAACTGGGTCTGAGGACATTTAGTGTTGCATTTTAATACTGAGAGATTTAACTAACTTGAGTCCTATGACCTAGGGAAACAATGTTACGATGTTTTGCTGTCTAAATTGATTCTTCCGGGGTGAAGGTTAAAAGTAACCCATTACAGCACAGGCAGCTGGTGAGCCCTATGCATTCTTTACATTACAAACCTCGATTTTCTTTGACACTCCCATGTTACTTGTCAAAAATGTGGACTGTCTTTACTAAAAATGAAAACTTACATTTTCTTTGCAAGGGCTGTGTCTCTTTACTTGGCATTAACACAACCTCAGGACCTCTCCCGATTCTGGGTATTTTTATACTTTCTTAGTATTCCCCTCACCTCGATTTTGGTCTCTGCCTGTGAAATATTAATATTGTACTGTTTGCCCAACTAAAATTTCTTTCTTTTTTTAAAAAAACTTTTTGTTGTTTGTTTGTTTGGTTGGTTGGTTTGCTGGGGTTTTGTTTTGTTTACAGAACTGAGACTCAAACCTGGGGCTTGTGCATGCTAAGATTATACTCTTCTATTCCCTAACAAGATAATGTTTTGTTTGGGGTTGGTATGGTTGGGTTTTGTTTTTGGGGTTTTGTTTGTTTGTTTGTTTGTTTGTTTTTGAGGCAGAGTCTCAGGCTATCTCTGAACTCCTGTCTCAATCTCCCACATGCTGGTATTATAGTCATACATCATCATACCTTGCTCCCAACAAACTTCTTAATGTATTATTTTAAATGTTAGCACCAACCAAATACTTATTAAACACTTGCTACTTTAGAAGAAAAGAAAAAAACCAAAAAGTTTACTATTTTCTTGTGATACATGAAGAATAAAAAGATACAGCCCGGATATCTCTGATTTGGGGGACCATGGGATGCAGAGGAAGAGGTAGCTCTGATTTGGGGGACCACGGGATGCAGAGGAAGAGGTAGTAGTGTCTTTGGTGTTGAACATTCATTGTCCACTTCCTGGTCCCCTTTGCTCTGTGTTGTTACTATGTTTCAAGGAGAAATGGCTAGAACAAAGTTGTTTGTATTTCTATTAGCCTCATTGGACTGTAAACCCTGAGACAACTTAAAGAAAGATAAGGACCTGTATATATCAGGACCGTTTAATAAGAACAGAGTGTGGTAGCTGTAGACCCAGCTATTTGAGAGGCGGAGAAGGAAGATGGCCGATGGCCAGAAGGCCAACCTATGCGACCCAGCGCAGCCCCCTCTAGATATTCTTTAGATGTGATTGTCGATGGAGCTCTAAGACTGGTATGGAAAGTTATCCGCATGCCATATGTGCTTTGTTTATAGCAAGGGAAAGCTAAGATGGTTTTTTCCAAGGGCTGGACTGTAGACGTTTAGATTTATAAGACCCTGTGGTTTCTGTTGAAATTACTCATTCGTCTCCCTGCTTCCCAGCTGCTGAATTTCATTGTTTAGAGAGAGTGTAGATTAAAGCTATGGGTATGAGTGACCCCAACTGTGTTCTAATAAAACTCTACAAAAATAGGTGGCTGGCCTACCAACCCATGCTCTATAGCATCTTGCAGAAATCATACAGTCATGAGTCATGTACTGACTGATGCTCTACAGAAAAATATTGCTAAGGATAATTAGCAAAAATCATAGAGGCCTTTTAGTTTTTACAGTGTTCCAGCAAATGTCATCCGAACCATTTTCAGATGAAGTGTTTTGATAGTTCTGATGTCTTAAGATGTTTCTGGGGGTGGGGGGCATATAGTGCATGCCTAAAATGCCAACACTTGAAAGGTAGGGAGGAAGGCAAAAGGATTAGGAATTCAGCATCATTCTTGACTACACAGAAAATTTCAGGCCAGCCTTAACTATATGGGACTGTTTCATAAACAACAAAAGAGAGACATAGAGAGAGGGAAGGGGTCTGAGAGGGAGATAAGGGAGGGGAAGGAAAGAGACAGACTGACTGGGGTTAGAAGAAAGCAAATTTGATGGACCTAGCTGAGTTGACAGAATGTTGGTAACCCCTGAAATGAGTGATGGGTGCACAGGCTTTTCTTCACACTTCACTCTCTACATCTGTATGTTTGCAATGGTTATGGTAAAGGTCACTGTGGAACCAGTCCATCCCTCCCCTTCTCATACCATGGAATAGGAGGTAGGGTAAGAAAGAGTTCTACCGTCCATCTTCAGCACAGTCAGGGAGCAGTCTCCCAGCATGCTCTGTAGGATGGTCTAATAGGTGTGTGGGAAGGCCTCCAGAAGTGACACCTGTGTCTGCAGAGTCCAGAGTCGGTGGCTGACCTCAGACTCCCTAAAAGCAACATTCAGTACTTTACCAAGTCCTCCAGGAAAGATTAGTTTAGGAATTAATATGTCAAGCTTCACAAAATTCAGCTCTAATGAGCTCTTCTCCAGGTAGAAATTTGGTCATCGAAACAATAAAAGCAGAAACTGTAGCTGCAGAATTGGCAGCGAGCATGGAGCCCATTGTTTATAAAATTAAGATGAAAATGGATGTGGAGTTTATATTCACAGAGGAAGCTCTGCATCTTTAAGGCCTCCACTGTGCGGAGAGGAGAATGAGGGACCAAAATTGTGTAAACTCATGCTTTTCATACAGCCACCAATGGAGGCCAACTATGAAAAACCCAGCAAAGTGTCACATGACAAGGGTTGAGGATGAGCAGGTGGGCAGGTAGGTAACTGACACCTGGACTAAAACTGAATGATGAAGGGACATAAAAAGTTGGTACTTCTGATAGAGAGGGCTTTTGTTTTAACATAAAGCGTGTTTTATACAAGCAATAGTTGTCAAGACTTACTTGGCATTTATTTGTTGAGGACTTGTAATTTCACAAGCCCTATCAGTGGTCGAACCAATCAAAAGTTCTTGCTCTGGGGTCAAAGAATACTAGCCACAATCTAAATAAGTAAATTTATTAAGAAGAGTTGGACCCTCCAAAATCGGGGGAAAGTTAAATGTATTGTATAGGGGCAGACACCTGAAAGTGATCAGAAGAGGCAGATGCTAGATCAATATTTTGCATGAGGAGCAGAGTCAACCGTACCAGAAATGACATTTAAGAAGCCGAAAACAGGAAAAGGAACCAGTCGGGGGAAACCAGTTTCATAAGCTGAGCTAAGAATCCTCCTGCCTCAGTTTCCTGGGTACTAGGTACTAGGACTCTAGTATACACCACCATGCTTTAGTTTGCTAAGGAAACTATTTTAAAGAAGAAAGCTGCCTGGTGGTTCCACCGCACATTTTTAATTCCAGCTCTCTCTGGAGTCAGATAGGGCAGATCTCTGTGAGTTTGAGGCCAGCCTTGTCTACAGAGTGAGTTCCAGACCAGCCAACACTATACAGGAAGGCCCTGTCTTGAAAAACAAAAACAAATACCAAATGAAACCAAAAAAGCAGGGTGATGAGTGTAATATTAGATACCACACTTCAGTACAGGAAGTGATCATGAGGACAGGTGCAAGATCTGTATGGAGACATTCATAAAATGCTTCCCTAGTGTACAGATAAAGGTTCAAAAGGAGAGAGTACGGAATTCTTGGCTACATCAAGTAAAGTAGCACATGCCTTTAGTCCTAGCACTCGGTAGACAGGGGCAAGTGATTTCTGTGAGTTTCAGGCCAGCCAGGGCTACATAGTAAGACCCTGTCTCAAAACACAAAGGTTCCTGGATACAAAGACGAGACATCATATAGATGATAGTCTCCCCTGTGCTGATCCATGGAATTAACATGGTCTCAAACAAAATGCTTACCACTTACTGAGTCCTTACTGTATACCGTTACTACCTTTTTAGTTCTTGTGTTGACTGACCATACCAGATACTAAACTTTACCATATAAATAGAATGTGGGACCAACATGGTTATCAGGGTGTGAGTAGACAGCTCATTAGACAGAGTAGAGATTCAGGAATAGATTCAAATTCATGTAAGTATTTGGGAAATAATGAAGATGTTGTTAAAGGGAAGGTAGGATAGGTCATTCACCAAACTGGACCAGCTGTGCTGCTGTGCAAAAGAGATTAGCTGTGTTTCTTTCTTAAATTCGACTGAAATTAACTGTTACTTTTCTATTGCTCTGAAGAGACACAATGACCAAGGCCACTTGTAAAAGAAAGCATTTCATTGGGGCTTGCTTACAGAACTCTGAGGAAGAAGGGCCGTGTGCGGGTGGGTAGCCATGGGGCTGAAACTTTGATTACCTTCAAGCAGCAGACACACAGACTGGGTCTGGCTTAGGCTTTTGAAATCTCAAGGCCCTTCTTCAATGGCACACCTCCTAATCCTTCACAACAGTTCCAGGACAAACATTCAAACAGAAGAGCCTATAGGGGCCATTCTCTTTTGAACCACCAAAGTTAACCTTCCCTTCCCTACTGTCTTTAGGTGGAAGGAGGAGGAATTGATGAGACTCATGTGTCCTATGTCACAGTGAATGATAGTGTGTGTAGCTCCAGGATTCTGATGGTTTTGTTGGCACGGGCTTTGGTTATTTAGAGCCCCCCTCTCATCTGTCAGTACTTTTCGGGAGTAGGAAGGGAAAAATACCAAGGAAGGACTTAGTTAGCAATGTGTCCAGTGTTCTTCATGAAGCCATATTTAATTCTGAGAACTTTAGTCCTGAACTCACAGCCACAGCACTGACCGAAGATGTGGCAAAAGTGTGTGCCTGTGATTTCCTTCTAACACTCTGGGTTCAACACTGAAGTTGCCTGTCCAAGGTTTTAATAAGGAAACTAAACAGCAAGGGCCAGTACCTACTAGCATGCTGTACATGCATGGTGCATCTTGTTCTTTGAAATAAAAGAGGTGCGGACCTCAGGTTAATGGGGAAGAAGCAGGGGGATTTAGAGAGAAGAGGGCTTAACCAGAATTGCTTTTAAAAGTCAGCAGAGATGATTTGTCGGGCACGATTGATTCTCATTTTGTTCAGTATGAGGCTGTAACAGTCTGCATGTGTGGAAGTGTGTTCGTTTGTAATGTTGAAACACACCAAAGTGCTTGTCACCCATAGTTTAGGATGCTAGGAATCCTTTTTGTTGTTTCCTTGTATTTGTATCTTCTTTTCCCTGGAGAATCCATAAAAATTTAAACATTTGTAAGCTAGTGGTATTTGGGATGCACACGTCTGGCATTGGTCTGCCCTGACAGTTGACCTGGCTTTTGTCTTGTAGGCACACCAGCGGCCGGCTTCCTGGCAGGGCGTGGGAGCTGCTTACTGCAGTACGGTTGTGCCCTCTGATGGTGAGTTTTGGCAAATCTAGTTTTAATGTCTTACTTTTTTTTTCTTCTTTAACTTAGGGTTTCCATATTTTTCTTCCTTAGTCAACACATAAACTTATTTTTAAATAATTTTATTACATTTATTTATTTTAAGGGGAGGGCATGTGCATAACATGACACATATTTGGGGTCAGAAGACAACTTGAGAGGGTCAGTTCTATTCTTCCACCATGTGAGCTCTAAGGATTGAACTGAGATAATCCGGCTTTGGCAGCAAGTACCTTCTTTACCTACCTGCTGGACCATCTCTAGCCCGGCTCATTGATCTATAAACCATACTCTCACTTGTAGTTCTCTTGGAGATCAGGGGAACCAGATGGTTAGAGAGGGGCCTAGCGAATTCAGAGGCTAACCAGGAAAACCTAGCCTGTCCATCAAGTCCTCGTGGGCCCTTGATGATTGTTTGAGTTTAGAAACAGGGACCATAACTGCTCCAGCATCAGAGGGGTGCCACTTGGTATTTCCTAACTGTCAGGGTTTCACATCCTGGGTACTTATCAAATCCTGCAGCCCCTTCAGGGCCTCACGGGCAGTTCTGTGTCTGTGTGGCCCTCTGTCCTTGTCTCTTTCCTCATGCCCACCCCCCCCTTCTTTTAAAGGGTCCTTTTATTTTATTTTCTGTATATGGGTGTTTTGCTTGAATGTATGTCTGTGTACTTTAGTATTTGTATATCTGGTGCCATGGCGGTTATAAAGAGGGTCGTGTTTCCCCTGGAACAGGAGTTATAGACAGTGAAGAGCCTCCATGGAGTGCTGGGAATCAAACCCAGGTCCTCTGTGAAAACAAGTGCTCTTGACGTTGTGCCACCTCTTCACTCCCCCTGTCCCTGTTTAACATGGGAGGGGTTAGCAGAACTTGGGGATCGCATAGGATCCTTTGGAAATGTCCACAGTGCTGCCGATGGGCAACAGGACTGAAGGTGTTTATTTTTATGGTCGTGTGTTTCTAACTTTCACTACCAGTTCATTGCATTTCAGCTTACAGTGCTTGGCTACGGGGAAACTTTTCAATGTTTTTGTATAAGACTTAGTTTGATCTTGTTCATATGCAACTCTATAAGCATTAACTCATAGACAGCATGTATTAAAAGAGCATCTTGCAAATTCACAAGGACACCAAACCTGAAGAAGCCCGAGATGAATCATGCAATCCCTGGAATCTCGTGGGTATCATTAGCATGAGTGTCACAGTGCAACTGGAACTTCCCTGGTGCTGCTCTGTAATCTGAGTCCATAGATAAGCGTGTGTTCATGTTTGGTGAGTCCCAGCCTTCAGAGGAGACCTTTTGGTGGTCACTCATTTATAGGACAGAGAGACTGAATGGGAACTTAGGCCAAAAGCAAGACAAGAGAAATGCTACCTGCCATTCCTGCTGTCCATGTGTCCTGACAAACAGCTGCCACAGGAGTTACATATGTAAGTTAAAAAAACAACACTCAGCCTTCTTGCAGCTGGAGGACAAGCATGTGTCCCCAGTGTGTCTCCAATCAGGGCTTAGTGCCAATGTGTACCAGATACCGGAGGTTGTCACGTGGCCAAGAGCCATAGCGCCATGATACCTCTTACCCCCTCTCTCGAGCACCTCTCTAAAACAGGCATCTTTCTCTTCCTCCAACTCTGTCTTGTCAGGCACAAAGGCATGCAGGTCCACTGTGTCTGCACCTGTACCACTCCTGGGCCCCACTGCTTTCTAATGCTAGACACCATTGGCCCTTTCCAATTAAGAGATGTTCTCTTCCTGTAAGAAGTAATCCACAGTGCTGAGTCCCTTGGCTTGTGCCGACTAAGAGTATTTCATTAAGAAGTGGCTAGCCTCTATAATTTATGAAGTTACTATATATTCAATGTTATAACTCAGCATATATTTAGAAAATAAATATTTAATATCAACCAAATTATGCTTAAAGAGGAAGCCTGGATGCTGTTGGTGTGATATTCATTTGTGGTGATTGATTTAATGAGTCCATATAGGGATTTGTATTCATTTTCCTACTCATTGAATTTACTGTGTTCCTATATATTAATATGGAAGTACCCAGTTATTTAATAGTGATACAGTTGTACAAGGATGTGATTGTATGTTGTCTGAAATCATGAATGCCAGTAGGTTATCTTTATACTCCACAAGAAATGAAAGCCAGGGCTGGAGAGATGGTCCAGTAGCTAAGACCATGTCCTGCTCTTACACCCAAGTTCAGTTCAGTTCCCAGAACCTACATTGGGTGGCTCACAACTGTCTGGAACTTCATCTCCAGGGGAGCAGGCACTGCACTCATGTCTCATATTTACATGAATTCTCTCTCCCCTCTCTCTTTTTCTCACACACACAACACACACACACACACACACACACACACACACACACACATACACACACACACACTTTAAAAATAATTTTTAAAATAAAAGTATTCAAATTTTTGTTTATGTACATGCTGTTGGGACTAAGTCCAGAGTTTGGGCATGTTAAACAAGTACTCTGCTACTCATTACACCTCCATCCCAGGATATCAACTTTAAAATTAATTTAAAAAAAAAAAAAAAAAAAAAAAAAAAAAAAAAAAAAAAAAAAAAAAAAAAAAAAAAAAAAAAAACCTCCCAAATTTCTACCTCTACTTTTCCCTTAAGAAAACCTGCCTGGAGCTGTCAAGATGGCTCATTAGGTAAAAGCACTTTCCAGCCAGTCAGATGGCTTGAGTCCAGTTTGATTCCTGGTACTCATGTAGTAGGAGAGAACCAACCCCACCATTTGCTCTCTGACCTCCACACATAAGCCATGGCGGATACATATCCACAGACACACACGCAAAATAAATAAATTTTTTTTAAGTTATAACTTACACTAGTTATTAAGAAATAGAAGCCCAATATCATTTTGATTTAATACAGCTCAGTATTCTTGCTATATTAATCATACATTTTTATGTCATGCCCCCACCTGTGACTTCATGTTCTTGTGTGCATGCATGTGTGTGTGCATGTGTGCATATATGCATATATGCGTGTTGTATGTGTGATGCTAGAGAGTGAACCCAGAGCCTGACAAGTGCTAATTCAAACATACTACCACTCAACAGCCCTCAGGCTCTTATTCTGCACTGCAAAATTAATTTTTGCCTTAGGTCACTATATTAGTATATTAGAGTTTCTCTGCCTGATATATAATCACTCCAATAGATAAAGTTTAATCACCATTAAGAAACATTCTTACTATCATTCACTGTACTTTGTCATTATTCCAAGGTCATATTCAGTATCTCATGGTGAATTGACCTTCAGTTTTAAAACGTACAGCCTAAAATTATGCATTATATAATTATTATAAATTTAAGGATACTGCCTCTCAGTATTTTTATTAGCTATATCATTTGAAAGATCTTCTAAGAATTATTATATAATATCTGATATAAAACATACATTGTCTCAAACATTTAACTTCTCTACCAAAAACAGTCTAACACATTCTTCACCTAGGCCAGCTCCATACACCAAGAACCACACCTTCCTCTCTATCCAGAGAGTGAAAGGTGAGCTAGAGAAGGTAGAGAAAAATAGCCACGTCATGCCTCCAGTTGCTTTGTCCAGGAGCACAGACTGCTCACTGCACAGTGTAAGAATTATGGTGGAAACTGTGTCACTTTGCTCCACAAAGAGTGTGATTGCCTTATAACATTATCCAAGGGCAAATATTCTTCATAATGACCATCCCTGAAAATCCTGTTTAGTGATGTAGTCATTTGTGTGGTCAGCCCAGGCATATTACTTATAGTTCTTTGGCTAGGACCCGAGGGTGATGGCAGAGCCAGGTACACACCCAGTTTCCCCCACTTAGATTACTGTCCTGTCTCTTTTATTTTTATTTTTTTAGGATTTCATACATGGGCACTGTATTGATATCATTTCTACCTCTCCATTTCTTCTCTCCAACTCCTCCCTTGTCCCCTAACTTCTTCCTGTTATGATTGTTACACATACATGCGCGCACGTGCACACGCACACACACACCCCACCGAGCTCATTGAGTGTGGCATGTATGTACACGTGTTGAAGGTTGACCACTTGGGCTTGGATAACCCATCAAGGAGCTCATCCCTGGAGAAAACTGATTCTCAGCTGCCATTAGTTGTCTTTAGCTCTTCATCCTAGGCCTGGAGCCTGTGAAATTTCTCCAGTGCATGTTGGCATGTCACTAGAAAACACTAACTAGTGGAATGGGAGGGGGTAGCATTTATGTTCTTACTATTTATTTGTAAGAATTCTATATTAGTCAAGTTTCTCTAGGAGAACAGGCTGAATAGAATGAATATATATATATATATATATATATATATATATATATATATATATATATATATATATATATATATATAAGGAATTATTTGTCAGAGTGCCTTATTGGCAATGGCCCAGCTAGTCCAACAATGGCTGTGCCATGAAGGAAAGTCAAGAATCCAATAGTTGTTCAGTCCATGATGTTGGGTGTCTCAGCACGTCTTCAGTCTAGGTTGGAATCCTGAAGAAGTGGGTTCTAACACCAATGAAGGAATGAATACCTGAGCAGCAGAGAGATGAACTTGCCTTTGAGAATGAAGACAAGCAGGCAGAGAGCCCAAGTTTCCTTGTCTGTGTCCTGAAGACGTGGCCCAGATTTCAGTTGCCTTCATGCTTGTGCTTCAGGTGATTCCAGATGTGGTCATGTCAGTGAGCAAGGTTAGTTCTGTATCTGTGTCTTGGTTTTTGGAGACAGGGTCTTGTTATTAGAGCTTAGGCTGGCCTAGACCCCAGTGATTCCCTCATCCTTCAGCCTCCTGAGTACTAGGACTGTAGGATTATAGGCACCACATCCACCTCATGTCATTTCTAAAAATGGCTTAAGGGAGATTTCTTGAGTTGAGTGACACTGTTAGTAACCACTCAGGCACAGCTGGAGTTCTCCATTGTCATTACCATATCAAGTACATAGGTCACATCATGTACCAGGTACACATACCACATCACATGTTGAGTATATATGTCACATGTCAACTACACATATCACATGTCAACTACACATTTTTCATTTTAACTTCAAAAAGATGTAACAACAAAGAGAAATGACAATAAGGAAGCTGCTTAATCATGAGGTGACAGACGGCACAGCCTCTTTTTTTTTTTTTAACACAACCAGGAACTCACTACCAAATGTGTGGAAACAGAAGCACTTATATTTTTCTATTTAAAAGATGTGCCTGACATTTTGGATTTTTTTTTTCTGATAAACTGGGGTTTCAGTCTGATTCCTTACCAAAATGTAAAGCTGGACTTGGTCCATCACAGAACCCCTTTCTTGAAGGACTTGATAAGCCTGGATTTTCACCTTACATGCTGACAAGTGTGTGCAGGGATTTAGCTCGAAGGAGAAGCAGATGTGTCAGATTTCAGGTTTTAGCCTCTATTCCGAGGCTGCATAATTTTCAATATTTTGAGGGAATTAAAAACTCATTTCCCTTCAAATGAGCTTGATGAAATAACTGGCTTGGCCATTCCTGGTTTTTCTGTTGATATGCACGCTGATTCATAGCAACATTAAAAAAAAAAAAAACAAAAAACCCAAAACCTGAATGTGTGAGTTTCCGTTAGAGGCTGGAAAGGCCCTCTCTCACTGGGAATGGCTACCAACATCTTTGAAGGAACATTCAATTTCTTTGCTAAAGTAACCACTAGGGAGGGGAAAGACTTTGTTTTTAATTTACTGTAAGAAGGATTTTAGTAGTCTGCACAGATGGTGCACTCTCCATACTTAGCAACACAGATACTCAGATTGCCAAGGAGAAAGCAGCGCTGCCCATTGCAATAGGACCTTTTTATTCTTCCGCCTCATGCTGGCTCTGAAGATTCTTCTTCTAACAGGACAAAAGGCTTTGTTTCCGGGGTGTCTATGTCATGAGAACAAGCTTTTCTTTTGGTTTGCTGTTTTATCCACAGAGAGGATGGAAATATAAATTCTTTTCTTAGGCTTTGGCTGGGACTTTTGTATTAGAAGAAAAGGGATGAAGACAGTAGTTACTTCCTCATGGCTGGATTTACTCAGAAATGTGAGTGTCATCTTTGAAGTCTGGTCTGCCATGCAGCTAAGCTGTCTCTGAGTTAGGTAGTTAGACAAGGGTGAATCTGTGAATTGCCACAGCTGGAGGAAATATCTCTGTAAAGAATTACGGGAGAAAAGTCTGCCAGTTTGTCTGCAGGTGCTTAGAAAAAGCTCAGTGCGCTGAGTACTACTTTTGTTTGGAAAACATCAAATTGAGATGTGGGTTTGTAATCTCTCCATTTATGTTCTGCTATCACAGCCGAGGGAAGACTGCAGTCCCAGAGTAACGGGCCTGGGCATGCCTGTCCTCTGTCATTTGGCAGCGTGGCCCACACGTGTTTGCATTTCTTAGCACACCTTGTCATTGCCTGTCACTAACACCAAAGAGCAAGGCACAAACCTCCAGTGACAAAGACGATATTCAAGTCACCAGGTTCCGAAGCCAGGCCTTGTTTGAGTTTTTGTTTTTGAGACAGGGTTGCACTCAAGGCCTAAGCTGGCCTTGAACTCACAGTCTCCTGCCTCAATTCCCCAATGTAGGGATCATTGCCCTGGGCCATTGCACTCCACCTGGACCTTTGCTTTCTTTACTCACTCAAATAATAGCAGCCGCAACATGATCGATCCTTCGTATAGAGTTAAATTTTACTAAATTATATTTTTAGGATTAATTTTTAAATTTTGTATGGTTTATTTCTTTTGAAAAAGACAAAATATTACTTTGGTTTAAAACGAGTTTTAAAAAAAAGCTTTCTTGGGCATTTATTTTTCATAGGCAATATGAAAGAAATTAGTGGCCACTGCAGTAAAATAAATTATATGTAAAGGTTTTATGTGCAGGTTGTTTATATTTTCCCCCCAGGAAACTGAGCTAAAGAGGTCTATACTTCATTGAGTTCTCAGAGGTCAATTAACCAAAAATATTAAGAAATGCCAACTAAAGTCATATAAATGTTTCTAAAAACACAGAGTCAGGGCTGGAGTGTCAGTGTAGCCAATAAGAGTGCCCCTTGTTCCCTCTCTCCCCTCCCCTCCCCTCCCCTCCCCCCTCTCCCCTCCCCTCCCCCCTCTCCCCTCCCCTCCCCTCCCTCTCCCCTCCCCTCTCTCCCCTCCCCTCCCTCTCCCCTCCTCCCTCCCCTCCCCTCCCCTCCCCTCCCTCTCCCCTCCTCCCTCCCCTCCCCTCCCCTCCCCTCCTCCCTCCCCTCCCCTCCTCCCTCCCCTCCCCTCCCCTCCCCTCCCTCTCCCCTCCTTTTTCTCTCTCTTCCTAGTCCTTTTCACCTCCCTTACCCTACCCCTTCCTTCCCTTTTCCTCTTTCCTGACTACAGATCCTCACTCTGTAGTCCATGACATCCCGGAATTCTGTATGCGGCTCAGACTGGCCTTAAATTCAGAGCAGTCTCCCTCCCCTAGACTGCTGGGTGCTGGAACCATAGGCATGAACCACAGCACCTGGTCTTTTCACTGCCATAGCTCTGCCCTTCCCAGCCTATCACACAGCTGGAAGCCCAGAGGCAGCCTTTTCAGATGGACTTCCTTCCTCACTTAGTAATGCCCATTTGACTTCATTCATCTAACCAGGAACAATGGCACATCCCTGTGCTGTTGCTGACTCCTTTGAGCCAGTTAATTTGAAATGAGCCTGAGCATCATAACCACCCATCTCAGGAAAAGAATTTTCCTCCATGGCTTTTCATAATTTCCTAGCTCAGTTATTTTTAAAAAGGCTTTGGAGGAGTAGGGCTTTTTTCCTTAAGGTGTATTTATTTCTATTGTATGTGAATGGGTGTTTTGCCTACATATATGTCTGTGCACCATGTGCATTTAGTGCCCACGGAGGCCAGAAGAGGGTCTTAGATCCCCTGGGTCAGTAGTTACAGAATGTTGTGAGCCACCATGTGGGTGCTGGGAATTGAACCCAGGTTCTCTAGAAGAGCAGCCAGTGTTCTTCATCTCTGATCCATTTCTCTAGCTTCTTTAGGAGTAGATTTTTGAGAAAGGTCTTTCTTCCTTGCCTAGGTTGGCCTTGTACTTGCTATACATGTGTTTGAATTCAAGATCCTTCTATTTATACCTCCTGGGTACCTGGACTGAGGGATAAATCCACACACCTGGCCAAAGGGCTGTTTTTATTTCTTCTCTTTAGCACCAAACACTAAGTGGTCTGTCTCCTCTGGAGACAAAAAACATGAGGGGACAGGTGTCTCAGGGAGGTAGTTGTAGTGGAAGAGGCTACAACCTAGGTAGTGTTCACACTGGCCTGAGTCAATGGAAGGGAAGGCTTAAATCAGTGATGGGGTCTGCAGGATAATCCACTAAAATACAGAGGAAAAAATAGAGCATGTACGCATGCTCCAAGTACCAGATTGACTGATGTCACTGCCTCCCTCTCACACACTCGAAGCCCAAAGCTCGGGAACAGTGCTACCACATTCACCTCAGGTCTGCACCTACCCAATCCAACTAAGAACTCCCTGACAGATGCACCCACGACCAACCTGATCTAGACAAGCCCTCTTTGAGGCTTGTTTCCCAGGTTACTCTAGGCTGTGTCTAGTTGGCCCTTAGACCTAACTGTGACAGCTAACTGTAAACATTTTGGGGGCAAATGCCAGGAAACCTGGTCAACAAGAAATAGAGTTTTGTTTTTGTGATAGACGGTGAAACTTTGACCATTTCTGTCCCCACAGCAGTTCCACGGTGCAGCCAGCGCCAGTGCAGAGCTGAGACTCTTTTCTCCCCCTTGTCTTGAGTGGGACAAGTCATTTTTGTCCTTGTGGCATTCAGAGGGATGACGGGGATTTTCCCTGGACATGTGTGATACAACTTAAGACTTCGATTCTAGAAAGAGCAAAAGAAACTTGTAAACCAGAAATGCTATTCATACATGTACTGAGTCTTCTCAGCAGCCGTGAAGGACATGAACAGAGTTGAAGGATGGGTGAGAAACACACGCAGGGTCAATTGTGTCCAGTTAGCCTGACCATACCCATGGCGTTGCCTTCTGGTGGAGCTGAATATTACCAGATCTGAGACTCTGCCACTCATAATGTTGCTGCTCTTCTACTTTCTGTACCCGAGCGTGTGTTTAGCTTTTTATCACTCAGAAATTAAAATGGGCCAAAACCAAAATATACTTAAGGTTACTTTCACAATAGCACCGTCAAAAACATTAGTTTAAAATATAAAATATAGAAAAGTTAAGGTGAGGCTTCATTTCTTGTCAGGTGTTATCTTTTGTCTCTGTCTCACTGTGTATGTAGACCAGGCTGGCCTGGAACTCAGACATCACCTGCCTCTGCCTCCTGATAAAGGAACTCTTCACCACACCTGGCAGGATTATATTTTAACAAAACCAAAATAAAAAATTGAATTCCCTATTTAATTTTTAGCAGAGTAGAAGGTAAGAGGATGACGGTGATTGTGGCCTGAATAAGAATGGCCCCTGTAGGCTCATATATTAAATGTAGTCACCAAGGAGTGGAACTGTTTGAAAGGATTAGAAGGCTTAGGAAGCGTGGCCTTGTTAGAGGAAGCATCTTACTCCAACAAAAGTTCTAATGAGTCAGTCACTCTCTCTCTCTCTCTCTCTCTCTCTCTCTCTCTCTCTCTCTCTGTGTGTGTGTGTGTGTGTCTCTCTCTCTGTGTGTCTCTCTCTCTCTGTGTCTCTCTCTCTGTGTCTCTCTCTCTCTCTGTGGATCAGGATGTTAAAAGGTCTGCATGCCACCATACTCCCTATCATGATGATAGTGAACTAAGTCTCTGAAACTGTAAGCCAGCACCCAATTAAGCACTTTCTTTTGTAAGAGTTGCTTTGGTAATAGTTTCTCTTCACAGTAGTAGATCGACTAAGGCGAGGGCCTTTGCTTACCACAAAAGTTTTCTGCCACTTATCATGAGTTAATTATTTTCATAAACGGATTTTTAAGAGAACTAGGAAATTAGGAAACTAGAATTGGGAAAGGTGGAGGCCATGTCACTGTTTCATCATACACTGAAGGATACCTTTTCACTTTCATAATTTAAACCTCACAATATCTTAATGACAATATTTTGTATAATTTGAAAGAGTCACTTGTCTAATAATTCACCTCAGGTGCACAATAAAATACTTAGTTGGTGTAATTAAAATCAACTTAAATTACTGGTAAGAAAGACTCAAACAACTGTTTATCAAATTATTGATATGAATAAAATGTTTATATTCACATATTAATCTGGAGGGCTGTCAAGATGCCTCAGCAGGTGAAGGCAGAAGGAGAGAACCAGCTTCTGAAAGTTGACCTCTGACCTCTACACACATGCCTTATGTGCACATAAACATAACCAAATATTAATATGGAAAAACATATTTTCTTCTTTGTGTGTTTGTGTGTGCTAGAGAGCAAACCTAAAGCTCATACACGGCAGCCAAGTGTCCCACTACGGCACTCCCCCGCAACCTTAGTGGAGTTTTTCTTTTGGTGGGGATTACATGTATGTATTAGAGGGGTCACTCACACCGTGACACACATGTGGAGATCGGAGGACAATCAACAGAAGTTAATTCTTCGGCCATGTAGTTCCTGAGGCTCAAATTCAGATCATCAGGTTAGCCCCAAATGCCTTTAACCTCTGGACCATCCTGTCAGCTCAACACTGGGTGTTTTGAAACAAGATATTGTTCTGAGCTTCAATTTACAGGGTAGATATTCTCTGTGTAATTGTTTACCTATGTTGGTATGGTCCAGTGTGACTTGCCCCGACCAAAACTCTCGTAGAGGCTTATTTCCTTGATGCTGTGCTGTCGGTGTGAGACCTTGGCCTGAGAATGGATGAAGTTCTATAGAAATTGGGCTTTTCCTGTAGAACTTGTTTGGTTCCCCCAGAGCAGACTGTTACAAAGCTGGGCTACCCCTTCATCCCTTCTGTATGAATCCGCTTGTTGTTTCACACCTGTTCTTGCTGCGTAATGTCATCCGCCATGTAATGAAGCCACACGATGTCCTCAGCAGATGTTTACAGGCTGTGAGCTAAAGGAGTCTCTTTTCCCTACAACTGTAAGATTAAACTTAATCGCAACTATTTTGTCATGACGATACAAATAACCCAAGACATGGTCATTTTTCAAATGAAAAATTATACAGATTCTGTGTTTTTAATGTCAATATATTATGACTGTTTTAAAGAAAGAAATATTTTACATAAGTGACTCTTCAGAGGTTATTTTGAAGCAAGAACATTTTATTTACATGTGTTAATTGTGGGCACTCCAAGAATGTTTCTGTACATAGAAAGAAGCTTTTTGTCAGCACCAAAATAAAAGTTAGTTTATTCTACTAAAGTGATAATTTTGTGTTTGGCCTAACATATAGTTTGACTAAAAATCATGTTCGTGAGTGTAGTACTATTAAAATATTTTTCTCCAGATGTAAAGCCAGTAAAAGTATCTGAGACACTACTGAAAAGAATAACCTATATTGCAGGAACTTAGAAAATAGAACAGATGCAGGATTGTGCACATTAGTGCTTGTGCAGATGATGCTGCCAAAATTGTTCATCTCCCCAGTGAATCTGTTTAATTCTAAACAGAACCCTACAGAGACTGATGAACTTGTCAGAATTCCTATGAGCGAGTAAAACTGTACAGACAGCTCAGACAGATGTGGGGTGGGAGAGCAGAATGGGTTAGAGATGCTTTTAAGGTAGGATGAAAAGCCATAGTTTACTTATTTTATTTTTTCTGTAAATTATTGATTTGCCTGCATGTCTGTCTGAATGTGTCAGATCCCTGGGAACTGGAGTTACAGACAGTTGTAAGCTGTTATGTAGATGCTGGGAATTGAACCTGGGTCCTCTGGAAGAGCAGTCAGTGCTCTTAATGGCTGAGACATCTTTCCAGCACAAAGTAGGGTGGAAAGACTGGGTTACTATTAGTGGGGAGTGGCAGATTCTCACAGGAGGGGCAGTCAGATACTAAGTAGTTTTCTTGCTTGGACAGAAACTAAACAGTGGTCTTCATTGAGATGTGGATGGTTAGAGAGAAATGAATTCTGTTTGGGGCTATGAGTTTGTAGTATACTCATGGAAAGCTCATGTGTCCCACACAACTGATGGAGGCGTTGGGACAGCACCAGAATTTGCATAATTTGAATTTGGAAAGATGTGAAATTGCCTGGAGATTCTGTGGGCTGGGAAGCTGGATTCTGAAGCAAAACTCTTAGAAACTTTTGAGGAATGTATAGAGGAAGATCTGCCTATGGCTAACAATTAGGTCTAGACCTACATAGTGGTGCACACCTTTGATCCCAGGCTCAGAAGGCAGAGCCAAGGAGATCTCTGTGAGTTCAAGGCCAGTCTGGTCTACATAGTAAGTTTCAGGCCAGACAGAGTTATGTAGCAAGATCTTATCTCAAAAAGCAGAAATGAAACAAAAAAAATTTTTTTTTTAAATCAAAACAGGGAAATGCAGTGCCATCAAAGCTAAAAAAAAAGTTTTCAACCAATGGAATAATTATATCATTGAATACTGCTAAAATAAGCTAGTCATAGGCTGCAATCACTAGATTAGCAGCCCAACACCATATGTGATCTAAGAGAAATGATTGTTGAGTGAGACACTGTAGCACGTGTCTGTAATCCTAGCACTCAGGAAGCTGAGGAAGGGAAACTAAAGAAATCCACTAGTCAGGCTGGAGAGATGGCTCAGTGGTTAAGAGCACTGACTGCTCTTCTAGAGAGCCTGAGTTCAATTCCCAGCAACCACATGGTGGCTCACCCCCTTCTGGCCTATAGGGATACGTGCAGGCAGAACATTGTATAATAAATAAATCTTTAAAAAAGAAAGAAATATATGCACTAGTCAAACAGTTCAACTGTGGTTCAACTGTGACACTTCTGGTCTTGTTGGAATCTAATTCCTTTAATTGTAGAAGAAAAAGGTTGCCAAGGAAGAATGCATGATTCGCTGGCCTCCTGATATTAAAACCATATAATTGTATCTCACTTTTGTGGTGCCCAAAAGTGGGAAATTTGTGAAGAGACCGTAAGCCACAGAAATCATCTGTCTCATGAAGTTCAGTTTCAGGGTGCTTTGCAAATCTCGCCCTCAGACACTGCCTTGAATCTTTTTCATGAAGTAGCATTTGATCCATAGAGATGATTTTACCCGTTCTTTTGAGCAATAACCAAACCATGTAAAACTCTGCAGTGGTTTGTTGGTGGTAGCTGGTCGGTTGGTTTTTGTTTTTGTTTTGTTTTTTTGAGTCAAGATCTCAGAGAACCCATCCTGACCTGGAACTTGACTGTGAACTGATCCTCCTCCATCCACTTCAAAAGTTCTGGGATTCTGTACCACCACCCTGGCTAAAGAGGGTGGGGGGAGAATGGGGTGGGGGGCGGGTTACAAGCATTTGGGTTTTAAACATTTGACCAACTAATAAGCATGTGTTTTACCACAGACCTTCCTTTTCACATCTTCCTCTCACCCCACCCCTAACTCCTCCCACCTCACCCCACCCCTCCTCACTCCTCCCCACCTCTCCTGGATCCATGGGTGTTGCTCTGTTCCCAGTCTAGCAGTGCCAGAGTTCAGAGCTCTGTGCTGCCCTTCTTAGCCTATGTAATTTCTGTTTTATGCTTAAAGCTCTTTTCACATTCTGGATGGCTGTAAGTGTTTATGGTGGCAGCCCTGTAACTTCTAAGTCTCTTTGAAGCATGTTTCCAGAGAAGAGGAAGTATGTGACCCTTCTTATAAAGGCCTGTCGCAAAGGTTCTCTTTAACCAGCCCTCTCTTGACCTGTTGTTAGACTTGACAAACTTTGGTAATAATCCTAGGTTGCGAACTGAGAAATCTAACATTCATATTGCAATCAGTGTGCAGGAGAGAGGGGGACCTGGGAACGCTTTTTAAAGCTGTATTACAATGGAGGTTTGTATTTTCCATACAGAGTTGCTAAAAGCTTTTCTCTTTTATTCCTTCAAAGGGCTTCACATTCTCTAAAAGAAGACCTTAAGCTAGATGCAGAGGATCTTCATTCTCCCTGTCAACTTCCTCTCAGTTATTTTAAAGACAGTTACCTCTAGGCATTTAATGTTTTGATGAAATGTTCCAAGCCTTAGCTGAATAATGCTCAAAGAATTTAATCTTTTATTTAAATTCCCTTCTGCCTCCTTTAGAGGCCTGTGGTTAGCTGGTCTTTTGCATAACAGAAGGAAGATAATTGCAGTGAGGATGACAACTGAATAAGTTAATCACTTAATTTACCCTGATACCATCACTGCTGTCTATAGCCTGCCAGCCTATCAGAGGCTCTAAACCTGGGTGAAGGATTCTCTTTGAAAAGGAAAATGATAAACTTTTCAAATACATTTAGATGTTGCAAATCCATGTTGTGTGTAAGTTGTTGACCTATTCCTTAGAATGTGTACTAATTTCTTATACTTTCTATGTCCCATTTCAAATCGTGTATCTGTGTCTGTGAACTCCAATGGGAATGTCTGCCCAGCTATTAACAGCTGTGATACACACAACCTTTCGGTGACAAGTTTCAGATATCTGGATAGCAAGTGCATAATCCTATGGTCCCAGCCCAAGGGAAGCAAATGGCTACAGTCTTTTCCTCAGTTTCTCAGTGGGGGTAGCTGCTAGACTCTAGCACAGAAGAGACACCCCAGCCTGGGTCTGCTATGAAGTGAAGGGGCAGACCAGGGTTACTGACCGAGCCTCCCAGGCAGCTGGGATTGTGTGAAGTGACCCTGAGAATGGAGCTAGAGAAGACCCAGGTCCAGGTTCTCCAGATGAGACAACAGACCAAGGGGATTATGGGATAGCAGTCCTGAGGAAGGGGTGTGAAGAAAGTACTCCTGAAATCTGCGCAGGTTCCCATGAGCCTGTTTAAAATCTAATGCACAAGAGAGACTAGAACTTTCTCAGAAGTTATTTCTACCAGGAAATATAAGATGAATGAATCTCAGTGTTCATATGAGGCTAGACATCATTTTCTCTTCCTCCAGGCAGAATAAAGACCATCACCTACATCCATAGACACTTAGCAGAAATTTCCAGAAAACCACCTAGGAAGTAGCCCCACAATCAAGGATACTCTCTGACTTGAAAGAGTTAATCTTGAAAGGTTAAAATTATTATATATAATTTTACTCTACTCAAAATACAAGTGCTTATCAGTACATAATTGAGAGTGTATAACCAGTGACCAGATTAACTAGACATGGAGCAGCAGGAAAACATCCCCCAACTTACCTACAGAGACCCAGAAATTACAGAGAAATCAGTACCAGGAGTGTTCAAAGGGCTGCTGTAACATTCAGGAGGGAAAGAAAAATGTGTAACATCGAGTGGAATGAAGCTATAAGAACATTCAAATAAACTTGTGGAGATTTTTTTTTTATCTGAAATTTAAAAACAGAAAACAGAAGGGATAAAAACAAATGCAAAACCCAGAGGGAATTAGCAAGAGATAATGCTGTGAAAGAGAGGTCTGTATCTCGGGGATAGTGTTTAAACTGGAACCCTACAACATAAGAAGAAGGGCTCAGAGCTCTGAGACAGTACCAGAAGACTGAACAGAAGCAGTGAGGACTTTCAGGAAGAGGGCTGGAAGACAGAAAGAAGATTAAATAATGGCCAGCTGTCTGACAAGTTTGGTGAATACTGTGACTGCGCAGATCTAAGCCAGCCATTTCCAACCTCAAGGCAGGCCATGATCTGACCATTGAAACGCATGTTAAACAGGAAGTGTGAACAACACAGAGGAATACAGTATTACAG
Organism: Phyllotis vaccarum; assembly: GCA_033318265.1. Classification (NCBI taxonomy): domain Eukaryota; kingdom Metazoa; phylum Chordata; class Mammalia; order Rodentia; family Cricetidae; genus Phyllotis; species Phyllotis vaccarum. Next base: position 80,312,099 of record JARWLC010000010.1, on the reverse strand, counting down.
CACATAGGAGAATAAAATGCCATATGCCCCAACTCCTTATTTCATGTAAGACATGACAATTCAGTTAGTTCTTCAAAAAGTGCCAAAAAGGGGGAAAAATCTGTCAGCTAGATTTTCTTTTACAAACTAAAAATATCTTTCTCAAAAATCAAGGTGCAGTGACTTCTTCAGACACAAAAATGGAAAGAATTCATTGCCATGCATTTGTGCAACACTGATATTTTAAGGGGGCTCTTCGGACAAAAAGGAAACAGTGACTTAGAGCGTTGAATGTAATATCAATGTTCTGCAAATAGCCTTTATATTATTTAGAGAATAATGGACATTCTGTTCAGTATAGGCACAAAGATTTCCTAAACACTGATTTGTAGGTGATTGAATCTCCCCCACAGAGATTCTGGCTGTCCCGCAGAAATGTCCCACACGGAGGCTTTTTTAAACAAGTAATCATAGAAGCTTTAGACCAGAATAGGCCACTTTCTGTGAGTAGGTGCAAAGATAAATTGCAGTGCATCTGTGCATCCAAATAGTACTTGGCAGAATGGAGATATCAGGGTGAACCCATTATTTTTCGTGCTAACCTAAAAATGTAATTTAAAAAGAAACCACTCAGTAATACAAATGAGTGAACTACACTTGCATATAGCCTGGATGCATCTCATAACCATGCCAAGGGAAGGGCACCATATATGAAGTTAGGAGTCATATAGTGCCTGCCAGTAATATGCTACAGAGTCAAATGCAGTAGGCTCTAAAGGCAAATGGCAAAGCTCCAAGGGATCTGCAGGGGTGGGTTGAAAGGCTCTGAAGGTGTAAAGGATAACATTCTCGAACTTGAGACACGTCAGAACTCATCAAATGTCCATTGAAAATAAGAATTGTTGGGATTTGCTGTTAAAACAAAGAACTTGGGTGTAAGTGACAAATCTGGAAAGTTCAATGCTTTCAGAATCTCCAGAACAGTTTCTTCTTATCTAATTTTGAGGGGTGCGATGCTTTTGAGAGTAACAGAAGGCGCCTTTTGATCCACAGAGGGAGCTCATTATCAGGATGTTGAATGTTCTGAGTGGTTTGTTACATTTTTTCCCTGCAACATCTCTGAGAGTTAGGAACCCACTCTCCATGTGGGGGCGGGGGGAAGGTAAAGCTCATAGAAGTTATGTAATTCCCAGAGATGCTGAGCCAAGATCCAATCCCAAATTTTACTCCAAAGCCTATTTTTCCCTCATGCTGGCATCATCTTCAAATGTTTAGCTGATAATGTGAGGGTTTGAGCTGAAAACTTTGCTTTAAAAATATATCTGAAAATTATTCTTAGAAAATATTTTTCTGGAATTCATTTTACTAAGGCTCTGTGCATCAAAATTGCCAAAGAAATAAAAAAAGGAAAGAAGGAATGCCATCCGTTGTGTAGAGATCCCTCGGTTGGTGGCTAACAATGCTCCTCTCCATACATTTCTCCTGTGAAATTCTCTTGAGCTCATTCACTTGGCCTCACACACCCAAAATGGGCTCGTTCCTGTTTTAACACATTACACATCATGTTGTGAATGTTTAGATATGTTATACCTTAACACCATCAGTTTATCATTCTGAAGAAGAGCCTCAGTTATTGATAGACCTTGGGGAGCATTTTGAAAAATTCTGAGTCCCAAGATTGACATACCCCCCCCCCACAGGCAGGGTCAATCATCTCCATTTTTGGCTACTTAAGAAAACCTTGCCAGGACTAGGACTCAGCTATACCAAGAGCTCCCTGTGCTACAGTCCACAAGGGCCTCTCCTTGGCCCACTTAGAAGACAGCTCCATGTGCTTTTTCTGTATCTGAAAAAATAGAACCTTGGTCTATTAATCCCCCATGAATCTGTTCCTAGACTAACTCCTTTTAAAACATCTTAAGTCACGCATGGTGGTCCCAGCACAGGTAGAAATGATGATGATGAGATTTTTGACTTAGGGTAAAACCTAACTGTCATGTGTTTGTGGGTCCTTTTGCTCAGATGTGACGGTGGTTTATCAAAATGGGTTACCCGTGATATCTGTGAGGCTACCATCTCGGCGCGAACGCTGCCAGTTCACACTCAAGCCTATATCCGACTCTGTCGGTGTGTTTTTACGGCAACTGCAAGAAGAAGACCGGGGAATCGACAGAGTTGCAATCTATTCACCAGGTATAGACGCCACCATCTTTAATTCTCACCTCCTGCGCATGCCCCGCCCCAGACAGCTCAGTGCAGAAGAATATTGCGCTATTAACTTTAGAAAACATGGGAGTTTTTGCTTTGCAAATGTGAGTCCTTCTGTCCTAGGCTTCCTCAGGACATAACTGTTCAATGTCAGCAGATGTGTGTCCACAGGGAGTCTCATTTGAAAGCAGCTCACACCGAATGCCATCACAAGGACAAGCAGGCAACCACATTTCATGTTATTGAGGCCTCTTGCCATTACCATAGGTACAGAATATGTTTCTCCAGTAGTTGAGCCCTCAAATGATAGAGTCTGTGATTTGAGAATATATAATAGGACACTAAAATCTCTCATTTGATGTAACATCTGTTTAGTAAAGTGCTAAAAATTGTTTTCAATTTGACTTAGAAAATCTTTCAAACCTACAGAAAGATTGAGAGACTGTAACTACCTATTTACCCTTGGCTTGGTGTCACCAGCTTCGGCAGCCACCAACGTCTGCCCTTTGAGTATTAACTTCTGTGCATCAAACACTCCAAACTCATCTAGTAATATACTTGGTAGATCTGTTTGGTTCACTTGCTCCCCATCGCATCCTCCTTACTGAATTAATTAGCAACTTATCAGTATCTGGGCTGCCAAGTACCATGTGATCAAAAGCTTGAAGTCTGTTCCTCACCCTGCTTCCTGCTCCTAGCTTAAAGGTCCCCACCCTCCTCAGGTGACTCCAGATTCCAGCTGAGCCCTGTGGGTCTGTGACCAGCAGTTACTTCACTTGTTCCCACAGCTGCCAGAAAAGCAATTGGTAAATCTTCAGAGCTGGCCTAAACACAAAGAGCATTAGACAAGCTGATCTACGTTTAGCATACATCTTGGGGGGGGGGGGGGGCGGTTAAGCAAAGGTTAGCAGAGAAGTGGGAGAGAGCACTTAATTTTTGTTGTTCTATTGTTTTTTATTTCTTATTTTACATACCAACCTCCATTCCCCTCCCCTCCACCAACTCACTGCCCTCAGCCTCTGGTCACTCCACCCCCTGTCCACTCTTCAGAGAGAGTAAGGCCTCCCATGGGGAGTCAACAAATACTGCAAATCAAGTTGAGGCAGGACCAAGCCCCTCCCTGAGTATCGAGGCTGAACAGGGTGTGGTGCTCAGACTGGGTGGTCATCCATTTGATAATGGGAAGGATAGTTCAGACACCTGAGAGAGAGCACTTTAAAGCTGTTTGAGATATGGAGGATTTTGTTGCTGCTTTGATGTTTTTCTGACTATTCTTAAATAATTATGGGTCAGTGGCTGACCAGTTTCATTTAAAATCTCCACAGATGGCGTTCGAGTTGCTGCCTCTACGGGAATAGATCTCCTCCTCCTTGACGACTTTAAGCTGGTCATTAACGACCTAACGTACCACGTGCGGCCACCAAAGAGAGGTAAAAAGAGCCTCAGTAAGGCTTTGTAAATGTGGGAAGGTCTTTGGAAAGAACTTAGTGTTTCCATGATTAACCCTGAGAAACAGACATGTGACCTTCACACTTTACATACAGCGAGCCTGGCGATAGCGTCCACCTCAATAGTTACTGTGGTGTCATTGTGTCTCACTTACCTGAAGCTCCTTCCTGACACAGTTTGTCTCTTCTTTCTTTAAAGTTTTTATTATCATTATACATGTGTGTGTGTGTGTGTGCACATATATGTATAAGTGTGCATGCGCGTGTGTGTGTATGAGTATGTGTGTGCGCATGTGTGCATGTATGTGTGATATGTGTGGAGATCGGAGAACAACACTTATTTCTTTCTTTCCACCATAAAGTCCTTCAACTTGAACTCAGGTCCTCAGTGGGCTGCAGTTTCTTTACCCACTGAAACTACCCACCAGCCTTTTGTCTCCCTTGCAGATGGCTTGCAGTTCCAGAGGAATCCACCCATCATGGCAGGGACATATTCTTACATGTTAAACTAAGATGGAGAAAATCTTTTTATTTTTAAATAAAGGGTTTCTTTGCTCTGCTAAACACTGTTCCGGGGATTAGTCATTTGTTTCTTCAATGGTTGAAGTTCAGCAGTCTGAAGTCAGTTGTGTAGATTCTTGGCCTCCAGTATGATTAGTAAATCCAATGGAGTTGTAAATATAAACTGTATTTGATACACCCTACTTACCAAAATAATGTCTTCTTTTCTTTTCTTTCTTTCTTTCTTTTTTTTTTTTTTTTTGTTTTGTTTTGTTTTGTTTTGTTTTTTCAAGTCAGTTTTACTGCATGGCCCTGGCTGTCCTAGAACTCACTCTGTAGACCAGGCTCTACCCACTTCTGCTTCCCTAATGCTAGATTAAAGGCATGCAACACCACCACCCAGCAAAGATTATGTCTTACTTTAGTTTATCTTAAGTGTCTCCAGAACTTTAATACATCAAATATGACTGAACAAAAGTGCCTCACACAAAGCCTACTTTGTAAAATCTTGATAATCCCATGTATAATACACAGCAGGGTATTTTTTAGACATAATTGGATGCACATATGTAAAATAGAACATTAAAAACAAAACGCTGACATCGAGTATAACATACAATAGATTATGGGTTGATTGTCTCCAGGATCACATGGTTGACAGGAAGCAGCAGCTGGCGGTCTCTGCCAGACAACACTAGCATGGAAAAATATCAGATCTCAGAATGAGAACCTTGGTTCCTGCCAAATGAATAGTGTCTTCTCCCCACTATAAAAATCAAAATGTTCTGTGCTTTGAGGCCTTCTATAGTCCTTAGGAATTCCCAGCATACACATACTTACTTTTGAGTGAGTTAAAAGTGTGAGGTGCTCAGCTTTGGTGCACATTTCAAGAGCGTACCAAAAATACTCAGTAGTAAAGGCAGTGTTTTAATGGCCTCTGTTATACGAACACATAAAATGCACACTTCAGTATTACCGGCTTTCCTTTTCATCCCAGGCTCCAGTATGGCTTCTGTCTTTTTGGACCATTTTCCCTCTTTGCCCTGAGATTCATTGTCACTTGCTATTAATGCCTCTTCCATAGTCACTGTTCCCTGCACTAACCTCCTAGGATATCTCTTTTTAGTCCTGCTCTTAAGAATTGGCTCTAAACCAGATGCAGTGGTGCAGGCCTTTGATTTCAGCCCTTGGGAGGCAGAGGCAGGCAGATCTTTGAGTTCAAGGCCAGCCTGGTCTACATGTTGAGTTCCAGGATAGCCAGGGCTACACAGTGAGATCCTGTCTCACTGAAAGATGGATCTTCTGGAGGACCCAGGTTCTGCTCCCTGTACCCACATCAGGCAGCTCACAGCTGCGTATGACTCCAGTTTCAGGGACTCCAACCCCCTCTGGCTTCTATGACATAGTACGCACACATAAATTTAAATAAATAAGTACTCTTGGAGAAGAATTGGCTCTATCATAGAAAAAGTTCAGACTGAAAGCCTGAGTAGACATACCATATATTAGTCCACATCGACCTTCCCTTCACACACACACACACACACACACACACACGCACACGCACGCGCACGCGCACGCACACGCACGCACACACACACGCACGCACACACACACACACACACACACGCACACGCACACGCACGCGCACGCGCACACACACACACACACACACACACACACACACACACACACACACACACACGCACGCACACCCTTCTACCATGATGCCTTTCTCTCCATTCCTTCCTCTCCTCCGTGTTCATGTTAAAATCATCAGGTCAGCTCAGCCATGGCACCCTAAAACATCCAAACAAACCAGAAGAGATTAACCTGAGGATTCTGCTTACTCTCTTTCTCTGTAAGTGTTCTCTGAGCAGGCGGGCACTGTGACTCAGGCTATTCTATGTTGAAGGGTTGAGTAACTCAACAGGAGCATTGTGACTGTTCCAAGGCCAGATTCTCTTGTCTAACAACAGGAAAAGAGTGAATGAAGGGCAGCCCTCAGCAGAGTAGATGTGGGTTTCCCTATACAGTGGTACAAACTAAGAGTTTTCATTTGAAATTATGCCTAATCCAATGACTTCTCAGAGTTTTTCAAACAGAAGATCTTTGGGTTTTGTTTTGTTTTGTGTAAGAAGGCTGCTCAAGCCGCGGAAGGAAAACTATAGTAGAAACTGACCATCAGAGGCATCATATTTGATTCACAGGTGATTTTTTTCTTTGTCTGCGGCTCAGATTGTGAGATACTTGCTCAGCTTCCCTAGAAGTGGATCGGGATATGAAGATCTGAGGGGTCAAGAGTCTGAAATTTATGGAGATAACTGTAATCCAAGTGGTGGAATTTGGTAAACTCAGCAGTATTCTTAAAGACTTTTTGTTATGTTTTTGGTCTTCTGAGTTGGGATCACTATAGAGCCCAGACTACCATCAAATTATTAATCCTACAGCCCTTCCCCTACTGTTTGGAGTGTATATGTTCCACCATAGGTGGCTTACTATATAATTTTAAAGAACTGTGTGTGGCAGTGTATTGTGGCTCTTGAGAGCTAAAAATACTCAGAATGTCTTATAAACTACGAGTTCACACGTACCAGGCTCTGAGGACAGAGGACTCATTCATACCAAGTCCAGTATGGCCACATGCCATGTATACATGGGGTAGCAGACTGAAGGTGTTATGGATCCTTAGGTGTTGACAGCCTTGTGCCTCAGCCAGGGGAACAAGAGGCCCTGTATTCTCAGGTTGGAACAAGAAGACATGTAACAGGAGAGCTAGTTGTGACTTCTAGTGCATCCTTTTAGTGGCCGTAGCTGTTCAGCACTAAATCTCTAACAGAAACAATAATATAAACAGGAGGGTAGAAGCCTGAAAGGCAGCTAGTTACCTTCCTCTTGTTCTTGGAGAGGAAGAAAGCACACCTCATGTCACTAGAGGATATGAGTTTCCCTGCTAAGAAGAATCATTTTAATTGGTACTCCTAAGGCCAGTTCCCATTCATGAGAAGTTAGAGACTTTGCTTCTTAGTGATGTGATTTGAGGAATGAGGTCAGAAAGGCATACTAACCAGCGATAATAACTACCTCATTAGAAACCCAGATAGCCAAGACCTTCTCAAATTACGTTTGTGGATGACAAGAATTTCCATGGCTCATTATATTAGCATATCTCCCGTTATATTAGCATATCTCTCTGACACTATTATTGTTAGGGGACCAATGGTGTATGCAGAGATGTTGGTAAATATGCTATTATTATTTGTGTGTTTGTGAACCATACATGATTTAACCCAAAAAAAACTATTGCTAGGCCATTAGCAAAATGTCCATCTTCCTATGACTTCATCTTAAGTGACTTCTCAGGGTCAAGGGCTGGGATTAATTTATGATTGTCACCTGTGCCTTGACAGTGTCTTAGAACTATAGCATTCTTGTTGAAGCAACCTGACAAATAAATCGTGAACTCTGAATCCACCAAGGCTTTAACTGTACATAAACCAAAAGATAACTTCATTTTCAGCTAGGTCTAGAATCCTCTCTGAGACCTATAACTTATCATTATCTGTATTTTTTTTAGTTGCTATTAAAAGGCATTGTGATAGCAGGTTAGTTTGTTATTATTGTTTAGAATAGATAATACATTCATAAGGTTAAGCTCCCAAAGTCTAAAATAATCTTACATAAAAACTACCTAATCCCTATTCTCCAGATACCCTTTTAAGGCACATAAGCAAATTACGTATACATGTTTTAGGCAAATGGCAACATATCATACATACTGTTTATATTATTTGGATTGTGTTTCAGTGAAGCAGACTCACATGAATATTATAAAGATTTATTATAGTGTCCTGGGGCCAGTAATATTCTTTCCTCACAGTTCTCTGAACACATGTAAAAAGAGTCTAGTATGGTGACATATACCCATTGCTGGAGAGGCAGAGATAGGCAGATCCCTGGAGCTCACTGGCCAACCAGTCTAACCTAATGGTGAGCGCTCCAGGCCAGTGAAAGACCTTGTCTCAGAGGTGGTGAGTGATGTTCTGAGGTGACACCCAACGTTATCCTCCAGCATCCACACACACACATATGTCTTAGTGTGGCTCTGCCTCCCCAGCATGTGCACATGCTTGAGTACATACATATACCCATACACACACATAAAAAACATTTATGGCAGAAGAAAGATCTTACAAATTATAGTTATCACTGAAGAAGAGTGGTCTGGATGGGAAGCTTGGGGGATCAGAGGAAAGTCAGAGATATTGAAGCTGTAGCACCATGGGATAACCGTTAGCTCATTAGGGAAGCTGGAAATCCATGCACATCCAGGTTTTAGTGGAGGCCTGCAAAGATGTGTTTTTACTGTAGGTGGAGATTTTCTTTTGTGTTGTTAAGTAGAACTTCTGGCACAGGGCTTTGAGTTCAATTCCCAGTACCAAAAAAGAAAAATCCGTCTACATTATTAAAAATGTTAAGTTTCTGTCCTGTCAAGTACAGTAGCCATAAGGAAACTGACCGTAACTGGAGGACCAACTCTTTCAAGTAATTTAAATTTAACTAGTGGGTAGTTACAGAAATGTTAGTCAAAAAATTTAAAAACAAAACAAGAGTTGAGTAAGTTCAAGTGAGGTGACTGTCACTCGTCACACTGTATTGTATTGTTGACTATCACTAAGTAGATTTTGTATTTTCATTACAAAAAAATATGTGAAGTAATAAATCTATAGTTAGCCTTTTCACAATGGGTACATATTTCAGAATAACATGTCGATGATAAATATATATGCTTTTTACTTTTCAGTTTAAGATAAATTATTAAAAATAGACAGAAGCATGTGGCTAGTGGTTCCCATGTTGGACAGGCCATTTTTAGAAGTCTGCATCTGGTTCTGGGTCTGGATTTGCAGTCAATCAACAAATGCTATAGACAGAGGAGAGGCTGAGGTTGCCCCACACAGTGGGGGAGAGTAGGTGCAGCCAGGGTCAGCGACATCCCAAGCTCAAGACTCACGTGACACCATCTGCTGCTTCCTCCAAACCCTTACCTTGACTTTACTTTTGGGTATCTCTGACTCAGAGCCTCTCCGAGAAAAAGATTCTCAGAAACACACTAGATTTCACACAGTGACCAGGAATAAACCCTAACTAAACAGCTTCTCTTACCTAGTAGGGGGCTCTGACGGCCTGCATGCCAGCTCAAAAGGAATGCCTCCTCCTTTTCCACGGCCTTTGTGATGTATTTGTTTGGATGAGTCTCTTGCCACCTTGCTGCCTGTGTGATTTACCTGCAGAACGTGACAGTGTCTCCAGCTTTTGCCACAGTTTCCATGCAGCACTGAACATATGTATGAAAGATATCGGTGCATATACATCAGGAAAACATGTAGAACTGTTGCCACGATAGTGGAAGTCTAGGTCTGAAGTTAAATTTTAAAGAAGAAAAGTATTAAAGATATTAAAGCCGTTTTTAAAAAATGGTTCCTTTGCCTGTAAAATGTGATAAAGAACCTTCTAATTACAACATCAGCCCAGCAGAGAAAAAAAATTATATATATATATGTACTGCCTCAGTTTTGTCGGCATGGAGGTGAGATTCCTGCTCAGGAGACAGAGGCAGGAGGATCATGAGATGAATTCAAGTTCAGCCTGAGCTACATGATGAGACACTGTTAATCAACTACTTAATTAAATCTACCCAGTAGAACCCATAACCTGGAGATTATCTTTTAAAACTAATGTATTTTAATGACTTTCTAATATACTTTCCCTTTATTGTAAAACAAATGTCAATCTTATTTCCAAATGCTGTGATAAAACACCGTGACCAAGGCAACTTAGAGTTTGTTTGGGCTCATGGTTCCAGAGTGTTAAGAGTCCATGACTATCATGGCGGGGAGCATGGCAGCAGGCAGGCATGAAGCCAGAGCAGCAGCTGAGAGCTCACATCCTGATCCAAAAGAAGGAGGCACAGGGACCCTCATGACACACCTTCTCCAACAAGGCCACACCTAATCCTTCCCAAACAATACCACTAACTGGGGACCAAGCAGTCAAACATGGCCTATGGGGGCCATTCGCATCCAAACCACCACGGCATAGGATACTATTTGGGAGAGAATTTTGTTAACCATGGGAAATACATATCAACTTTAGGATTTATCTTTTCAAAATGGAATTGAGGTGAAAAGAGAGAGGGGGTATTGGGAAATTTTATTTTACCTTAGCTCCTGACCTTGGAGTCAAGAGCTGTGGGTTCCACCAAGTCACACCAATGTTCTGGACAGATGACAGAAGAAATGTCTTCTAGAATGTAGTGTCCTTGTGTGGTAAATCTGTATTGCAATGTGAGCTTGCAAAAGATCCTATTGTCATGGACAGTTTGTAGACCCCATGGTGTTCCTTGCTTCTGTTGCCTTGGATCTCATACACATTCACTGACGCTCTGGAAAAATTCCAGGTTTGGTGTTTTACCACATCAGCTCTTCTCCAATCTACTTCCCTGCCTTCCATGGATTTTCTCACTGATTAACTTTTTTGATAACATTCTGAAGGATATTGGAAATAGATCATTCATGTTCACAGGGCCAGATTGTGATTTGAGAAAGGACTGATCGGGGCTTGGGATGTAGCTGAATTTTGTTGGAGCCTCAAAACACGTTTTCACTTTTTCTTTAAATCATTTTCCTAACTCTATACCCTTTACAGCATGATACTGAGGCCCAAACAGCTATTCTGCCCTTTGCTAAACAAAGTAGAAGTTGGCTGGTGTGCTGGGGGAGGTGTTTAGTATTAAGATTACTACATGGTGGTGTGGGGTTTTTTTGCCTTTTGTTTGCAAATTTAAAATGCTGTATATGTTTTTCCCTGAAGTGGGAAAAACACCAATAAAAATGTGAAGGCCACAGGTTAAATACAGACCAATTATTTAATTGAGAATCATAATGAGGCTGATTCTTTATTAAATTTGACCTTTATTTAAAATGACCCTGATCCCCCAACTTGCTTTGAACTTGTGTCTTAAATTTTTTGTGCTTGTCTGTCTGTTGGTTGAAGCCAAAAGTTTCTGGCCTGACCTAGTCCTGGGGTCTGGACCCACAGTCCTGCAACCCCAAATAATCACACAAAGGCTTATATTAATTACAAAGTGTTTGGCCTATGGCTCAGGCTCATTACCAACTAGCTCTTATAACTTATAACTTAACTCAACCCATTTCTATTAGTCTATGTAGTACCATGTGTTCTGTCTCTTTACCTGTGCTCCATTACATCTTGCTTCCTGGGCGGCAGCTTGGAGCTTTCCCATGACTCTGCCCTCCTTCTTTTTTATCTCTGCTTAGATTTCCCACCTGCCTCTAAACTGCGTTGCCATAGGCTAAAACATCTTCTTTATTAACAAATGGTAACAGAGTATATTCACAGTGTACAGAAAGGCATCCCACATCACTTCCCTTTTTTCTATCTAATCAAAAAGGAAGGTTTCAATTTTAACATAATAACATTACATAAAACATAGTAAAATTACAAAACAGTTATCAAGCAAGAATTACAGTTATAATATCTACTCTATTTGTATTTAGCAAAATTATAGAAAATATTCTATCATCTTATTTTTGTGAGGCTAAAGTTTTATATCTAACTTACCTTTTGTCATGACTAAGGAAAGCTATAATTATATCTAGTCTCGCTACAGTTGGTATTATTGTTTTTAGATCTGGGGAATCAGGCCCAGAGCCTTGTATGCTAGAGAAGCTTCCCCAGCTACACCCAGCACTGAGGGTTCTCTTTGCTGTTTCCCTTGGGCATGGCTGTATTCATAGTACATGGATTTCCAAAAATAAAATAATGGGTGTTGATTTCAACATTTTGAGTCCCCTCTCATGAGACATTACTTCCTTCATTTATAGACTGATAGATTAGAAGCTGTTATTTAGTTTATTGCTAGAGGAATGAGTCCGGGAATGGATGTGCCTCATGGCCTTGTTATTGGCTCATAGACCTGAGAATAGCAATTCTTCATTTAAAGTGTTCAATTTTTATGACATTTTTATTTATGTAGGTGTGCGTGTACTTTGAGTGTGCACATGTGGAGGTCAAAGGACAATTTTGGGAGTTGGTTCTTTCCACCGTGTTGTTTCCTGGGATTGATTGAACTTGGGTCATCAGGCGGCAGACACCTTCGCCCACTGAGCCATCTCCTAGCTAAGACATTCATTCACTTGTTGTTTATTTATTTTAAGGTGTCTTTTTTAAATTCTTCTCTCATATAGTATATACTGACCACATTTATGAACCTCTTTCTTTCAGACCTCCTAAGCCATGAAAACGCAGCCACCCTGAATGATGTGAAGACGCTGGTCCAGCAGCTCTACACCACGCTGTGCATCGAGCAACATCAGCTCAACAAGGAACGGGAGCTGGTGGAGAGGTTAGAGAACCTGAAGCAGCAGCTGGCCCCCCTGGAGAAGGTGAGAACGCCCTCAGACTTCCCTCTCAGTCCTGTGTGCCATCCCCACACCCCAGGACACATGGTCTTCCGTGTCTCGCTTTGATATACTTGATTCCACTTATTCAAATTGCTCCACTAACTTATTGGTCTGAACTATGCAAAAAATTCCAACCAGAGCCAAAAGAGGACTTAAAAGGGAATTGTCTGGAGCCTTGGTAATAAACGAAGATTTCAGAGGTCCATTTGTACCTTTACCGCTGCTAATACAAAGACTAGGGTTACTGCTGCCCGAGAGAGCTTCTGAGTGAAGAGTGTATGGAACACTAACATGTAAACTTAATTCACCATGGAAAATGTCCATACCATGGAGAGCAGAGTGTGGATAGGATCTGGGTTTTATTATATTTATTTATTTATGTGTGACTGTGTGGGCACACACATGCCATAGTGAGCACATATGGAGAGCAGAGGACGATGTGCAGACATCAGTTTTCTCCTTCTTACAGTGTACGTCCCAAGTCATCAGCCTTGCTGCCAAGCACCCTTACCCGCTGAGCCATCTCACTGACCATTATGACCTAATTTTTAATGTATTATTCATATATATTATTCAGATAATGGATTTTCCATACGCCATTATTCATAGTCATGTGCATGCATATACAAAAGAACAATCAGAAGGAATATAATAACCGCATGTAGTCATAGGCTCATGATTGGCTTTTCTTCTTTACACATTTTAGAATATTTAATAAGTGAACATGTTACCCTGAATCTTTGATATTGCAGATGCCATCATTGCTCACTTAATGATGGGTGTACATTCTGAGAAATGTCACTAAGAGACTTCACTGTGAGCACCTCAGAGCATATTTGCATCAACCCAGACGGTCCAGGTCTCACTCCACATGACCTCTTGATTCAGTCAGAGATGTAGTTGTCCTGCATGTATGAGGCTTGTGTAACTTCCTCAAAAATAACAATACAAAGTATGGTTTAGAAAATACTTTCCCCAGCAACATAGCTGTTCATTGCCTTCAAGAATCATGCCACTCTTTCCTGTGATAACAGTACAGCGGGCTTACGTCAGCATTGCCACAAACACATGATCATACACTGTTCTGTGGGAACATATCAAAAATTCTGTCCCTCACTGACCAAAATGTTGTGTGACAGGTGATTGTATTTTCATTTTAAGAAATTGTATAATTGGGATTGGTGACTGTTCTCTGCTCTCCTAAGGGCAGTTACCATAGTCATCTACCACATGCCACAGTCATGCGCTCTGGTCACCTGTATTTTCTTGTTCAGCCTTTAGAGCTATTAGATAAGAAAGCTATGGGATTCTGCTGATCTACAGTCTGTGCTGACTCACTCTTGTTCTGCCCTGGGATAAATTTGAACTAACACCTATAACAGATGGAGTCTGGCACACAGTAAGAGGACATGACAGCTTTTATTCCACACTCTCAAAAGTTAGCCTTGCAGTCAAGCGAAAAGCTGTTGAAGCTCACGCCCATACTTCCAGCAGTTTCTAGGGTCAAACTTTAAGAAGGCACATGGAACTCTGAGCTGTCCCTGTAGACATTGTGTTCGGTGAACACTACCGCTGTTATTAAAAGGCAGGTTACATTTGCTGGAATTGACTCCAGCCTGTCGACAAGCCCTGTTGTATTTGTGGGCACAGAGCGGTTTGCAAGTGCCTGAGCCTGTCCGTATGCCCTCTAGGTACGCATTGAAATTAGCAGCAAAGCGGAGAAAAGGACAACGCTGGTGCTGTGGGGCGGCCTGGCCTACATGGCCACACAGTTTGGCATTTTGGCCCGGCTTACCTGGTGGGAATATTCCTGGGACATCATGGAGCCCGTCACCTATTTCATCACCTATGGAAGTGCCATGGCCATGTATGCATATTTTGTGATGACTCGCCAGGTAAGGATTCCTCTTCAGGTCTCTTTTTACAAACCAGGAATGGAGTTTTCAAGGCCAGTTCTCTGTTACTTGCCAGCACTGTCATCGGTGCTGGAGATGGAGAGGGATGGGTATGGCACGGCCTTGGCCACTATGAGTCATGTGGGTAGATGCTTCTAGAATTAACATTGTAACAAGACGAGTGGGGACAGAAGACTGTGCCACTATAGGAGATAGGTTCACCTTTTGTTTGATATTTATTTATAATACAATGCTAAGCCTCAAACCCAGGGCCTTTTATACACTAGACTTAATAGACAATACCATTGACCTAACATCTCCAGCCGTAATGATTTGATTTTCTACACATTTATGTAATTATTTTACATATAAACATAAGCCACCCGACTTTTTATTGAATTTTAGAATGGAGAATTCTTTATAATTAAGTGAATGCATAAACTTCTGTGTGTGTTCAAGGATGTTTGACTTCGTACAAGAAAGGTGAACAGTAAGAACTATCAACCAAGGCCGCCTTACTGAGTACAAGAACCTAGAGCCAGTTTTTGTTGACGGTGTTGGCTCAAGTGTCATGGAAATCCACGATGACGTTTTGAGAAGTATGATGGATTGTGGTTTTTACAAATGTGGTGTCGATGATCGAACCCAGGGCCTCTCATATGCTAGACACACACTCCAGCACTGAGCCCTTACAGCACGTGTCTTATATCTGTTATACTGGATCTAACCAGCGTCGCCTTCAGTAAGGAACATTTGAGGCAGCTGGGACACACAAGACTCCCCACGTTCTCTCTGTGTCTCAGGCAGGCTAACAGTTGCTTCATGAGTGTTTACATGGATGCTTTTGAATTAGACATTTCCTCCCGTTGTTAGATCAGTGATCATGGACCTACTCGTATGAAGGAACAAAAACGTGGGAGTTTTATGTGACTTTTCTCTGCCTCCCAAACATACCTGGTAGAGAAGGAGAAAGTGAAGTGTCCATTCCTCTGAATACTCACTGGGGTTGGCTTGATCCTGTGATTCACGGAGTCCTGGGTGAACAGAGCTAGCAACTGTGTCATCCTACCCAGCCATCCCTCTGTGTGCGCCCTGCCTCAGTTTCCCTCTCCGTCCTCCCCAGCCTGGGCTTTCAGTGCTATCCATCCTTAAACATCTCTCAGTTCAGTGTTTGCACTGTGTTCTGGTCCCCTCTCCAGTCCGCTCCTCACAGCATTCTTCAATCTGGAAAGTTCTCCCTGTCATTTCAAAGTTTCCTTAAATTCTCGCCTTTCATGGACTTTTGATCATTTTCCTACAGCTCAGTGCCCCCTTTTCTCTGAATCACTGCAGTATATTATTTCCTCATTTTTCTTGTTCTGTACTGTCTCAGAATTTTTTTTCAGTCTCTTTTCCTTTAAAAGAGACTATTTTAATTTTATTTATTTAGTAGAAGTTTGCTCTTGGGACAGGTTCTCACTTTGTAATTCAGTTGAAGTTTGGGGTCTTCCCACATGGGCCTGCTGGGTGCCAAGGTTCCAGATGTGCTCCGACACACCTGCTTTGACAGGATGCCAGTCACACTTTACTCCCTTGCCCTGTAACATGGCACCTTATATCTCATCACTGAATCAAATGAACAGATGCAATAATGAGCCACTCCTTTGGGCACACCCGGAATTAAGAAAGTGTTTTCCATATATTCTTGCCAGTCAGTCAGTCAAAAAAAAAAAAGACATTTCCCTATGGACTTTGCATCTCTTTGACTATGAAAAATTAAGCTGCCTTCTCACATCTGTGAAAATATTTCTGTACCTTTCTCCAGATGAATCACGTCATGCATTTTACATCTAGTAGCATAAACATATATATATTCACCCATTTGTTTAGTCTCAATCCTATGAATACATATCCATTCTACAGATGAGAAAGTAAGGCTTGTTAGGATAAGAGTTTCGTGTTGAAAACTGTAAAACTGTGTTCTTTCCCAGGCTTCGCCTTCCCATAAATTACCATGTTCCCTCTGTTGGCTTTGCTTTTGCACAGTTATTTCTGGATCTAGAATAATAGTAAAAGTATTGAAGAAGCTAGGTGTGTGTCACACGCCCATATTCTAACATGTGGGTATCAGAGGCAGGAGATTGCCCTAAATTCAAGGTCATTCTGGTCTACATAGGAAGTTCTGGGCCAGTTTGAGCTGGGAGGGTAGGGGCTGTGGAGTGGTGATTACTGCCATTGAGAGTTCCTCTCTGTACACATTCACCGGGGCTTCATGTTAATGCAGTGTTAGTCTGGAACACAGTGGAAGCACTTTCTTCAATACCATGTGTGGTGGGATTCAGGTGTCAGCTGATTAGGTCCGAAGCCGCTTATCCAGGGTCCCAGGCTCCAGAAGGGGGAGTGGGCAACCCTGTTCATAAGGGGCTACTGTGATCTTGGGGCCCGTTCTTTCTCTCTTTTATTTATTTAGTTATTTGTTTGTTTGCTCCCTGACTGGGAATCGAACCTGGGCTGTGACGGTGAGAGCACAGAATCTTAACCACTAGACCAAGCCAGCCGCCCTTTATGAATAGGGTTGATGTTAGTGGAAATTCTCTTAAATACACCAATCCAAGCTTAATATTTATTAAAATTATGCCAACACTCACGATACAGGTTATAGCTTATATAGACGCCTGATAGACGGGATTATCCACATGGTGGACAATGGATGCCGATGGATGCCAATGGATGCCAAACCAGTCTCTCCAGCAGTCTGGAACCAGGAAACAGGGCTTTCCAAGATCCCAGCAGCCCCTTATGAATAGGGTTGCCCACTCCCCCTTCCGGAGCCCAGGACCCTGGATAGGCGGCTTCGGACCTAATCAGCTGACACCTGAATCTCACCACAACCATGTAGTTGTATCTTTAATACTATGTCTGTCCTGTGTGTTAGATGCTCCACTGGCCTTCCAGAGTATTGTTACTGCCCCCAAGTGACAAGTTGTGACATAGCAGTAGTAAGCAATTTGGTCACACTTGACAAGAAACATTAGCTGAATTAAATGTGGATAATTTCTTATGTTAAATATTGGTTCACCTAACTTCCATCTCTAACACCATGAGCAAAATGACTGTTAAGCAACATCTATATTCTTGTAAATTGTTACAATGATGTGCTGCATTCATCCTCGATGGCAAATTCCTTGAAATAATAAAATTTAGTGACTCCAGGCCTGCTAGCACATCTCAGCTTGGGAGTTGTAGACGGCGGACGCCATGATGTGATGATCTACAGTATAATACCACGTAGCAGTAAGAAATGAATAGTTACTGGCTATAAAAGGCACAGTGCCTAGTGTCTGCAGTCCCAGCTGCTGGGGAGGATGAGGCAGGAGAATGGCTTGAGCCCAGGACCATATGGGTACATTTGTGATCTCAAAACACAAAAAGCAAACAAATGTTTAAGATATAACTAAATATGTAACACAGCATGCTGATCTGTCTTTGTGTATACATATTGAGTCTAATAAATGTTAATAATTAACCAACAGTAAGTAAATGTCTTTAGAATACTACTAGTGAGGGCTAATAAACTAATTTCTCCTTTGTTTTGTAGGAATATGTTTATCCAGAAGCCAGAGACAGACAATACTTATTATTTTTCCATAAAGGAGCCAAAAAGTCACGTTTTGATCTAGAGAGATACAATCAACTCAAGGATGCAATTGCTCAGGTAAATTCTAGAAGAATTAAATGAGCCAGCCCCATGTCAAATAGCATCATCATTATCCATAATTAGGGTCCTTCTGATGGGCAGCCTGAAGGAGGGATCAGCTACTGTATCCCTGGTAAAGGTGGTTAATAAAACCTTTAGTAATGGACACTAGCTAGAAGGGATTTTTTTAAAGAGTTTTCTCATTAGAAGGACATTTTTCTGTTTGTTTTAAGGCAGTGTCATTTCTAACCAAGATTGCCCTTGACCTCAGTATCTAGCTGTCAGGCTGACTTGAACTTCGGGTCCTTGTGCCTCTCCTTCCAAGTGCTGGGAATGATTATACAGCAGGCTGATGAGGACTAAGATCAGGGCCTTGTGCATGCTAGACAAGTGCTCTGCCAAAGGAGCTACATCTCTGCCTGATGTTGTTAAGAGACGTGTCTGGATATGTGCCTTGAGCTAGCCTCTAACTGCAGTCAGTGATCCTCCTGCCTCAGACCCTCAGATTCTGGTACTGGTTGACACCAGCGCTGTCATACTTCAGTGGATTAAAAAGATGCCCCAACTGTCCTGTTGACAGCAGCACTGGAAGTTTTAGAGCTATTTCCAAGTCTTCAGAGTTTCCTGTGTTTCAGTTAGAGCTATCTGGGTATTTTTTATTTGCTTGTGTGATTGGTTTTCTTTTCTTTTAATCTCTCTACAATAATTGATCCAAAGACTTTCCAACTAAATTGGGTGGAAGCAACAGTACAAAAGTGAAAACTGTGAGGTAGGGAGGAGAGACTGAGCTCTGTGCTAGGTGATGCCGGAGGGCGTTCTAGAAGATTCCATGGAAGCTGTACCTCTTTCAAATTCCTGCACTTTCTTTGATTTTGGCGAATAAAATGTTTTTTATTTTTTCCATAGTCTAGTAGTCTAGCGATTTCAGAGGTTTTCAGCAGATCCCAGAAGGTCTTCCTTTGCAGTGCTTGACCGCCCAGATCTCCTCTTTGCGTGTGCGTGTGTGTGCATGTGCATGTGTGTTGTTGAGTTGTGCTTTTAATAGGTGTAATCCATCTTCCCACCTTGGCCTAAGCACATGTTGCCTTCTGTTGCTCTATGTAGTCATTCTAAGTCAGGGGTAGAACTGCTCAGTCATCTCTGGAGAGGTACACATACGAGTGTGTCCGCCCGCCCATGGCTAATTAATACAACTCTAAGAATGAGACCCAAGCATGAGATGTTTCGATTGCCAACACATCCTTTTAATGCTGCTCCAGTTAGTGGGAAGACTCACACCTATAGTCCTAGACTGAAGGACTGAGGCAGAAAGGCTGCTATGAGTTTGAGGCTAACCTAGGCTACAGGGTGAGATGACCTCAAAGATCAACAAAGTTGAGCAGAGATGGTGGTATTAATGCCAGGATGCCAGAGGCAGAGGAAGGTCTACACAGTGAGTTCCAGGACAGCCAGGGCTACATAGAAAGACCTATCTCAAAAAAAAAAAAGGATTCACTGAGTGAGTAAAATACTTAGATATTGAATATTGAATGAACAAAGTCTTTAGTTCCTTCTAAATGATGTCACAAATGTCTGACATGGTCCCTGCATTCTTAGGCTGGGCTCTTTATACCACCTGGCCATTCTGCTTTTCTGGGAAAATGGACAACTGCCAGGGGCCAAAGACATTGTCTTCTGATTTCCCGAGTCCCAGAGAGGATAATCCTCTGAGGATAGTTATGATGGAGAGGCTGTTCCCCTCTCAGCCGGCAGTAATGTTGCTGACAGCTTCACTGACCATCCTTCCTCACCTGTTGTCTCTATTTTAGGCAGAAATGGACCTTAAGAGACTGAGAGACCCGTTACAAGTACATCTGCCCCTCCGACAGATCGGAGAAAAGGATTGATCTGTGCAGAGTGTGAATCCCTGCAGAGAGAGTACCTGTTTGTAACTCATGCCTTTTTAATCAAAGCATTACAGGTGGAATGGGGGGGCCATGTGGGAGTTTTTACCTTTAATTCTAAAACAAAACACAAAAAGGATCTTATGGGGAAAGGGATGTTAAATTCTGAGGATCAGGCATCGTGGAGTACAAGAGCAAAGGGCTTAGTGAATCTTGTCGACTCCATTTCCAGATGAGAACAGGGCAGTTGCAGCTGAGAGAAGGAAGCGGGGTGATGTTGGGTGTTTGTTTCTTGCATCTTTGGAAGGTCCGCAAAACACTAACTCACCAGCACCCCACTCAGCTCTAGGTTTGTTTTTTTGCTTTTTTATTTAAAGTTTCTTATTTTTTGACCTAGGAATAAATAACTATATAAGAAAGCAAATTCTTATGAATTGTGGTTGGCAGAGTCTGAGCCGGTGAAGTTAGCTGGCCCCAGTCTCTGCAAAGTTACCAGGAATCTCTCCATCCTGGATCCCTTCTCTGACCAGCTACCTACATACGTATACCTGCTGGTTGCACTGCTTTTGTCCAAATAATCATTGGAATCAACTTATGACTGTTTCCTGATTGACAGTTGGATTATGTCTTTATGAGTTCTCATGTCCATCTCCCAGGACTCTGAATTGGTGTCTAGAAATCACTGGTAATACTGCATGAGATTTTAGTTGTATTTTGGTTTTTTGTTTTTTGGGGTTTTTTACTAATTAGTCTTCAGAGGAGGAAAAGACGTCCCCCTTTCTATGATCCCATTGATAACCCCCACTTGTCCACATCACAGGTCATCTGTGTCACCAAATGAGGAGGATGTAAGGTTTACAAATCAGCTAAAAATCGTGGCTTTGTAGCTGATTCAGAGCCGGGATACCCTGGTTAATCTAAGACACACACTTCCTCACCATTGTGAGCCCTCCCAACTCTACCCCTCAGTTGCTGTAGATCAAGGGTGGATCTCAAAAGGTGCGACTATCTTTATACAAGAATACCTTTCTGTGTCTTCCTTTAGCCTACTTTATCCACTGTTTCTTTTTTATCTGAAATCGAGAGAACGTTTTCTACTGTATGTCCAGCTGGCACCTTCACTGGAAAAGTCAAAGAGCCCTGTCTACGTCCTGTTTTTAACTGTTCCGGGGCAGGACAGCAGGAACGTTGGGGGACTTGCCACACAGCTGATTGGCTTTTGACTTTTTTTTCCCTACACATGATTCATCCATCCCTCCTCGTGGGGCAAGGGGTTTCTTTTTCTTCCTCCTTTTGGGATCATTGTGTATGAAGGAAAACCCCAGACTCCAGGTGCCTTGCAGAGGTTGAAGACCAGCCAGGACACCACCCTTCACTGGCAGGAGAGTGAAAGGATGCATGTCTCAGTACCCAGCCTCCTACTTCCTTCCCGTCCAACCTCTCCCTCGTCTCTTTTTTGTTGTGTAGATTATTTTTAAACCATCCATCCTGTTTGTGTACAGGGTTCTTAAGAAGGAAAGGCACAGTGCAATGAATGAATCCTCTGGGTGGTATGAGAGGCAAGTGGGGGGAGCAAAATGTTGAACATGTGTACAATCCTGTATCATTTATGAAATATGTATAAAAAGCAATGTACCTTCTGGAACAATAAATACTTATTCAATTTTTGAATCATAGCATCCCATTCTTTAAACAAAACCAGAAAGAAACTGACTTTCCTATTATTATAGCTGGGAAGATTTTTCTGTCTAAAGTTAGATTTTATATAGGCTGAGTGTGTGGCACACACTTTGAATCCCAGCTTTCACTCAGGAATCTCTGAGTTTGAGACCAGCCCGTTTCAGGCCAGCTGGAGCTACAAAATAAGACCCTGTCTCAAAACAAACAAACAAACAAGGAAATTAAAGTAGATTTTATAAAAATTATCAGTATCGAATTAAGCTTTCTCTCTAAACCTGTATGTCACTAATTCTTCCCTAAGGTAAGTGACAGTGTATTCCCAGTTTTCCAGAGGCACCAAGAGGTCAGGTCACCTCTATAGTCAGGGAGAGGGAAAAGACACTTTATAATGACTGCTAACTAAATAGGAAATTAGCACGAGGACCACCATTGTCAAAGGTGTGTCAAAGACCAAAGAAGACAGCATCATAGAAGACAGCATCTCGGTACCTGGTTGCTCTGTAAAGAATGAGTTCAGAGAGCCCGCAGAGTGAAGGCCAACTCCCTGCCGCCTGCAGAGCCTCATTAGACACAGTGAGGCGAGGGAAGCGTAAAAAAAGGGTGAAAACGTGGGGCCACCATATGCAACATTCTGTTCTACTTTGCTGGGGGGATTTGAGACAGCCAAAGAGCAAATTATGGTTGAGCTTCCCCTTGGGAGGTAGGCAGGCATTTATTCTTTCTGAAACACTTGTATGATCTGTAAGATGTGGGTGTAATATCTACCTCGTGGGGTTTGCATGGGAGCTGCTTGAGATAATGTATGAGCTATACTATACGGTGCTTTGCAAATTACCCAATAAGAAGTATATATTGGTTGAAAGCAATAAGCAGAATGGCTGTATGATTCAGCAGTCCCACTGCTAGGCATGTGTCAGGAAGATAGTGGCCGTTACTCAGCTTAGCCAAAGAGTGGATGAAATGATGCTGTACATCAGCACACTGCTATTTATACAGAGCGGCAGCCAAGGCTCCAGGAGCAGATGGGTGGATGTGACCTGAAAATACAATGGATTTGGGATGCTACCCAGCCATGGGAGATGGAAATTCTAACATTCTGTAACACGGATGAACTTTGATGGTAAATGAAAAAAATAAAAATAAAAACAAACACTTTATGATTCTCCTTGTGTGAAATACCTGATCAAATTTACAGAAATATACGTATCTTCCCAGGAAGATCTGAGAATGATTTAAGAGGCATTAAAGAGTTTTCATCTGAGAAGATGAAGTAATGATGTCTGCACAAAAGAATAAACTTAAGGCCACCAAACTAAATGATTAAAAACTGTTGAGGTGGTGGCACGTTTACGTTAGGAGTAGTTTGCTATGTTATGAAGTGAATTCCTGCTAGAGACAGACTGGCTGGCGTTGGTCTTTCACTGGGTAGGACAATGCAGTTGGCTGAGGAAATTTAAGCTTTTTGACCTGAGACTAGCAGAAGGTCCTCAGGGGTCATCTTCACCTCCCAGAAACAGCTAAAAATGTAAGTTCTCAGACCTCCGTGCAGACGAACCATAGCTCTGGAGAAAGAACATGAAGAGAAGGAAGTACTATCCCACATGTTCCGGGACTCCAGTGAATCCCAGAGTCCAACACTGGACCAGCTGAAGGATTGCTGAGTATGTAACTGGTAAGAAATCCTGTGGCCAGGAGGTGGTGCTTAGGATTGCAGATGGATGCTTTCAAATATAAGTATAAAGATGCTGGACTTCAAGTCTACATAGAAGGATTTCACAGAGAAGGGAAACTTTAAGTTTTGGGGACTCACTTTCACCCGAACTCCATCCATTTTTTAATTAGTTAAATGTGCTGACTGACAATTTCACATGTGTTCGCAATGGCTACTGACCACTTACCCCAGTCCCCTCCTATCTCCCTGCAGCAACTGATTTTCTTAATTCATGTCTATACATTTTACTTTGTGACCCACTGAGTAGTTTAGTCACAGGCCACCATCTGTGTGACCATGAATTCACCCATCAGAGAGTCTGGTGGGCGCAGCCATGTGTATACTACTGAAGGCAGTGTCTGCCCTTTTCCCAGAGCCTTTCAATGTTGATATGGCTGGGCAGAGAAGGGAATATGAGACAGGAGGAGACGGGTTTTCCCTGTCCCCTTTTCCACTCAGGACTCAGATCGTGGAGACAGGATCTTTCCTTTTTATACCGGGATTCAGTAGTGGTGAGAAGCTTCTCTAGTGGCTTGTTCCTCTGTTTCTCCTACCTTAGAATTTACCCCAGCATCTGGCTCCGGGTTTTTATTGTAAAATCAATTAGGATTCAGGCAACAATCAATCGCCAGTAGTTCAGCAGCAAGGGATAGCATCTCGCGAGCCCATCCCCTACCTGCGACATTGTTGAGAGGGCCAGTCTTGCACAGTCAGTACAGGTAACCATGGTGGTTAGTTCATGAGTGGGATTGTTGTGTCAAATCTAGATGGCAGTGTGAAGCCTTGTGGCTCTCACACACCTCCACCCCTCTTCCTCAGTGTTCCCCAGCTGTTGCACAAATAAAGGAAACTCAGAGCCAGATCTCAGGGAAAGGCTGAGATATCAAAGAGAGTAAACACCACAGTCAGATCTCACCCAGCTGACTTCCAGCTTCCTCAGCCTGCTCCTCTGTCGTCTTCTGCCTGCTCTGTCTTTCTGTGCCTGCCTTAAATACCCTCTTCACCCAGTTGTTTCACATCCAGGTTAAGATTAAAGGCGTGGCACCACCACTGCCTGCCTGGGGGCCTGGAACTCCCTCTGTAAATTAAGAAGACCTCAAACTCAGATTTGCTGGGATTGAGGGCATAGGTCACCACTCCGGGATATTCCCTTTGCTGGGATTAAAAGTGTAAATTACCACTCTCTGATCCTTCTGGATTGGTGTGAATAGATCTCTCTCAGACTGGTTTTTGTTAAATATAAAACATATCCCCCCACACACTGAACCTTTACAGGGAATAATATAAATGGCATTGATTTTTCTCAGTCCCATCAACCTTTACTTCTTCCTTCTCCCAAATAAGTCACACAAGCATCTTCCATAAAGCACCTTTGGGCTATTTCCTTGGGACCATACTTGATGTAAATTGACGTGCTTTACAAATTTACATGTGTATTTCATTTGAATATACTTTTTATAAGTGTGGCATCCGCTAACAGAGCCATCTTCATCCCTTTTGGTTCCTGTTGACTCGGCTCTTGGATTTCCCTCAAGTCTCCAATTTCTCGATCTTCTTTACAGAGTCTCCTTCTTGCAACCACATATTTCTTGTTAACTTCCCACCATGCTCCATTCTGGGGTATTCTTCCCTTGGACAGTGTCACCCATTGCCCCATCTCGGGTACCATTTATATGTTGAAAGTTGTTCCCATGATCTGTGTCTCAGAACAGCAAATTGGTTTACTTTCCTCTTGGCTGGGGTGTGGTAAATCATTTCCATGTTACCAGGGTGTTTGGGGGGTTTAAATCCTAATAACATTAACTGTGGGATGCAGCTAAAAGGCATGATAAAGAAGCCGCCAAATCTGAAATATGGAACATTTTATAAACTGATGGTTAGATGACTGACATTTTCAGCAAATAGTGTAGAGGAGGATGGAAGGACAACGTAAGACAATTTAAGTGATGTAGAAATGCAGTGTATGGTAAAACTCTTTCTATCTAGTCAAATCCTGACTCAAACTAGCAATAGAAATGAGCACTTGAGACTACTGGAAAGGTTAAACATAGACAAGGTGTGGAAGAATGATTACTGCTTTTCATAGCTGCAATCAACCTCATGGTTACAGACATAAGAAAGACCACATCTTAGGAGTGCATAGTAGAATATGAACTTAATAAAATGTTAGCTTTGCAGCTGGATGTTCAGCACTGTTCTTCTGACTTTTTATATATTTAAAAATTTTGATCATTTTTAAAGGCAGGTCAACTAAACGGGGAAGAGAGAGAAAAGAGTGTGTCGGTGAGAGCAAATCCTGACATCCTGGGGATTCTTGTTTATAGAACCGAAGGACTATCTGGTGAAAGTCCTTGACTCCAGCAATCAATCTTGGCAAAAAACCTGGGTTTATCTCATGCACATGTCCTTTGTTATTTTGAAACACACATAAAGCACTCAGTCAGATGGCTTCTTGGGGACAGGAAACTGTGAGGCTTGTTTTTTCTTCTGTTAAAAGCCTCACCCTGCCACGAGAATCCCGTGGTCATCCATCACTGCCATCAAACCAGTTCCGGAAGTGAACGGTCAAGTTGCCTGAGTCCTAATGGTGAGAAAGTAACTAAGTGCAAGCTGAGACCCAGGCAGCCTCTAGTTCCCCTGTAACTCCTGCAGGGAACGCTTTTATTTGCTATCACAATCTAGTAATTAGCATCTCCCTGGCCCTCAGTAAGCACTGACAGTTTCTTGAAATAATGCCTTTAGAAGAAAGAAGCCACAATAATTTGGGGAAAGTAAAGCTCACTCAACGCTTCTGGCTTTGGGGATTTAGATGTTGGATTGGGAAAGAAAATACACTTCCCTCAGATGTATTTAAAATCTTTCTTTAAAAAAAAAAAAATTTACATTCTGACCACAGGCTCCCCTCCCCCCTCTCCTTTGCCCCCTCCCCAGTCCTCTGTAATCACTCAGAAAGAGGCAGGCCTCTCCTGAGCATCAACAAAGCATGGCATATCAAGCTGCCATAAGCCTAATAAGCACCTCCCCCTGTATCAAGGCTGAGCAAGGCAATCCAGCATAAGGAATAGGTTCTCAAAAGCCAGCCACAGCACCAGGGACAGCCCCTGCTCCCATTGCCAGGAGTCCCACAAACAGACATTATAAAATTGTCACATATGCAGAAAGCCTAGCTCAGTCCCATGTAGATTCCCAGGTCATCGGTTCAGACCCTGTGAGTTCCCATGAACCAGAGCAGCAATTTCTGTAGGTTTTCCTGCGATTCTCTTGACTCCCGGCTCCTACAATCCCTGTCTCTCTCTTCAGCAGGACTTCCTGAGGTCAGCCCAATGTTGAGTCTGTGAATCTGCCTGCCTCAGTCATGGGATGAAGGCTCTCCTGTGACAAGTTCTAGCCCACGCCACTGATCTTCCCCTTTGCATCGTTTCTTATTAGAACTGCAGGTTCTTGGGGCCGCAGTCTAGGATACTAGGAACCTTCAAAGCGCCACACCTACAGTTTCTGCAACAAGGCTTGGTGATGTGTAGTGTGTGTGTCCCCTCCTTTGGTCAAAAGT
This sequence comes from Phyllotis vaccarum, assembly GCA_033318265.1. Lineage (NCBI taxonomy): Eukaryota > Metazoa > Chordata > Mammalia > Rodentia > Cricetidae > Phyllotis > Phyllotis vaccarum. Next base: position 80,285,082 of record JARWLC010000010.1, on the reverse strand, counting down.
AGCAGCAGCTTGGTGGCATATGCCTTTAATCCCCAACACTGGGGGGAGGGGAGTGTTTAAAAACTCTATGCAATTTTGAACTTTCCAGACTTTATTAATTTAATGGTCATTCCTAATTTTAATTCCCTGGCCCTATTTTAGAGAATTTGTGAAATAAAGAACCCCTAACACCTCTGCCATGTGGGGAAGAGATGCATTATGGAAACACCAGATGCTACTGCTGGGGTTGGTAATGCCTGAAAGTTTGTCTATTGAGGAAACTTTGAGACTGGAGACCAAAGACAAACCTAGGGACTTTTGGAGTACACCAGCCCCTCAGGCTCTCAGGACCTTGGGTATGCTCTTGCCAGCTCCTGGACCCTCAGACTGAGACATTTTCCCAATAACCAGTTCTGACTATGTGGCTTATCCCGTTCCCATTCATGGAAACCTCACAATTGCCATGGCTACGGCATCAGGAAGCCAGTTCCTAGAAGTCACAAAACAAGATTTTGACATGAGGGGATGTCCTTCAGCAAGAGTCGCCTTCTAGATAAGATAGTGAAGACTCCATGGAATTCTTCAGGGGAAAACACACACACACACAAACAAACAATAGGAGGATGAGGGGTGGTGAGATTCCCCCCCCCCCCTTCTAAAGAAATATATCAGTACAATAGTACTCTTGACAGGGAAAAGCAGGCCTGTATCTGGGGTCAAGGCCAGAGCGGCAGACTTCTTGTCCCACTCTGTCTTCTGCTGCCCTGTAAGGTCCCAGCCAGTGCTGATGCAGATTTTCTTCCTAAGAGCCCAGAGGGATTTCTTTCCCTAAGTGCTCAAGAAAAAAAAAAAAAAAAAGAACAAAGGAAAAAGAAAGTGTTAAGAGGATAGTCCATTCAGTTCCTTGCAGCTGGATCATAAAGATGCCCCTGTTCTTGCTGTGCATCTGCCTGTTCACCACCGTCACCGGGGTGTCACCCATAGGTGAGTCTTGTGTCAAGAATTTGGTGCGATGCACTTTGCTATTGCTGTTTGCTACCGTGTGGCGAATGTTAGGAACTAGATGATGGGGCCTTAAACACTGGCTCTCACAGTTGTGTAGCAAGTGTCACTCCGTCTATGGGGATATATGCCCAGAGAATTTGTGTTACATGTTTCTGCCTGAGTGTCCAGAACGTTCATGGACATTTTGACTCTTAAACCTTCCTGTGAGCTAAATAGTTCTTGAAGTGTGAGAAGGAATTCTAATCTTTCTAGTGTAAGCACTTTAGAGTTCCAACTTGAAGAATGGAAATGATTTTTTTTTTTCTTTTAGAGAGGAGGGTAATGAATAAAAGAGACCGAACATTCTGTTCCTGTGAAGGGTTCAGATCTGGATAAAATGTTTATTAAGTTTGACCTTTAAAAATATGAGTGACTCTTTGCACAGAACAAACTACTCCTAAGCTGTTTCTCTCAGGCTTGGCACAAAACTGGCCCACGAGGATCTTTCTGGGCACCTCTGCGTAGCTCAGTATGTGGCTGACCTAGATTTATTTCTCTGTGGTAATGCTCTGGCACCTTTAAGTATATACATTAAAAATAAGTTTGTGCCCTGGGGAGATATGAAAGCTGCATATAAGGCAGTGTTCTGGATGGGATGCTGGGTCAGGCAGCGATGTAGATAAAAACTAAGACAATGTAAATGACTGTAGGCTTGAGTTAATAATATACCAACAGTGGTTCACTGACTGGGCACAGAAAGGAAAGGAGGTGGGAAGTAAGTAAGCAAAGGCACTTCAAATGCACAAAGGTACAGGGGCTGCAAGGACTGTGGACAGCGTAGGGGGCTCACAGGTGTAGCAGCCTCCAGGATGGCAAGAGAGGGACACAGATATGTCTCTCGCACCATGTGGTTGTACAGGAGGGTGTCCCGGTTTGCCACTGAGCCTTCTGGTAGGGAGCGGGATTTTCAGAGGCACACACAAGGCTGACCTCTTTCAAGCCCTGACGTTAAGGATTGTATGAACTGGTTAGTATCAATTTGTATAGCATCATATTCTTAACCCCATATTGAGATAAAAACAGGATTTGATACAGAATGAACATTTTAAAAGAATGTGGAAGCGTTTAGTGTTAGCAAATACCCAGTGACTGTGTGTGTGTGGCATTCTGTGTAGGATTGCATTCTTCAGACCACCGATTCTCTACAGCGGGAAGCAACTGGACTTCTCAACAGCATAACAAATGGCGTTTAACTTTAAGGAAAACTTTAGAAATCTTGGAATAGTCATTATAGGAGCTGCTGTAGATGCCATTAAAGGTTGAGCGACAAACCATGTCTTGTAAAATTGGAGCCAGGGAGATGAGTAGGATATTTTCACCTGTAGAATTGCTCTGGAAGCCTTGCTTGGCCACAGAGCCACAGCCAGCAGGGCAGAGGAGATTTTTTTCCCTTGGAGAGATGAGGGAATTTGGGGACATTTCCACCTCTTCAGGGAACACTGAATTGCCAGCTAGCACTCTGGGACAGTTTAAGGGCATTTTAAAGGCTTTGGGAGGAACCACAGAACTTGAAGAGAAGGTTGCTTGTATTACCTACAACTCTGCAAATGCCATTTCCAGAAAGGTTAATGCCCTAATCACTTCTTTCTCCAGACTCTCCAGTTATTTCTGGTATCCACTTGCCAGGCTGCTGTGTATTTCAAAGGCTGTGTGCCTGGACCTTTTTCCTTTCGGCGCAATGTGCTTTTCACATCCTTTTTCCATCAGACTTCACACTGATGCAAGATTCTGACTGTCATTTTTGCAAAAGTAATTCAAGGCTTTTTTCCTTTGTTATTTTTTAATTTCTAAAAGGCGAGCTAACTGCATTACTGAACTGGTCTCTGTCATAACTGGATAGCTGAAATGCAATATGCTTTTCCATAATCATCTGTCCTTATCTTTGTATCAAACACCTAACTCCTCCTTACACTTGATTCACTTGGTATATTGATTTATTTTCTCATTCATGTGCTCATTCATTGTGGTGCTAGTGGAATGCAGGACCTCATGAACACTAAGCCCAGGCTGTAACAGTGCCAGCCATGGCACAGAGGGGCAATTTTAATCCCAGCACTAAGGGGATGGAGATGGGGCTCACTAGCCAGACAGTCTGGTCTAATCAATGAGCCCCAGGCCAGAGAGAGAACCAGTCTAAAGAAAATAAAGAAGGATGCCTGAGATGGACATCTGACACACATACACACACACACACACAGAGCACACATATACAACATACATAATACAACACATACACACATACAACCCGCACACACAACCCGCCCACAAACACACAACACACATATACAACATACATAATACAACACATACACACATACAACCCGCACACACAACCCGCCCACAAACACACAACACACACACACACAAACAAAACACGCTTTTTGTTTGAAAATCAAAATGTAAGACTGAGGTGTGTGTAGCTGTTGGTGTTGTGACCTGAAACACCACCAGGTGTCCCTGAGTCCCTTTCGTTGCCAGCCCTAGATCCTTGTTCTGCTTACATCAGCCTGAATGAACCCTGGAGGAACACTGACCACCAGTTCGATGAAGAGTCCCAAAGCCAGCCTCTTTGTGACAACCATATGAATGGAGAATGGTATCGCTTCACAGGCATGGCAGGAGATGCCATGCCCACCTTCTGCATAGCAGAAAATCACTGTGGGACCCATGCACCTGTCTGGCTCAATGGCAGTCACCCCCTAGAAAGTGATGGCATTGTGCAACGCCAAGCCTGTGCCAGCTTCAGAGGGAACTGCTGTCTGTGGAACACCACAGTGGAGGTCAAGGCCTGCCCTGGAGGCTACTATGTTTATCGGCTGGCCAAGCCCAGCGTCTGCTTCCATGTCTACTGTGGCCGTAAGTACCTTCCTGTGCTTGCTTCCTTTCCCAGCAAGGGCATAGATAGAGAGAAAAGCACCGTATGAATTCCTGTTATTGTGACCCAGCTTTATTCTATGTTTATTTATTCAAACATTATAGAATTAGAAGTGATGGATTTTCATCCTTCTGTAACCTATCTGTTCATCTGTGATCAGCAGGTAGACAGAGAGACACCCAGATGTCACATGGTGCTCACTGTCCTTGCTTTTTAGAAATGACATACAATGAGAAGAGGCAAGGTAACATCAGGAATACCTTTAAGCTTATTTCTATATCACAAACACCATCAAAATCTGTAGACTTTGTAAACATCCTTGATGGTAGAGCTCACAGAAGCTGGTGTCCCCAGCTCCTTTGCACATTTTGCAGAGTCCACAGTGACCTCACCCTAAGTCCCTACCTCACATGCGCTGATGTTTTTAATTTGTGGAAGTCCTCCAACCACCAGTGGGCCACTCCCACTCTGTATTTTAAAGGCCCAAAGCGCCCCCTGAGCAACTGATCTCTCACTGTTTGATACAGCACTGAACCCTGGGAAACACCAGGATGGTGCTCTGGGAAGTCGGAGACTGTGGCTGTATTCATGAGACTATTCAAAAGGAATGGACCCCTGAGGCTGCCCACTCACAGAAGGAAATCTTTGTCCTTCCATAGATTTTTATGACATCTGTGACGAGGACTGCCATGGTAGCTGCTTGGGCACCACCGAGTGCACATGCTCTCCAGGAACCTCGCTGGGCCCAGATGGACAGACATGCTTTGGTAAGAACTACTCACAAAGTGGAAATGAGCCTTCAGAGTGTGGGGATATGTTTCAAGTATAATAAAAACAGTCCGAGATATCAGAGGGATCTACCACTGTCTGATCAGGCTGAAGACGGATGCTCTAACTTTATAAAGGAACTTTGGGTGACGGTCCAGGCAAATAGGTGTCATCTCTGTCATTTCTAGATTTGGGAAATTGCTTGACTTCCTGTTTACTTGTGTAAATATTATTTCCTTCTTGGGTCTCTGAGGCAGTTGAAGATGAGGTAGTTATAGTTATAGTTTTCCAGTGACAGTTTTAGAAAAGAAACTTTGAAGTTAAAGTGTATAAGTTTAAGAAACATCAAAATAACAGTTTTTAGTTAGTAATACAAGTTAGAAAGAAAGTGAATTAGGTATAATCCTTTGGACTCATCAAAATAGGACAATTAATGAAATATTTTCTTTGAATTGTCAATTGTTAATGGACTTGACATTATTCATTTATTGTTTGTATATATTGTATATAATTATTGTACCTATTATATATGGTTTTTCTTATGTTAGCTATCACCTTTTCAAAAATTTGACACAAAAGGGGATGTGTGGGGATATGTTTCAAATATAAGAAAAACAGTCGGAGATATCAGAGGGATCTACCCACAGTCAGTCTAGGAGGATCAGACAGTGGGCCCTTAGTCTCTGACCATTTGCCATTGAGCCTGTCATTGTTGGTCACAACTAAAGTGCATTACAAGCTTTGGTGTGTTCAAGGCTCCAGTGGCTACTGGTGCCTTGTGGTGATGGAACCATTGAAAAGTGTCCCGAGGATCTGAATCTTAATTTTACTCAATTTTTATATAAAAACTGATTTTTGATTCAGCCATTAGCAAATGAAAAATGTCTGGTATAACTCAAATGACTAAATTGTGTCTGTTTTTACTAACTGTAGATACAGATTAAATGTTTCTGTTGGAAACTGGCATCCATTAAGGTGCGGTGCATTTCTGTAACCCTAGTGCTGAGGAGGCTGAAACAGGAAAATGATAAGTTTAAGACCATCTGAGATACATAGATAAGACCCTGTCTCAATAAAATAAAATGGAAAATTTGACATCCAAATTGAGATGTGTTATAAAGTCATTTCAAAGTAGGTTCCAAAAGCACAGTATTATTTTCTTATGTACGTTTCCTTCAGGTAAATATAAAAATGCAAATATATTGGTTTTTTGAAATAGGCTTTCTTTGTGTACTCTCAACTGTCCTGGAACTCAGTCTGTAGACCAGGCTGACCTCAAACTCAGAGCTCCACCTGCCTTTGCCTCCCAAGTGCTGGGATTAAAAGCATGAGCCACTGCCCAGCAACTCAAATATAATTTCATTTATTGAACTTTCCCCTTTTTTGCACCAAAGGTGGCATGCCATCACACTTATCTCTTCTTGACAGTATTTATTGCTTAGACATATTTGCCTATTAAAAGCCCCAAGCTCTTCCCTAAGTGCTGTGGGCTTTAGACAGCACAGCAGGCTGTGCTATGCACACAGGTCAATGTTAGTTAATTTCATAAAAATGAAACCATTTCAAACTTTTTGTTACATTTATTTATTGTATATGTCTAGATCATCAACAACTTGCTGGAATAGGTTTTCTCTTTCCTCCAAGCTGGTCCCAGGATCAAACTTAGGTGATCAGGCTTAGCAGCAAGCACTTTACCCACTCAGCCAGCCCAACAGTTTTAATTTTTTAATATTAGCTTTTTTTCAGGCAGAGAGGATGGAGTAAGAAGATAACAAAACAGAAACACATGTACCCAGATGTTAACTATAGTTAAAATGTATTTTTTTTAAAAGAAAAAATAGAATTTCGATGGTCAACAAAGCCATCTTGCTAGACTCCACCACGCCACGCTCTGCCATCCTTTGGGATTGGCTGCCTCCTCAAACATCAGCCTGTTTCCTTCCCACCCCATCTCTATGTTGTGTTATTTCTGTGTGGAGGCACCACACTGACAGAAGTATTATATCTGTACTTAAAGTTAGCATTAAAAAAATGACACCCCACTCCATGTGTGACATTTTCTCTAGGGTGTAAACATGAAGATGGATTGGTGGTGGTCAGGATTCCTACACTGGCTAAAAAAATAACAGCTAGCCTAAATAAGTAGAAGATAATTTCTTCTTAACACTGAAAAGTAGAACTAGCCCAAAAGTAACTTGCCATGGAGGCAGGAAGAAGTCCTAGCATGGGTGCGGCCATACTTGCTGCTGTCCTCCCGTCCTCCCGTCCTCCCGTCCTCCTGTCCTCCTGTCCTCCCGTCCTCCCGTCCTCCTGTCCTCCCGTCCTCCTGTCCTCCCGTCCTCCTGTCCTCCACTGGTAGGCAGTGGAATGGAGGTGAGGGCCCAGTTATGATCCTGCTCTGTGTGGGCATGGTGACACACAGCTGGAATCCCAGCACTTGGAATGCGGATAAAGATAGATGAGAAGTTCAAGGCCAGCTTCTTCTGCATAGTTCATCCTGGGCTACATGCGATCTCCATTTTATCTACTGAAGGTTTTAGTAAGCTCTAAATGTTGGCTTTCTTTTTAGTCATGATTTAGTTAGTTCCTTTTATTTCGTTTTTTGTTTGTTTTTTTTTAAATACTCATATGGATTTCTGGCTTGTTCTTTTATTACCAGTTCAAAGCCTCCAGCTATCTTGCCTATTCACTTTTATTGTAAGCTGTCTGCATGGTTTATGTCAAATTCCCATCTAGTATTAGGGGTTTTCTGTGCCTCTTCGCCCCTCCCACCTGCTCCAAGGATGCTCTACTCCAGGGCAGTTCTCCAAGGGTGTCTGTAGAAGTTCTCAACCGATTGTACATCAGTTCCTCAGCTCAAGATCTATATCCTGAGTGGGCCGTGTAAATCCATGCTTCAACCTTGTAGCACACTGGCTCAGGGTTTCCACTGTTTACATGTGTATCTCTTCCCCTTCGGGCTCAGGCGGGGAGCCTCCTAATTGCTACGTGTGTGGCAGAGTTCTACTCTCAATTTTATTGAAATACGTATTAGTCTATCTCCTTACTATAATGAAATAAATAGCTGACACTCAGTAGGTGATAAAGAAAAGGAAGCTTAGTCCACAATTCAAGGACATTCAAGGGTACATTAACAACGTTGTCTCAGCTCCAGGGAAGGCCTGGTGGGAGATGGTATACCAGGAACACAAGTGAAGATTGGAAGTCGGTGAGAACAGGGTTCCCAGGAGAACCAATCAGTCACCCCCAATGGCAGTGTTCCTGACTACCCTGCCTCTTAAAGGCCCTCTACTTCATAACATCACACTGGGGGCCAAACACCCAACACATGAATCTTAGGGTTTGTTTAGACCCTACCCAAACCCTGAGAGGGAGGCACCTATTCTGGGGCTCTGGTAAGTGGAAGCCCCCCCCCCCCAGCTCATCTTCCTTCCTGGGTCTAAAACCATACTCTGATAAACTGTGAGCATTTTAGCTACAGCCCTTGGCTCACATCCTGAATCCAGGTTCCTTCTGAGGAACCAAGGCATATTTCACTCCAGCTTCCTTTCCTCTGTAGAAGGAAATAGACATTTATTGTCCATGTTATTTACAATAAGAATCCATACATAGCTCATCATATGTTTTATAGATGAAAATCATTTTTTAAATATAATACAAAAATATTTCCAAAAAAATTTGAGACAGAGTCTCACTATGTAGCCTTGGTTGTCCTGGAACTCACTACAAAGATAAGCCAGGCTTCGAACTCACAGAGACATGCTCCCTCTGTCTCCCAAGTGCTGAGATTAAAGGTGAGCACCACCACTGCCTGGCTGAGACTATTTCAATTTTTAAAGTCAGTTTTTGAGGCTGGTTTGTCATGCAATAATGGAAGACTGTCTCATATAGTATTTTGCTAGCTATTTCCTTCCACACTATAAGCTCCTATGCTTTTAAACAGAATACAGTTTATAACCTTGTGTTTAACACTTTTTCATGAACTCATTGGAGAAAGAAGCATTCATAGAAATAAGCGTACCCAGTACATAAAAGGAAGCTCAGCCCCCCAAATAGTCTTATCTTATTACATTTTTGTATTATTGTGCATGCCCATGTGCCACACCATGCATGTGGTGGTCACAGAACAACTTCCAGATGTTAGCTCTCATCCACCTTCCACTGTGTGTGTGTCTGGGATCAAACTCATGCTGTCAGGGTTTAGCCGAAAGCTCCTGTATCTGCTGAGCCATCTTGCCAGCCCCATAGCCCTACCCTGAAGGATAGGAACTCACAAGGACTCAGGCACCTTCAGAGAACAGAACAGGAGCCGGTGAACAGCTTGGTTGGGGAGACCAGACCCATCTTGTGTCCATGCTGACTCCCAGTAGGGAACAGGGCTATCCAAACGCATCTGAAGAGGTAGGGGCCCCAGTTCCCAAGCTGGGGCCAGGATGAGGTTGTAATGCAGCAGTGATGTGGTTCTCCTTCTACAGATGAAAATGAATGTGAGCAAAGCAATGGCGGCTGCAGTGAGATCTGCATAAATCTCAAGAATTCACACCGCTGCGCGTGTGGGGTCGGCCGCGTGCTCAGGAGCGATGGGAAAACTTGCGAAGGTGAGACTGGCTAAGGAGAGGAGGCAAACCCAGCATCCAGAGGGAGTCACTGCCTTGCTCTTTGACATTTGGGGAGTTGCCCTGTTGGCGGAGACAAAACTTTATTGGCATAAGGAAGCGGCTAAAGAGGTTTGTGGGCACCGAGGGTGCTTAAACTGTGGACAGAATTCAATACTGATTTTATCTTCAATATTGAAGAAGACGGGGTTTGCAAGAAGTAGAGTCTTGTGGGGAACTGAGGTACAGTAGTACTCATTTTTCTCAAACTTCGATGAGCCCATAAATCCCATAGGATTTTGTTAAGGTGCAGATTCCGACTGATTGGTCTGAGGTCAAGCTGAGGCGACTCATGACTAGGTGGCCTAGGCTGCTGGCAAGAGGCTCAGAACGGCAGGCAACAGAGCGTACTCTACAGGCCATTTCTCAACCTTCCTGGGCCTGAGATTGGCCTCCCACCCAGCCCTCACCATGCCTCTGGGTAGGATATCTGCTTCAGCAGGCTGGGGTGGGGCCTCAGAACTCACAATTCCAACAAATTCCATGGGTGAATCTTGTTGTCTGAGAAATTTGAGAAACTACTTTTACATACGTCCTATGTATTGGGGGAGGTTAGTATATTTTTGAAGATAAATTATCTTATTTAGGCTTCTTCATTTTATTTTATGTATATGAGTATTATTTTACCTGCATTACACAGGGGTCAAAAGAGTATGCTGGATCTCCTGAAACTGGAGTTACTGACCCGTTGCGAGCCATCATGTGGGTGCTGGGCACTGAAAAATAAGTCCTCTTAACCCTGATCCATCGCTCCTGTCCCGAAATAATCTACTTTAAAAAAAAAAAGTTCTTTTTCTTTTTATGTGTAAGTGTATTTTGTCTCCATGGATGTCTGTGCACCATGTGGATATCTGGTGTCCAAAGAGTCCAGAAAAGTGTGTCAGATGGCCTCTAAGTGGAGTTCCGGATGCTTGTGAGCTACTATGTGGATTCTGGGAATCAAGCCCAGGTCTGGAAGAACAGCCAGTGCTCTTAACCACTGAGCCATCTCCCTAACCTCACTGTCTACTTTTGATAACAGAGATGCTGTATGGACATGGCTTGGTAACCAAAAGCTTACTGAGGAAGGAATTGAAATGAAATTGCCTATTATTGCCCTCTTATTTTTTAATTGATAACTTTTCACATAGTTATGGGATACTAGATTTAGTAATCTGCTAAAGTTTTCGTGGGACTCAGTACAGCTAAAGTGACATCGTATCTGCCTTCACAGATCTGATTCCCCTAACATTATCTGCAGAGTGTGTCATAGAGAGGTAAATGGCATATTTGCTATTATTTATAGAGGACATATGATTTGTCCTTCAGGAGAATTGAACTTGTGTGTTAATAGAGCTGTAATCTATATATTAATATTCATTGTACGCTCATCACATTCAAAATAATAAAATACCATCCCGAAGAGAAACTATGAGTAGCGTCCAGCAAAGTTTGCATTATTGAAGCAGAGAATATTAACTGGAGCATCAAATTGCTGTCCTTATAATAAGGCTAAATTATTTTAAATTTTATTGAATAAGGATAATGTGTGGAATCCTTCCTAAGTTGTAATAATTTTTGTAATGATTTTTGCATATTTGAATAGTAGTAAAATATTATATGAAGAACATTTGTAATTATTCATGAGCACTTTATTGAGACTATTATGGTTAATACTCACATAACTTTAAAACCTAATAACCATAACTGGAAAATATTTAGCAAATGATAAAAGTTTTATGTGTTTGTATGAGCAACGCTTTAGAAATACTGTTTCTATTTATAACATTTAACTTTTATTGAAAGGCCAAATGTATTTGTTTCTTTAATGTTGCTGTGAAATGATTATAGCTTTTTAAAAATTAACTATACTCTTAATTTTTTAAGCAAATTTTAATAGTTTATAATAAAAATAAAAAAGAGTAAAGGGGAGAATACAAATAATCCTCAATCTCTGTTGTTAGGTATTTCCTCTCTGAACATTTTTTTCCACCATCCCAAGGGGCTGAAATTCTTTACAATTTGGATTTTTGGTCTATTTTTTTCTTGCGCATTTTTACAGCTGAAAATGCCCAGTATTATCAATTAGGGTTACCCCTCCATCTTATAAATATTAAAATTCCAACTTAGAGAGATAAAATAACTTCAGAAAGGTCGTTTGCAGGTGAAGGCAGCAAGAAGCTGGGTGAGTTTGGTAAGCGCCTCGACAATCCTCAGCACTGACGAGAAGCCTTCTTTTAGAAAGAAAACACATATTCATGTTGGGTGTTTTGTTTTGTTTTTGAGACAGGCTATCTCTATGTACCCTCAGCGGCCTGGAGCTCAATATGTAGACCAACCTGCCTCTGCCTCCAGAGCGCTGGGATTAAAGGTGTGCTCCACCACCACATGGTCTTTTTAAAACTTTCTCTCTCTCTCTTTTTTTTTTTTCCCCACTAACCTGTTTTTAATATCACCCTTAGGAGTCAACTTTAATTTCTCTCTGAGTGTTTTGGGTGATCTGAAACATCTTCTCCCATCATCTTAACTTAGAACAGGGCTCAGCAAACCTTTTCTATAATGTCCCGATGATAAATACTTTGCACTTTGTGGACCATCTGGAATCAATCAAAACCGCTCAGTACTTTCCTTGTAGTGAAAAAACAGCCATAGACAATAGTCAATGCCTGGGTGTGCTAATAAGACTTTATTTATAACATTGTGTAGCAGGTTGTAATCTGATAGCCCTTAGCCTGAAAGATAATGTTCAGGTCCCCATAAAAGTTGTGATGACTAAGATTATTGTCATTGATATGCTGGGGCAGGGGTGAAACCAGGAGCCTTGGGAATGGTAGGGAAACACCCTTTGACTGAGCGCTCTCTCCAAGCCTACCCAAGACCTTTCATATTTAGTACCCCTATTCCTAGGTAGTCTAGGAGAGGGGCCAACGATCCAATTGGTCTGTAGCAACTTTGACCCACCCAGCTGATCCAGATAAATTTATACTCAATCTCTTTTTAACCATCAATGTTAACTTATATGAGTATATTAAATGTTACAGCAGTTAAGAAGTGGCTCCTGGGTCTTAGAAATATTCATGACCTCACTCTAACCAAAAGAAAAACAACAGAAAAACATGGGGAAAAAAATTGAAAGACACTCTACAAAATGCCTGGAGCCACTCAGTATTGGTGTGGATGGGGGGTTACTCTTGGCAACCCTAGCCTTTAATGGATGCTTTTTAAGTTTGCCTCATGTTTCACTTACCGCATTAAACCACAGGGATTCTGTCATGAATTAAGAGTAATCCGTGGTGATTGATGCTAGGATTTCTGCAGAAGAGGGTCACATGGTGACACATCTTTGCTGGCTCCCTTTGCAGACATTGAAGGATGCCACAGAAACAATGGAGGTTGCAGCCACTCTTGCCTCGCTTCCGAGAAGGGCTATCAGTGTGAATGTCCCAGAGGCCTGGTTCTGTCTGAGGATAACCACACTTGCCAAGGTAGGGCAAGGTTTGACTCCCTCGGGTTTCACACATCCTCCTAACCCTCCACCTTTGCCCTCCTTCCTACAAGATAGTCAGATTCTTATCTTTTAGTTCTCTGGGTTCCCTGAATCATGATTCCAGACTCATCCAACAGAGAACACCCCTACAGGGCGTGATGGCTCACATCTGTAATCTCAGCATGTGGGAGGGAGGTGGAGACCAGAGCCCTGCCTGAGAGCAAGGGCAACCAGAGCTACACAGTCAGACCTTGTCTCAGAAACAGACAGGAATGGAAGAAGCTCTCTTTTCAAGCCAAGAAAAGCTAACTTTCCCTTTCTGTTTGCCTCCGAGTTGTTCTCTGATTCCTATAGTCAATGGTGTAACTACCGCTCAATTTGGAAGTATTGACACAGTCCTTATTCAACACTTTCATGGGCCCAAACTAGCTTGACCGATGATGAATGGCGGATTCTTCCCCCATCAGCAGGTGTGCTGAGGCTGTGCAGGACCTGAGCTCCTTCAGGGTGTTTGCAGGATCAGAGGAAACAAATTCAGAAATGCCAGAATGTACAGTTTACTGAGCAGCTCAAAGACAATTTGAAGGCTTCCCGAGTGTGCAGCACTCTTTATTGCCTGTTTAATGGGGCCGTAACTAATGTTAAAAACAGCAGTTCTGTTGTGTTAAGTCAGCAGTGTCTTTCCTGTGCTACCAGTAAACTGTGCTGGCACTGAAGTTCATCCTTGGGGTGTCTAACCCCATAGAATCATGCGAGCCACACTTTGGACAGGGGTTTGTTGAGCTGAAGCCTAATCACATTATTTCCTGTTAAAAGAAATATGTGATTGGAGGAGCATCATTGGCTGTAATCTTGGCGGTTCGGGATCCTGTTTGCTTTGAGCCCTTTCCTGGAGGAAAGAATAGGAAGTGCAGGTTGCACTGGGAAGAAAGCATTCTCCTAGAAGCCTTTCCCCCAAGCCAGTGTTCAAGGTCTAACAGACTCTCCCTTCACACAGTCCCTGTGTTGTGCAAGTCCAGCACCATTGAAGTGAATGTCCCCAGGGAGCTGGTTGGTGGCCTGGAGCTCTTCCTGACCAATACCTCCTGCCGAGGAGTGTCCAATGGCACGCACATCAACATCATATTCTCCCTCAAGACCTGTGGCACGGTGGTTGAGGTAGGTTCCCTGGTAGATACTTAGGGACTGACCAAAGTTTCCTACTTGGGAAGGTGGTTGTCAGAGGGAATAAGGTGTGGCTTGTGTCAATGAGATAGGTTCACACAAAAGAACTGAGCTCAAAACATTCTCTGCCCGGTACCATGGTCCTAGAACCCTAAGGTATGAAATAAATAATCCAGCCTTCTCTGTTTTCACACAGCCCTTAGCAGCCTGTAAGCAGGATGTTTTCCTATATCACTTCCAGTGGTACCAAGAGGAGGGTACACCCTCTGTAGTCATTATTTGGAGACTAAGGAGGGATAAGGGACCGAGGGGCTGGTGACTCATTTGTGACAAGTGAATGGGTTAGCCTGAGCATTGATCCAGGATAAGGCTAAAGGGTTTATGGGTTTTTTTGTTTTGTTTTGTTTTGTTTTTAATTTTTTAACATGCTCATACCCCCATGCTATAAACTCAAAGGGGGATGTGGAAGGGTATTCCTGACTGTTAGGATGCTCACAGCAGGGCTGAGAGGCAACAGGTAAAATGTAATAAGGGCTGGGCTGTCCACACATAACCTGGCCTCTAGGAGTCCATGAGAAGGACATCTAGTTTAGATGTGGGTAGAAGTATTTGTACCTCACACAAGCAAAGAGGCAAAGGATCTTTTTGTTGGGGAACACAGGAGCAGAATCTTAAGGGTTCCATCAGGTCTATGCTAAGGGAAATTCTTTGCAGCCTGCCTTGTGAGGAATTCTCACCAGAAAATAACACCATGGGGTAGAGGTTGTTTCTAAAGGCCCAGCTTGTGTACAAGGGAGAGATAGCAGGTTTGAGTCCACAAAAACAAAACAAAACAAAACAAAAAACAAACAAAACGGATTAAGCTGAGAGCTGTGTTCCCACAGTGTGCGAGATGGATGATGTACAGAGGACTGAATTCAGGTCAGTGCAAGGCCATCTGTTTATGAGTCCTGAGAAGTGAGTCAGAGGGCTAATTACTGCGGGTGAGATTAGAGATAGCTACTGAGAAACAGGAGTTCTCCATTGAGACAAGCTATGTGGATTGTTTCCATGGACGGCCTGATGGAATAGCCCCTAACTGGCTGCGACCACTGCCTGGTAGTAGAGTCACTCTGGGCTGGGAGTAAACAGTCGGCACCAGGCACCATTGCCGATGCAGATCTGGGATGAATCCAGGGCTGCTTAGGAGAAGTGGCATCCCAACTCTGGAATTTCTACCTAGAAAGCATATGGTGCCGTCCTCTTCTGGATGCTAGAGCTTGGGATTTGCTGCTTATCTCCCTAGATCAGGTTTCCTGCCTATTGCACCAGAGGGGTCCCTGGGCCAACCAAGTAGTCAGCATGCTTGTCTTACTGACCAACAAAGAGAGAAGAGGCTTAAGCAGATTCTCTTGAGGCCAGTTCAGGCCAGTCTGAGCAACAGAAATAGCCTCCATCTCAAAACACATGCACTCAAACCCAAAGCCCTTCTGGCATTGGGAACAAAATCTGTGATATTTGACATAATCAGGTATTTGGAGGATGTTAAGTACAAAGAGAGGGAACTAGAAATAAATCTCACAATCTCACTTCACCCTGGACTGGCACAGGTTGTGAATGACAAAATCGTAGCCAGCAACCTTGTGACAGGTTTGCCCAAGCAGACCCCTGGGAGCAGCGGGGACATCATCATTCGGACTAGCAAACTGCTGATCCCGGTGACCTGCGAGTTCCCGCGACTGTATACCATCTCTGAAGGATACGTGCCCAACCTGCGCAATGCTCCTCTGGAAATAAGGAGTCGAAACCATGGCATCTTCCCCTTCACGCTGGAGATCTTCAAGGACCATGAGTTTGAGGAGCCTTATCGGGAGACTCTGCCCACGCTCAAGCTTCGTGACTCGCTCTACTTCGGCATTGAGCCCCTGGTGCACGTGAGCGGCCTGGAGAGCATGGTGGAGAGCTGCTTCGCCACGCCCACTGCCAAGATGGATGAGATACTCAAGTACTATCTGATCCAGGACGGGTGAGCACAGCTGTCCTCATGTGTGTGTGTGTGTGTGTGTGTGTGTGTGTGTGTGTGTGTGTGTGTGTAATATATTTTAAATTTAAATTATATAAAATTAAATATATATAATATAATTTAAATTTAAATTGTATTATATTAAATTTAATTTAAATATAATTTTAAATAGCAGATTTGAGGTATGATTGAATTTGATCATAAAATACTGAATAATTTTATACTTGAAATGCCTAGGAAGATGTTCAGTGGGCCATTAGAAATTTGCATCAGTCTCAAGAACAAGGTCAGAACTATAGGCAAAGGACAGAGAATTATCCGAGTGTGACTAGGATCGGTTAGCTTGCTCAGAGGGACCAAAAGCCAGGGAGGAGGGCTGTGGGAAGCCACTGAATCAGCTAGTGTGGACTCCACTTTCGTGAAGTCTGACAGTGGGGACTGAGAAAGTGGTGTGTGAAGTTCCTGCCACAAGAGTAAGGGCAGAACCCGGGAGCCCACTGCACCTGGTTAGTCTGCTGAGCTCTGAGCTCCTGGCTCAGGGAGAGACCCTGTCCACCTAATCTATGAGCTCCAGGCTCAGGGAGAGACCCTGTCCACCTAATCTGTGAGCTCCAGGCTCAGGGAGAGACCCTGTCCACCTAATCTGTGAGCTCCAGGCCCAGGGAGAGACCCTGTCCACCTAATCTATGAGCTCCTGGCTCAGGGAGAGACCCTGTCCACCTAATCTGTGAGCTCCTGGATCAGGGAGAGACTCTGCCTCAAATATTAAGGTGGAAACTGAGGAAGACACGTGTCTTGATCTCCTACCTCCACACATGCACATGTGTACCCATATGAACACATGCATACACATATAAACAAGATCATAGATCTCTCTCTCTCTCTCTCTCTCTCTCTCTCTCTCTCTCTCTCACACACACACACACACACACACACACACACACACACACACACACACACCACATTAATAAGAAATGGAGTTAGTAGCATTACAAAGAGAAGAAATTCTTGGTTGACTCTAGAGAATAAATCCCGAGGTTTCTGTGACATCACTGAAAGGCCTGGATTGGGGTTTGTAAATGGAGCCAGTCAAAACCTAACCACTCCCCAAATTCATATCAAGATTTTGCTCTTCTCTGGCCTAAATGGCAGCTGGGACACACCTCAGGTGGTCAGAAACTGCATCCTCCTGGATGGGGAGGGTCTAGTGTGTGTCCCACATATTCCTCAGGTTCTTCCCTTCAGTTAGTGGCCGGGTTCTCCTAGAAGTTTCTAGTTTGCTCCGGCTGTTTTCTCTCACCACAGCTTCCTCCTCATGACATAAGGTTCTCATGTCAGAACCTTAAATGGTGGTTTTTTTTGAGTCCTTCATATCTGAGATCAGCTTAGAAGAAATCTGCTTATCTATTGTTATTCAGAGTCTGGGTGAAGAACTGTTACCTGCTGCTTAGACAACTCCAAGAAGATATGCTGTTTCTTTCTTAATCCTTGGTACACACAAAAGAGAAAAATGCTTATCTGTGTACATGCACAAAGACACAAAATGAGTTAGGATGGGACAATTACCCAAAGATGGTAGTCCTTGGCTTCTCAGGAGAAAATGAACTAATATCTAAGACCACAGCCTTAGCATGTCAGTTAATGTGTCCTTCCTCCTGTTTACATGACAGGAACCTCATAGAATATGTCACTGACCTCAGCTAAAGGCCTCAGACACTGAAATAGCAGCTTGTTATTACATTTGGGGAAAGAAAAATGAAACCATTTGAAAGGCCAGTTGCTCAATGTGGGCATAGGTGGCTTAAATGTGTGTGCATAGGTGGCTTATCGCTCTTTGTACCCCACCAGGGGCTTGTGTCGCTTATAGGAAATCAGAGTTAAGTTAAAGAAGAGCCTTCTCACACTGGTAACTATATTAACCCAGATTCCAACAAAGTATCACCAGTGAAAGAGACAACTTTACCAGCCAAAGGTCTCTCTGAAGCACATATCGGCACTTCTAATATATAAAGCCCTTAATCGAGCAGGAAGTGTTGTACTCTCTGAGGCTCCATGAAGAAGAATAGAAAGATGTAATACTTAGTACCACTTATGAGGTCTGAGACGCCTTTGCCAGAAGGGGATGCTATTATCTTATTCTCACAGGCTGGCATGCAGCCCAGTACACCCCGCCCACTTTACCTCTCCTTCGCCCAGATGCCTTAGCTGGAATTATCATCTGCCTCTGTGGAGGCCACCAAGTCTGACATGTTATCTCTCCTTTCAGCTGCATTTCCGATGACTCTGTGAAACAGTACTCATCTCGGGACCACCTAGCAAAGCACTTCCAGGTCCCCGTCTTCAAGTTTGTGGGTAAAGATCACAAGGTAAGCTGAACACCTTTATTGCACAGCCCCATGCCCAAGCCTTTCTTCTCGCTGTCTGGCATGTTAACATTCTAAGAGCCTGTGGTTAGTTTCCACATGACCTCTGGGAGAATATAGTTAAACTGGCTCTCAAGGATATAGGTAACAGGCTATTAGCATTCATACATGTTATGTCTGCTTTCCCCACCCAACTCCCACATGTGCACAGAGAATATTATAAGACCATAATTTGAAATCCTTGTGGACAGATAAGTGTAAAAGTCACTGTTATTGTCAGCTTAACAAAGAACTTAGACAGGAACCTCACAGAACAGCAGCAATGGACCAGAAGAGCCTAGAACTCATGGGACACAACTCTGTAATGTAAAATGTTCTGCATGGAATGTACAGAAAGCAACAGATTACAGAGATTTCACAGCCATAGAAAGTGAACAGCAACCATATAAATTGATTTTTTTAAAAGTAAGTTACCTGCTAATATGCCATAATCATTAATTTAGCATATGATTTTGTCTAAATACATTTTTGACAATTTCACAAAACAGAACAGTTTTCTGGATATGCTTATAGAACACGGTCATAAGGGGGAGAAGGGGCCCCTGATAAACATAACCCAGGGGCTGCTCTGTATCACTTTGGTGCAATAGTAAGCATGTTTTAAAATTAAGAACATCAGAAAAGCAGGCGTGGAGAAAATGTCATAACAGCAAGTGTGTCGATGAGCCACAGTGGTAAGAGGCTGTCCCAGGAGGCTAGGGGTGGCAAGATCAAGCTTTTTCTGCTGTTACTGGTGTTGAAACACAACCCCAGTGGAGTATAACAGAGCAGCTTTCTTTTTCTCGTTGACTCCAAGTGTCCTTTTGAACCATCTTGTTGTCCCAGAACTCCAGTTTACTAGCTGAAGCTGGCATATGCAGATCCTTCTAGAAAGGACTGACTCCTTTACATCAGAAGTACTTGGCCCCAGTGTTACTCCAGACTAGGAGCTGCTATGCTAATGTTAGGAGACGATGCTCCTTTAGGGTCTCTTCACATCTGGAAGCATGACTCCCTTCCAACTTGGCCACATTTCTAAATGTGTGGAATGAGCAATTTCTTTATCCTATGTCTCACTCTTCTGTCCATAAATACAAGGCTGTCGCTGCCACCCCAAGTTGTTGGTGCTCTGGCTGAGATGATGCTTGGCGAGCACGTGGCACTGTGTGTGGCTCTCAGCTGTTGCCTAGTGTGACAGTTGGCGCCACAACTTTACCATCCTTACATCCTTCTAGGAGGTCTTCCTTCACTGCCGAGTTCTTGTTTGTGGGGTTCTGGAGGAACGCTCCCGCTGTGCTCAGGGGTGCCACCGGCGAGTGCGACGTGAGGCGGGAGAAGATGAGAACTATGCTGGACTACAGAGCCAGACACTGACAGGTGGCCCCATCACCATCGACTGGGAGACCTAGTCCCTGCCTCCAGCCACTCTCCTCTCTGGAACATCTTCCTGTGTCCTCTGAGAACATCAGAGAACCTCCTAGAACACCTGGCTTCTTTAAATCATACTGTGAGTTTAGACAACCCCCGCTCCCACGTGAAAGAATTGACTAGCTCTTTTTGTCACTGCTGACCCATGTGGCTTTAGTGGCTTCAGTTTCTGGATTTGAAGAGCTATGTTGTCCTCACGGACATGTCCCTCATTTTCTCAATTTCCTTCTTACAATGAAATACTTCATTTATGGTATAATAGGGCCACCAAAATGAGGTGCTGGGAATAATATTCCAATTTAAACCTAAAGAAATGAATTACTAAAATTATAACCTATGATCTTCTAAATATATAATAATTATGTCCTAAAATTTCAACTCTAATTCAGAATATTTATAGATTTGAAAGTTATCAATAAAATAAGGTATAAAAATTAATAGGTTGAATGTTATATAGTAAGTATTTTTCATATTGCCTTAGGTGAAATGTTCTCACCTAAAAATAAATTCATAAAATGTTTAAGAACATTGGGTGCTCTTGCAAAAATCCTGGTTCGATTGCTAACATCCACATGGTGGTTCATAACTGTAAGTCCAGTTCCAGGGGATCTGATGACCACTTATGACCCCCTCAGGCACTAGACATGCATGTGGTACATAGACATATATGCAAGCAAAATACTCATACATATGGGATAAAATAAATTTAAAAATTATCAGCATGCATGTAAGTAGTTCAATGGCTAAACTGAGCTATAAGCAAAACTAAATTTTGGTCCCGCGTGCCCTGAGCATTGGTATTCTATGCCTATGATTAGGTAAGACAATAGGAAAAGGTATAAAATTATACCATACTCTTACTTTGCAGGTGCTCAATAAATTTTATTAAAATAAATATCATAAACTATAAAGATAAATGTTATTTACTGTTGAACTTGGCTCCTTGATATTTCTGTTAACTCCTAATTTTACATATGATCAACAAAGGTTTCTTTTTCTTTCTCAAATGGGTTGCAAATAACAGTTCCTTTTTTTTCTTTTTAATTACCATGTGGGATGATTAACAATTGTGGTTCAACTTAATGAAATTAGGGAAGAGAAGAAAAGAAGTGAGAATTGGGGTCAGAGATCAGAAATGCTTCTCTAGAAACGACCAAAGGTGACTGTTTTAGACTTTGGGGACTTTTGGTCTTTGTCATAATCTCTCCCTGATGTGAGAGCAGCTTTAAAGAGGTAGAAACAGACTTAAAAATGACCACAGCCATGTTCCTGAATGGCCGTACAAAACAGCAGACGTTGAACTGAGGCTGACCTGTGTGACTTGGTTGGCTCATTATGATCCAGATCAGTGGCCTTCTCAGGGCAACAGAATGCCTGCAGAGTGTCATAAGTGGCCTAGCGACAGCCCACAGAGTTTTGGCTGGGTCCACAAGAACTCCTAATCCACAGTCATTACTGAGGGCCACAATTTAGGGAATCGCCTGTCACTCCCTGTCAGATGAAAGTATATCTTCTACCTAACCAGACACATCTCAGATCTTCAAATGACTCTCAAATAGCTTGGAATCTGAGCATACCAACAGGGCAGACCCCTGGAGAGAGAAATGAAACCTGGAGCCCTAATTCTGTCCCACCGCCATCAGCCAAGCCTCCACCTGTCTGTCTCTCGGGCACCCATGAGAATCCTCATTGGCAGAATTTACCAGGCTGGATTCGGTTCTCCTTAAGGAAAAGAGAACTATCCGTGAGAATTGAATTCATTCATCTCTCTTCAAGTTTTCTAAAAAGGGCACTTTATTAAATGTGAGGTGCTAACTGGCAACTGAAACATGGGCCAGATGAAAGTCATTGTCTCCCAAATGTTTGGGCTCCCCAGATTTTGCTTGTGAATATCATGATCAGGCATGGCAGGATCTGCTTGCTGTTCTAAGAACTGAATTTCCAGGCTCACGTGTCTTTGCTGGGAACCCAGTGTTAGAGCAGTTAGACAGTCTTCTGCCTCTGCATATCTTTTTCTTAACTTTCCTCAAAAGACAAGGCCCGCCATCTCCTCTCTCCAGTTCATAATCTCCAAAGGGTTGGAAGAAAGGATGACACTTCTGTCCCATTGCCATCTCTGAAACGGAGCCATGGTGTCACGCAAAGCCTGGAAGAAACTTGTCTTCATAATTCTTCTTTCTCCTCCTCTGCACAAATGCAAGCTGCCCGCTGACTGTTCATGAAGGGTCGGCAGCCCAGGGTCCACACCGTGTTGAACACGGTGTCAGCCAGAGAATCACAGGCTGCTTAAAAAAGACAATAGAGACAGAAGGGTCAGCAGAGGCCACCCCATAACATGTGAAGCAGCATATGTCCAGGGCAATCCCCAGCAGATGGCAGAGAGAGAGCACAGGATTGAGAGGACCAGTGTACCTTTAAGAGAAGCGCATCCAGAAAGCCCCTCTTTGGTCCAGTAAGGCAGATGTGCTTGCTAGTGCCTCACATTTATGGTGTCCCTGGGGAAAGCCATTGGAAACCCCACACCATTGTGACTTGCGAATACTCACTCAGACTACACCACTTTGTTTCCCATAGCTTTCTCTGCTCAAGTGTGAGGTACACAACCATTTATCGATTGAAGAATGTGTGTATGAGAGACAGGCTCATTCTCATGGGTGCCATAAAAACAGAAAAAAATACATCATCCCCCAACTGAGGATCTCACAGAATGATCCAAGGTGTGGAGCAAACAGAGCAGCAGCTAATTAACCGACACTGTGAAGACAGTTACCACAAGGTCTGGGAGCTCACAGAAAGGTTCTACCCCTTGGGAGAAGGGGCTCTGAGGGAAGTCCTGGATCATTAGTACAAGGGTTACCATGACATGCCAGAAAACTTAGACACCTTAGACGAAATGGAAATCCCATGCTGAACTAACTCAGTGAAACAGAAAATAATAGATGGTTAGTTCCCAACACACAGCTCTCAAGGAAATCCACTCCCATGATGCTTCAAGGGAATTTTTGCTGGATATTTAAAGAACTAATAGCAATCTCTTCTAAACACTTCCAGAAATTAGGATTATGTCTTTCATATTATGAGGTAAGTATTAAGTTGATAATAAAAATCAGAGAAACCAGAGGAATAATAAACCACTGATAAGTATCTCTCATAACTAAATGCAACACCTTTAACACGGAAGTCAGCTAGACTCGGGAACAGAGGACTAGAACCATGCCCCATGTGGGGCTTATCCTAAGAAAGCAAGCTGATTTAACATACTTAAGTCAGTATAGCATACCACCTACCGATAGAATAAAGGCAATAAGCCACATTCTGCAGAAAGACTCCAATACCTTTCCATGACAGAAATACTCAATAACCCAGGAGGGTGACTTCCAAGCCTGACAGAAGTCACCTGGGAAGATTCAGGGCCAATCTCATGCTAAAGCTGATGCCTCTTCCCTGCAGGACAGGGAGAAGATACAAGGATATGCATTCTTGATGCTTCCGTGGGGTATTTAAAGTTCTATCCAGAATGGCATTCAAATCACAGTGGGAAAAGATGAACCAGTGATATCTTATGTAAAGACTCAGGGATGTGCTGAAAACCTACCAGAACTAACCAATTAATTCAGCCAGATCACAGAAGAAATACATGCGCAGAAACCAATCAATTGTATTTCTGTACAGCATCAATAAATTATCTGTCAAGAAAATGAAAAGGACCCAGTGGCCCTTGTCTGATATGACCTGAGTTTGTTCCCTTGAGTTGGAAGTGGTGGCATACACCTTCACCCCAGCACTGGAGGCAGGGCCAGGTGAATCTCTGAGGTAGAGGCCAGTCTGGTCTACATAGTGACTTCCAGACTAGCCAGGGCTACTTAGTGATACTCTGTCTCTAACAAACAACAGTATGAACAAAAGTTGGACCCAGCAGCTTACAGCTGTCATTTACTATAATGAGATGAGAGGCAGGATCAGGAGAATCACTGGGGAGACCAGCACTAGAAAGTTGTCCCTTGACCTTCACATGGATTCCATGACAAACACACATGTAAAAGCAAGGGCTGGAGAGATGGCTTAGTGGTTAAGAGCACTGGCTGCTCTTCCAGAGGACCAGGATTCAGTTCCTAGCACCCACGTGGCAGCCACAACTGTCTGTAACAGCAAGATTGGAAACCTTCACACAGACATGCATACAGGCAAAACACCAATGCACATAAAAATAAAAATAAATAAAAGGAATTAAAAATTTTAAAAAATTAAGAAAACAGTTCCATTTACTGTAACATCACAAAGGAAACAAAAATTACCAATAAAGTATAAGACCTATGCTAGGAAAATGATACCATTGGAAGGAAATGATGGAGCTTTGTACAAATAGAAAGACATTTATATTTTTGTACTAGAAAATATAATTTTGTAAAAGTGGCAATACCAGAATGTATCCACAGAATACACCATCTACAAATGATCCTCAAAATGGATTACAAACCTAAGCCAACAACTAAAATAATAAGACTCCTAGAACAGGAGATCAGAAGGGGTTTTTCACCTTGGGCAGGTAAAGCCTTATTACCACATATGACAGCAAAAATACCATTGGGCATAATCAAAATTTAAACTTTCTGGGCTTTAAAAAAAATCACATTAAGCTGAAGCTGCTGTGGTGATGCCCACCTGAAACTCCACCAAAGAGGCTGAGGCAGGAGGGTCCGGAAGTTTGGATTTCATCCTGGGCTACGTGGAGAACCCTGTCTCAAAGTGGGGTATGGGGGGGGACAAAGGCCAAGAAACAAAGGGCTCTCCTGACTCAGTGTCAAAAGCAAATGAAAAACGGAGCAATGAACCTGGACAGACACATCTCATAAGGACTTATATCGTCACCATCATCCGTCGTCAGGGATACTCAAAGGTCTGTAACCAAAATGATAATGATAAGGATGTGAAGAAACTGGGGCTTTGGGGGAGTATAAAATGATGCAGCTGTTTAGGAAGACAGTTTGTCAGGTTATCTAACAGTTCAACATATATTAGCCATAGAATTCATCAATTATATATATATATATATGCAATAAATTAAAAACATGGATCCTGCAGGTAATCTAATCCAAATGTCAACTGATGGACAGATAAAGATGATGTAGGAAGGCCTTCAGTGGACTATAATTTGGTGATAAAGAGGAATGACCTTCTCATACATTCTAAAGCACTAGGTCTCAACCTGGGGGTCAAAACCCCTTTGGGCGTCAAATGACTCTTTCATAGAGTTCACCTGAGACAGGTATTTACATTACCTCATAACAGCAGCAAAATTGAAGTAACAACAAAGATAATTTTATGGTTGGGGGTCAACACAACATGAGGAACTGTATTAAAGGATCACAGAGTTAGGAAGATTGAGAACCGCTGTTCAGCAGCATAAATGAAATAAATTGACCACAGAATCCATGTATTTTGATTCCCTTATATAAAAAGTCCAGAATAGACAAATCACAGAAGTAGAAATTAGATGCATAGTTGCCTTGGGCTGAGCAGGGGGAACTTAAGGGAAATGGCTGAGATTTCCTTGGGAGATGGTGAAAATGAGGTTATGTGACTGTAGACATAGTCAACTGGTATTTAAATGAGCCAAACCATATGTAAATTACATCTCAAATACGAAGGAGCAGAACCAACACCATCTTGAGAACAGGCCTCCATCTTTAGGCATCTGGTGACCAGGGGCTGAACTGAAGCCCCGAAATGTGCTGACAGCAGTGTTAAAAACATACATCCCGGACATAGTCAAACAGGGCAGTAAAACTTACCAAAGGCCAGATGTTCCTGCAGATATACTATATCCTACCATGTAACCCATCTGCACATTTCCTGCCGGCATCCTGCCAGCTGTTAGTAGTTTTGTGCCTATAGCCTGACCAATGACTACCTCACCCTATGTCCCCTTACCCAATCCTAGAACGCCAAGACATATAGCTTCCTGCTTATGTTTTTTCCCCTTTATAAACCCTTTGCAATCAGGGCTCAGGGCTTCTTCCCTCACTCGCTGTGCTGGAATGTGGGAAGAGGTTCTTGCCCAGGCTTGAACAAAAGAAACCTGGTTCTTGCATTGGGAAGTCAGCTCTGTGATGGTCTCTTAGGGGGAAGGGGTGTCCTGCAATGTGGGCATAACAAAATACATTGTCTTACTACCACCAACAAATGCTCAGGATGTTTCAGGCAGAAGGAATTTAAGGGTGGAAAGCCAGGGCTACCAACCCAGGTAGATTTCAGTATGCAGGTGGGGGTCCAAAGGGAAACCTGGATGTCTGAAATGATGCTAAGGAGGTAGCCTAGGGCTTTTATTTAGTCTACAGCAAAGGAAAAAAACCTATCGCATGGCTTCCACGGTAGGGGGAGGCTATCAGATTTAGGTGATACTAAACTTTAGTTGGTTCTAGTGGGCGGCCCCCGCTTGGATGGAACATAAAAACAGAATTTACAGCAACCTGGCCGGTGGGAGAGCAATAAGATACTTAGGAAGGAAAAATCAATAGGACATTGACCGAGGGCGGTCACCTGACCTGGGCCTACATCAACAACAGTTATTTTCCTACCTTTCACAGACACAGGATAGAGAGTTCTCCCTGTTACAAGACCCAGTTCATATTCTAGACACTGTTTTATGAACTACGTCCAGGATTGTTCCCACTGTTATCTCTGTGGCTTATAGGAGCCTGGTTTTCAATCTTTCCCATCTGGAAGCTTTGAAATTAATACCAGGTTATCATCATGTTCTGACTTCAGAAGTGGAGAGATTAAAACCTTTTGGACAGTAAATTAGGAAAAAGAAATTACAGAGTCAGAGCTGGAAGCTCAGTAGTTAGGCAGTGTTTAAAAATAAGTATCCGGAAGCACACAGAAAGGAGGATTTTTAAAGTTCCTACCCAGACTAAGAGCCAGCTATGAAAAGGAGGCTTTAGCCAAACCACATGGTCCTATATAAAGGGATACTGAGTGGAAAGTTATTTAACAGGGACATGGAAGCTTCTCTCCAGTCTTAAAGGAAAGGTTTTTATTCTGTGGAGGCAATGCCATGGCCTTTTCCAGCAGGAAGGGTGCCAGCAGCCCATGGACAGCAAGCACTATAATGAAAGAGTGCCTAGTCTCTCCTTCTGCCTTTCCCACACCCTCCGAGCATCTCTCCTAGTAATGGGGGCCCTGGATCACTGTGTGAAGACAGGGTGGAAACTCCCTGTCACTGGGGAGTGTCCTTAAGAGACCTACCTTCCACGTTGGAGACAAAGCCAAGGCTCCGCTTGAGGTCAGAGCAGATGGAGTGGAGACACCATCGGAATTTTGCATCACAGCGGTATTTGTTAGCACCACACGTGTCATAGCAGACGTCCAGCTGGTTGCAGCACTTGGTCATTGCTGGAATGCCCAAGTCCATCTGTGAAAGTGAAGCAGGAGAGTGCCACGTTTAAACTAAGGACCTGAGGCAGCCCTGCCCACCTCACTATAAACTAGACGCTTCTCAAGTGTGTGCCACGTATTAGGTCCATTCAGAAACACCAAGGACTTGGAAGAATTAGCTCAGAGTCATAGGATGCTGAACCTTAATGTTATTATTAATTTCCTAAGTGACTCTAGCCTATTTTTTTGTCTCCTCTTATGTGAGATTAGTTATTTTAAAATCCACAACCAGATGTGGTGGTGAAAACAGAAACCGGAGGGGCAATCGAGATGTTGGCAGAGCACCAGGAAATTCACATTCCGTTAAAACTTTACATTTTGGTCTAAGAGGCAGTGGAAGAAAAAAGATTTCATGAGTACTATAAAAAATTCAGCCTCAAGGAACTGGAACATGGCTAGACTTTTTTAAGGACCTGTCCTCTCCAGTACTGTTTTAGGGTTATATCTGAGTTGGGGAGAAAAAAGGATACAAAAAGCTAAGTGCTGAAACACAAGAAGAATGACATCAGACAGCATTGTACACACTAAGCATCCCATAAACAGCTGTACTGGTTGTGGCATAAGATGGGAGAGCATCACACAGAGCTGGGCCACTGATATTATGGGATTGGTAGTAGGAAAACTGAGAGCATTCTGGGAAATGAGAGTACATGGGTTTGGGATGTGGCTCCGCCGGGAGAATGAAGCCTTGAGTTTTATCCCCAGGACTGAATAAACCAGCCTGGAAACCTGTAGCCCAGCTTTAGTGAGGCAGAGGCTGGTGGACCAGAAGTTTACGGTCATCCTCGGCTACATTTCAAGCTTGAGGCCAGCCTGTATTACAAAAGACCCTCTCTTAAAAGGAGAAGAGGAGGAGGAGATGAAATTAAATGAAAGTAGACTTAGAGCAGGAAAAACAAATGATCAGGTTACCAAGTCAGTTTACTTAGTCCGTCAAAAGTTTTAGCAGGAAATGTACTTGCATACATATGCATGTGAGTATGTAGGTGCATGAAAGAAGCTTTGAAGCTTTGCCAGCCTTTGAGTCTGGTTCTCTGCCACTACCTGAAATACCAAGTCCGAGTCTCAGCACCATATAACAAAACTCATTTGCCAAACTGATAAATAGCTTTCCCTCCCAACTTAGCACATAATCACGAGCAAGAAAGAGATAGTTTTAAAAACAAAATTGTGGGTATGTGTGCCCTCGGTGGTGCATAAACCCATTTAGTGGTGCATGGGCACATTCAGTGATGCATGGTCATACTCAGTGACGAATGTGTGCATTCATTGGTGCATTGAGAGCAAGTCAATGGTGCATGAGATCACAAAGCAGGTGACGGTCGTGCTAGGGAGGGCATTTTAGACACCTTTGCAGTTTTCTGATTATAATGGGCTTGGTTTCTGGTTTGTTCGTTTTTCCAGACTGGTTCTCATTAGCTCTCAGTCTGGCCTTAAACTCAATGGCCTTGAATGACTCTCCTGTCTCCACACCTGACTTGGGAAGCTGGGATGTGGTTCAAATCTGCTTTCAGGGTGTGAGTGAAGAGCCTCTCCACATCAGTGCCTTTCCAGTCCTCCAACTAATCTAAGACAACTGGCACAGAACAAGGCTTCCACAGTTGAAAATGCCCTTAGGCAAAGCAAAACAACAAAATCACATTAGAGACAGCCCAGCTCTTTAGATGGGGGCACAGACAGGGTACTCTAAGCCTTGATAGGCTGTCGGTTGCCCAAGGCAAAGACTTTGCCTGGCTACACTCTGACAAGGCAACTACCCAAAATGTAATGGCCATCACTTAAACAAATGGGAGATTCTTGAAGTATTTCTAAATCGTGAAAATCCATTCATTTGTTTTGTTTTGAAATGGTCTCACTGTGTAGCTCTGGCTGGCCTTGAACTCACAGAGATCCACCTGCTTCTACCCCCTGAGTGCTGAGACTAAAGGTGTGCACCACCACTATACTGCATTAACTTGTTGGTTGGCTGGTTGGTTGGTTGGTTGGTTGGTCGGTTGGTTGGTTGGTTTTGGCAGCACTGGGGACTGAACTCAAGGTGTTGCACATGCTAGGTCAGTGTTCTACCAGAGCTTCATCCCCAGACCCCATACATTCCCTTCTAGAATGGCTAAACACACAGGTGAGAATGTGTTTTTTCTCTAATATGTTCAGTTGAGGGGAGATTCTTACTTGTGTATATATACATACTGCTGATTGTGAACAAGCTGGCCCCAGGCTGTGTAAGGGATAGAGAGAGAGGCATCTTCCCCCAAGACATTTTAGTCTCATATACATAAGAAAACATGTTCAGCCATTAGCAGTCAAGCTTCTAACAAAATCAGTGTGAGTACATATTTCTGACAGATGCATGAAAATTGCTGGGGATGGAGGGCCTTTCTGAAGCTGGTGTGGACATGTCAACAGGTAAGCAGCAGATCGGTTAGAAGGAGGATCATGGAGCTTAGAAGACAACTGCCCTGTCAGTGAAATTCTTGAATCCCCTAAAATCTGAGGCTTAGCTGTATTAACATACAATTCAAGGGGCTGGGGAGGTGGATCAGAGGTTAGGAGCACTGATCCTGAGGACCCAGCGTATCATGGTATCATGATCTGTTACTCCAATCCGAGAGGATCTCACGCCCTCTTCTGGCCTCTATAGACACTGCAGGCATATAGTGCACAGACATACATGCTGGCAAAACCATCCATACAGATAAAATAAAATGTAAATGAATATTATTTAATATATGAAACATATATTAAAAATCTTTTTAAAAAGAGACTATTCAGGTCCTGAGATGGTTGTCAGTAAGGTACTTCCAAGCAAACATGAAGACAACTCTCAGTGCCCTTATAAAAGTTGACTGTCTCGAAAAGCAAACAACAAAAATAAATAAATAAATAAGTGAGTGAGTGAGTGAGTGAGTGAATGAATGAATGAATAAGTATGTAAATGAATGAATGAATGAATAAGAAAGGAAGGAAGGAAGGAAGGAAGGAAGGAAGGAAGGAAGGAAGAAAGATGGTAGGCCAGGCAGTCTAGCTAAATTGTCAAGATCTGGGGAGATGGTCCAGGCAGGAAAGTGCCGGCTACATCATCGAGTGGCCTAAGTTCTGATCTCCAGCACGTGCATAAAAGCGAAGCATGGAAGCATGCCTATCACCCCAGTGCAGGGTGGAGGTGCAGAAAGCTAGATACTAAAGCGATCATCCAGCTGGCCTAGCTCTGGGTTCAGTAAGAGACCCCATCTCTAAATAAAGATACATAATAAATAAATAAATAAATAAATAAATAAATAAATAAATAAATAAATGAATGAATGAATGAATGAATGAATGAATGAATGAATGAAAGAAAGAAAATAAGGCGAAGGAAAGGCAAGATGGCTCAGTGGGTAAAAGTCCTGCACCAACCCTGAGGACTTGAGTTCATTCCCCAGGGCCCACGGAGGGGAAAAAGACATCACCAGCAAGTTGCCCTCTGACCTCCACATGCACGCTGTGGCATACATGTCCCCACTCACAAAATAAATAAAAGGTGGAAAGTAAATGAGGAAAGCATCCAGCATTGACTGACCTCGAGCCTCCACACACACATGCAAGTACACTAGCATGGGGGCACAGGCACATATGCACACACTCTCTCTCTCATGTGCGTGCGTGCGTGCGTGCGTGCGTGCGTGCGTGTGTGTGTGTGTGTGTGTGTGTGTGTGTGTGTGTGTGTGTGTCCCCATGTCTTTGAGGAAAGAAACTCAGGTGTCTGCCTTGACAATTCTCTCCCTTCCCCTAGTCAAGTTTAAAATACCAAGTCACACTGTGAGTGTGTTCCATAAATGATGGCTTCACCAGTGATCATAGCTCTTGGATTTCTCTCAAAAACACACCCATCAAGAAGGTAATGTTAGAGGTACATACACTTCCTGGTACCTTGATACCCAGAAAATAGGAACCGCAACCATTGGGCTCCTGAGGTTTGTAGCCAGGTCTGGGCATCGGCGCCTTTCCTAGCAGGAAGAAAGGAGAAAAGTAGAAGAAATATTTAGAAGTCGAACATTTAACATTCATTCATCAAATAAGAATTTCCTAAAAACACATTCCAGTTTTCCTTTAAAGGTCACTATCCTTCATAGGGTCACCAAAAAAAAATTCACTTTACCATTTTACAAACTGAAATATCTTCTCCAGACCCCACAATACGGGGCAGCACACTGCCTGGTCACCCACCGACAGAATTGGAATCATAGCTGTGTCTCCATAGAGGTTTACACTGAAGGAGGTTTAGGGAGTCCCAGCAGGTGCAGACAGAGCATCACTGACCACTGAACAAATCAGGAACTTGGAGAAAACAGTCTGGATGCTTTGACTGGTTCAAGGGCCTTAAAAATCATTTTATGATCTTGCAAATATGTCAAAGAAGCTGGTTCAGTTGTATTGAGGGTGGGGAGTCATCACATAACCTGACCTGACTGCTTCCTCTGCCACATGCTCCTGTCTCCATGTGCTCTGCCATACCTTCCTTGCCACGGGGAACTGCTGACCCCTCTGAGACTGTGAGCCAAGATAAATCTTCCCCAATTCGAATCGCTTCCTCCCGTGTGTACGGTAGAGATGAGGGGCACAGTACTGAAGGAGTAGAATTTCTGGGTCATGTGATGACCCTGTGTTAAACTTCTGAGGACCCAACACAGTTTTCCCTAACAGCTGTACGTTCTTCATCCTAAGCAGCAGTGCATGATGTTTCCTTGTTCTTAATTACAGGGAACCTAGAAGGATAATCTCTCCTCTGATTCCTGGACCCTAAGACTTGGGCTACACTCACTCCTGGGAAAGTTGCAGCTGCTGTGTGTACACTTTCTTTGCATCCTTTGGCTTTTTTTTTTTTCTTCCTGGGGCTTGTATTTTCTTTCTATTCTTCATGTTTCTCCATACATGTTAGTTCATCTCCTTTTCCTATTTCACATTCATTTTTCTCTCTCCTGAATTCTGGCATGCCTTATCAGATATATTTTCTGGGTCTATGTAAAAACACTGAATTGTGTTCCACTTACTAATTTTCTTTAGATCAACTAATCGGTTTAAGTGATACACTGAAGTTTTTCTTTCACAAGTGATATTTTCATTTAAATTCTATTGACTTCTTCCTTCAGATTTGAGCATCTGCTTTTCATTAGGTTTTGTTTTTAAGACTATTATTTTCTGTTTATTTAATAGTTTGAAATATTTATTATATTTCTAGCTCTTGGGGGTGCTGATTCTGTTTGTTTTGGTTTTGTTTGGGCTTTATCCAGTGTATCACTGTATATAATCCAGGCTGGCCATGAGCCCAGAATCCTTTTGCCTTAACCTCCTGAATGCTGGGACCACACGCATGTGCCACCATTGTTGGATAATTATCACATTTTAAATGTTGGTCGACTTTTTTCTCATGATAGGTTATTTACATGAAATGTAATTTTTTGTGAGAATTATTTAAAACAAAATTATTTATTTTAGGGCAAGAGAAATGCTCAGTGGTAAAGAAGACAAACTGCTCTTGCAGAGGACCTAGGCTTGGTTCCCAGCACCCACATTTTGTGGCTTACAATGATCTGTAACTCTAGCTCCAGGGCATCCAACACCCTCTGCTGGCCTCCACAGGCCCTGCATTCAAATGCACACTCCACACACCTTTCACAAACACACATACATATAATTTTAAAATAAAAATTTAAAATCAAAGCATTTATTTTATTTGTGGTTATATATATTGTGGCTCTGAAGAGGCATGTGTATGTGAATGCTGATGTCTGTGGAGAACTGCAGGTATGGGATTTTATATAAATGCTGCTTAACCGATGAGCCACCTCCCTGCCCCTCAGTTCTTATGTCATGGGTGTATAACTATGGATCAGCCATTAATTGCTTTTGGTGGTTGTTCTAGAACTGCCTCAGGCCACAGCACCGTCCCTCTGAAGACACTCTTACTGAAACTATGAGAGTCTCAAGCTAGTTAAGTACTTACAGTCGCTGTTCAGTTCTGGGCTCCTCAGACCACAACTAAATATTGGGAGAATGATCATTTCCTGTGTATGAATTATGCTTGAGTTTGAAATGATTCAGGTAGACAGTCTTCACCTCCATCACTAGGTATGGAAGCATCTTGCTTCTTCCTTGTATTATTGGGTATAGACTTTGTAATCTCTTTGCCACTGTGGATGACTCCATGCATGTATGTGTGTGTGTGTGTGTGTGTGTGTGTGTGTGTGTGTGTGTATAGAATGTGCATGTGTGTGTATGAAATGTGTGGTATGTGTTCGGTGTGTGGTGTTGTGGGTGTGTAGTGTGTAGTGTCATGTGTGTGTGTGTATGTGTATGGTGCTGTGGGTGGAGTGTGTGCTATATGGGTGTACATGTGTGTGGACATGCATTTGTGTGGTTATGGGTGTGGTATAAGGTAGTGTGTGGAGTATGTGTGTGGAGTATAGTATAGTGTGAGGTGTGTGTGGTATACAGTGTATGTGTGGCATGTGTAGTATAGTGTAGTATAGTGTGGTGTGTGTGTGCCTGCTATGTATATTAGGGGAGGTAGGCCTGTAATTTGCCTGCTCTGCTCTGCAGTGTGGGATTAGAAGCATGCACCACCAGGCTCAGGTACCTGTCTCTGACCCCTGTGCTTTTACATGGTTCTGCGATCTGAACTTGATTCTTCTTCATAACCAGATATTCATGCCTGTACCACCAACACTTTAGGATGGCACCACTTCCCAAACACACTAGACCAAACCTCGGGCTCTCAGAAAGTATTTATTGAGCAGAAACAATGTCTATGTAAATGAAAAAAACTCAAGTCCTTTTGAGTTCAGGTAAGCATCCCAGTTCTTACAGAGCAGGCCACACCTCCTCTTTTTGAGCTCTAGATACCCCTTACCTCGGTCCCAAGTTCCTGTCTGCCTCTGCTTTCCTTTACCTTCTCGAGTTATCTTCATTTCTAAAGATTTCCCTTATCATCCTGTGTGTGTGTGTGTGTGTGTGTGTGTGTGTGTGTGTGAGTGTGTGTGTGAGAGTGTGTGTGTGTGTGTGTGTGTGTGTGAGAGAGAGAGAGAGAGAGAGAGAGAGAGAGAGAGAGAGAGAGAGAGGTTGGCATGTGTATAGGTGGGTGGTTGTATCACAATGCAGAACAGAATCGATATAGTAATGGAGTCACTCATGACCTGGGCAAACAATCAAACCATCTGATATGTGCAAGTGGTTGTCTCCTAAGATTATAGGCTTTTATCTTTTCTTCAGATTATCCTTTTACAAGTGCTCTACAAAGGTTACCTTTTTAAATGTCAGAGAAAACTTAAAGAAACTAATGTCTAAATTCACAATGCTTTTTAAAAAAATTTTAAAAAATGTGTGGGGGTGTTTTGCCTGCATGTATGTATGTCTATGCACTGCATGTATGCCTGGTGTTCCTGGAAACCAGTTACAGATGATCGTGAGCCATCCTTGTAGGTGCTGGGAGGTTGAACCCAGCTCCTCTGGAAGAACAGCCAGTGCTCTTAACCGTTGAGTCCACAAGGGCATCTTTTTAATGAGTGCTGGAGAAGGTGCCTGCTGCAGACTCTGGTAGTTTCCGAAGTCACCCCTTGTCTTTATGCACTTGTAGAAATCACAGAAAAGAAACATAATGCTAGTTTAAAAAATAATGGAATGGTGGCCCTGCCCTCCGTGCTGGGGATGCTCCGTTGAGTGCGAACAGCAGAAAGCTGCCTCAGAAAGAAGCTTGAAGTTTAAGTTTTTGCAGAAGTGACAGTTGAATCAGGCAGAGATAACACACCCTACCCTCCAGCAATCTTTTCTGGTTTGATGCTCCCAGCCAAGGCATCTGTAACTTGCTACGTTGACATGTAGATTTATTTCCTGGTGTGTTTGACAAGTTGAAACTCTAGTTACTTGGCAAATGGTGGCTCTACTCACTGCCAGCCTTTTGTAACCTGCCAACTAGAAATGGGCTTCGTCTATTTTAATGATCGGAGGTGGGAATCAAAACAAGAATAATATTTTATGACATGTGAAAATTATATGGAATTCAAATTTTAGTGCCCATAAAGAAGTTTTATTGGGGCACAGCCACACTCATTTATTATGCATTGGCTGTGACTTTTTTCACAGGGAAAAAAAATCACACAATATTGCTACAATCTCGAACTGAAGATGCTTTTCTAATCAAGATGTAAAAGTCAGAGGCCATAAAGAGATTGACAAATTGGATCTCATAAAACGCCAAAGCTTCTAAGCAAAGTTAACCACATAAAACACTTGTGAGCTATCAGTAGGGAGGGTTAGGGAAGAGTTCGCCATGACACCCAACAATGCCATTTCCAGCCACGTATCCTGCTCTTGGCTAGTGTTTCTCCTCTCTAATTTTTGTCAATGAAAGTATTGGGAGAAAGGTGTATCACAGATCAGGGGTCTGAACGTCTCTTGTGGAGGATGAGGCTGTCCTCACTTGCTGCTTTCCCTGAAGTGCCAGCAAGGTCACTGTGCACATACACTGGGCAACCTCCAGGAATGTCCAAATGCAATGCATTGACTGGAGACAGCATCATAGTGTCCATTCCATCAACACATAGACTTTTCATGTCAGGCACTACTGTAAACTAAGCTGCTTCCTGGTTCACTTGTCTTGGTCCTACCTAGTCCTGTATCTGTTAAATATCAGAAGCCCCAAATCCTTTTTTCAGCTAACTGGGAGATCCATCACCTCAGCACTGAGACTATCTGTTGACACCTTAATAATCTGTGGGTATTTCCTTTTGACAGGCTTCTGAGAATTCAGTAAAGGCTGTAAGGAAGTCCTTTGCTAGGAAAACAGGCAAACTCACAAGTGTGGAGTTTTTTAATATAAAAAAATCATCTCTAGAAAATTAAACATGGTGATGGGGCTCAGGTGGTAGAGTGCTTGTCTACATGAATTCTTAGATTTGGGCCCCAGTATTGGATAAACCTGGCTTGTTGGCATGTGTTTAAAATCTCAGGAGGAGACAAAAGGATCAGAAATTCAAGGTCATCCTTGGCTGCATAGAAAGTTTGGAGCTAGCCTGGGTTATATGAGACACTGTGTCAATTTAAGAGAGTGAAGAGGCTTTGGACATCAGAAGTAATGGCAGAGCAGAGACAGTGGGGAGACATTTGAAATATATTTGAAAACTATGCAGCTAATAAAGGTCTAAGATCCAAAATACAGACATGCAATTGGACTTTAAAGTGCCTCCCTGCCCCGTCCGCCAGACAAATGGGACTAGAGAGATGGCTCAGTGGTTGAGAGCACCAGCCGCTCTCGTAGAGAACCAGGGTTCAATTCCCAGCACTCACTTAGTGGCTCACAACTGGTTTTAACTCCAGTTCCCGGGATTCTGGTGCCCCCTTCTGGCCTCCACAGGCACGAGATATACATGTGATACACAGACATGCAGGCAAAACACTCATACGCATAAAACAAAGTTTTTTTAAAGAGAGAAAGTTTGAAGGTGGCAAACAAGTGATGGGCGGACATGAAAAGATGCATCTCCCATTAAACAGAGAAATATAAGTGGATGCCACAGAAGACGTCACCTTACACTCCCCAGAAAGGCTCTTGGCGATAGACAGATGGGGTGAAGGAGATGCAAAAGGGACTTGTCCTCATTGGTGGGGATGTCAGCGAGTAGAGTCGCTCACCTTTGGAAAACAGTATGGAGACTCCACAAAAAACTAAACCTGAAAACAGGCCTATACTATACATACGTGCTCTACATACAGTCTAGCAACCCCACGTCCAGTATATATGCAACAGAATAGAAGCGAGCATCTTGGGAAGAAGTCTGTGCTCTCTCGATCACTGCAGAGTCATGAACAAGACACAGAAGCAACCTAAATACACATCAACTTGGGGATAAAGAAGTGTGTGTACACAGTGGAATGCTGCTCCACCTCAAAGAGGGAATCCTGTCAGCCCTGGGTGGGATAAGTCAGAAAAATGTATATTCTATGATCCTAAGATGGAAAAGTCAATGTCTTAGACATAGGAAAGGGTTGAGAGGAGAGGGGTTGAGGGAAAGGAAATCGTGGTCAAGCTCATTGGTCATTTTAGACAGAAGGAATAAGTTTTAGCAATCTACTGTACGGACAGTCCCAGCTAATGACAGTGCGTTGTACGTTTCTGTTATGATTTGACTGGGGAGATGCGTCGGTGGGTAAGAATGTACACCTTGGTGTACTTGCTGTACTTGGTGTACAGCATCAGGACCTGAGATCAGCTCTGTAGCATCTACGCAAAAAGCTGGGCATAGCTGCTCATGTGCCTAAGGCTGTAAGAACGTAGAGACAAGATGGCTGGGACTCCCTGACTGACAGCCTAGCTCCGTGTTCAGTGAGAGATCCTGTCTCCAGGAACAAGGTGAAGAATGATAACTCGACACAGATGTCCTTCTTTGTCCTCCATTCGTATATATGAGAACATAAATGTACACACACACACACACACACACACACACACACACACACACACACACACACACACACACACACACACACACACACTGCTTCCCACAGGTTTAGGTTTGGAGTGTCAGTTTTCTGGCTGATGATATTGTTTGGGGAAGATGAGAAAGGGTCTGTGTGTCAGAAGTAACTGCCCAGGACAGGCCTTGGATACACCCAGCCTGGATATCTCTGTTTCCCAATATTGCCTGGTGAACCAGCCTCCACTTCAAGCCGCCGCGTCCACCCACAATTCCTTCCTCAGCCCTTCCTTCCTCCCTAATAAGGAGAGAGCTCTGAAACCCTGAGCCCTCATACACTCTTGCTTTCTTAATTATCTGGCAAGTGTCTTGTCACGGCTGTAATCGAAGCAACACAGTCCTCAGCACTGTCAAAAGAATAGACTTTAACATTCTCACAACAAATCCCAGAAGTTGGGAAGAGGCTGTGGATATAATAAACAGCTATTAAACCTATTCACAGTGGATCAAAGCATCAGGTTATCTCCACGATATCCACTATTATTTTTTGCTGATTTTAATTGTTTTAAAAGATTGATACTTAAGCATCCTTTGTAGGGGAAGTAGGTTGAAAGGGGAACTTGGGGGGGGGGGTTGACTATGTAGCCAGGCTGGCCTAGAACTCCAGTCTCTCCTGACCCAGACTCCTCAGTAACCTGGAACAGATGGGGAGTTGGCTGACCCTTCCCAGTCAGAGGCTGTCCAACCAAAATTTGATGAAGTCTTTTGATGCCATTTTGCTAAAGCAGGAGGAACAGGGTTGGCTTCACAATTTTACAAGAAGCCCTACTGTTAGATGTTTGCTAAACCTTGGGTATTATTGACAACATCTGTGCTGATTCAAATAGCAGTCGTTAACCCTTTGCTGCCTCCTGGGGGGAAGTTAGGATGGTTTACTGCAGTGACCCAGCCTCTACATTTCTGCACTTAACTTTGGGTAAATATGAAGCTGAGGGGCCCAGGATTTGACCCCATGACATTTCCAGGTGAGCTGCATCACCATTTTCTATATGCCCCGCTGATGTTA
This sequence comes from Phyllotis vaccarum, assembly GCA_033318265.1. Lineage (NCBI taxonomy): Eukaryota > Metazoa > Chordata > Mammalia > Rodentia > Cricetidae > Phyllotis > Phyllotis vaccarum. Next base: position 80,246,351 of record JARWLC010000010.1, on the reverse strand, counting down.
AGCCTACTGGGAGCAATGGTTTAACCATTATCTCCTGGTTGACCGTTCTTAGGACATAGGGAGGCCATTTTCCTCTCCCCAGAGATGAGGGCCCTGGGTGTGGGCCTTGCAATGTATAGTCCTAGCTGTTCTGAGTGTCTTTGGAAAACTGGTGTCTTCTGACAGTATTTCCCACGCATGTTTCCGTGCTTGGCATTTTCACTTGTGATCCTACTGCGGGATATTTGTATAAACTAGCAGTGGAGGCATGTGCTGTGTGCTCTTAAAGAGCATTTCAGGCCCAGGTGTAGCTCAGTGGTGGATCACACAGTTGGCAAACAAGGCCTGAGTTAAAATTCCCAGCACATTAAACACAAGATGTTTCACCTGCTGTGGGAGCTGCCTGGGGCTCCAGCCTCTTCCAGGAGGGTGAAGGGGAAACTGGCCTCAGGCCTAGCTCCTGTGCAAGCTGGCTTCGCAGCTCCGGCAAGGTAGGCATGGGTGTCCACCGCAGTTCCCTGCTCTGCTTCTGGTGTCTAGCTCTTGGGAACCCTGGTGGGTAGCAGCGATGCCCTGAGGCTACTGAGTGAGGCTGGCCTGGGACTCCTTCCTTGAGAGACTCTTAGTCAGAGGCCTGAGGCAGAGAGAGGTCTGAGCTTCTGGGATTCCGAGGAGGTGTTTGATCCCAGGCAGAATCTCTGAACATCAGGTTCAGTTTCCTCCCCTTAAGAGCATCTCGGAGTCCATGAAGCCTCTCTTACCAAGTCCCCTCTTCCTCACTGCCCTCTCTGCCTTCCCATAAACCCTGGCCTTCCAGCTAACTCAGAAAGAGAGGGGAAAAATCCTCCAGGAAGCCGAGTAGAGCTTGAGTTTCAGATAAATCACAATCGATCAGGCGATAGAGATCCCTAATGTCACCCGCAGGCTCCTCATACGAATTTGTTGCCTGCTTGGATTTCTGATGTCCCTACACCTGATTTGCTCAGTCTGGCAACCTGGCCTACCTGGTGTAGGACAGATGTGACCTGCTAAGCTGCCCAGTGACCCACCCACCCACCACCGCCCCAGAGTAGGCACCCAAGTACTCACCATATCGGCACCGGTACTGACAGACTCCATTCTTCCCCCCCAGCAGCTCCATGAAGGAGTCTACATAGCTGGTGACAGACTCGAAGCTGCCCCGCAGATGTCGCAGACCCCAGTCTGAGTAAGACTCCTCTCCTTTGGGGCTGGGGTCGCTCTGAGCTAGGCTGCCCACCAGGCCAAGCCACAAGAGGAGGAAACCGAAGGGCAGCTTCATCCTGCACACAGGAGGACGTTGCTCTCGTCCCCCACCCAGGCCAGGGTCCCAGGAAGCCTGGGGACACACACAACCCCGTGCCTGCGCTTGTCGGAACAGTCAGTGTGTGCTGCAGAGGTGGACTTTAAACATAGCCATGGAGGCTGGGAGCAGATCCGAGCGATTAGAAGGTACAAAGGTGAGCCCGTGGGAGGGCCTGTATGGGGATGGCCCAAGAGGAGCCTTCCTAGTGGACCCCCGAAGAGCTTGAGGGGATGACTGCACTCTGGGGATGGGGGAAGGGAGCCCCGGGATTCTGCTGTACACTTGGGCTCCCCAGGATTCTTGACTGCACAGTCTGCCCCAAGATCCCAGCCACACCCCTGAGTACTTCCTCCTGCACACCAGTCCTGGGGAAGCCCAGGAGGGTGTGCCCAAGGCTCAGGAGGCCAGACTTGGGGTCACCTTGGCCAACAGACAGCTTGCCAGAGCCTCGTAAGTGTGCCTCGGTGAGAGTTCGGATTTTGAGCCCAGCTTCTGCCTGGGTCCCTCTAATTTAAATCCTAACTGAAATCCTTCCATCTGGTTAAGGTCCTGATAACCTCCCAGGGATGTATCCATTTTCTAATCTGCAGCAGTATCCTAAGATCCCAGGGCTGCAAGATGGTCCCGGGTCTGTTCTGGGACCACCAGCTCTGGTAGTGGGTGGTTTTTTCCTCTGAGGCAGATAAAAGTCCAGGCTATTATCAGAAAGCCTGTTTGAGATTTCAAGCTTTGAGACTGCTCACTGGAGGCTAGTGTCTGAGCATCACTTTTTAGGGTAGTTTGCTCTTGGCCATGTGAAGAAATACCTATAAAACAACTAGTCTGGAAACCTGACACCAGTGTGGACCAAGTAATCATTTGGCTGCTTTCTCAGACGTCATGAAAGTCCTGTGGAAAAAAAACAAAAACAAAAACATAACATCCTTATTTTAGGTAAGAAATGTGTTCATCTAAAGGCTTAACATCTAGGAATGGTCGTAGTTAAAATGCATTTCCAGTGTGCACCATTATTGTGTGAATTTAAAAAGAAACAGTAATAACACTACCCAGTATTTAAAGCACTTACACATTCCGAACCATCAGTCTCTTTCCCTGTCTCTGACTTCCTGTTTCTCTGTCTCTTCCCTCCCTCCCTCCCTCCACACATTCATACCCAGGTAAAGTTGATATCATTGCTGTTTGAGGCATAAGAAATCATGCAGAGGTTAAATGACTTCATCATGTTGGGCACGTGTCCAACCAGGGCTGGGCAAGGGCCAGTGATATAACTGATGAGATCATATCAAAACAAACCGGTAGAGTTCCTTCTTTCTAAAAGTAAGGAAAACTGGGGCCATAGCTCATGGTGAGCCACGTGTCTAAGGTGTACAATGCTCTGAGTTCACTTTCCAGTTACCCAAAACAGTGTCATTAAAGATACAATAAATACAATTTTCTAATTTTATTATTTTTAGTTATGTGTATTCATGTGGTGGTGTGTGAGTGTGTATGCTGAGTACAGAAGCTATGGAGGCCAGGCTGTCCTGGGAGCTGGAGGCTGTGGGTCACCTGACAGGTGTCAGGAACTGAAATCAGGACTTTGTAAAAGCAGTGTGGGTTATTAACTGCTAAGCCCTGATTTTTTTTCCTCTTAAAATATCTGCTTCTTTGTAAATGCAATAACAATAGTAGTGATATATATGAGAAACATGCATATATGTACATATGAATTTGTATATAAATAATACCTAATATTTTAATAATATGTGCTATGCTGATCATGGAAACTTTACTGAAAATCCATTTATATCACCAAAGCTTAGACTTGCTTCAGTTTCAATAGAACTGAAATCCCAACTTTTCTGAACAGGTACACGTAATCCTGTATAATTTTTAGTTTTAAGTACGATTTCTTTTTTTTTTTCCTTATGCAATTGTTAGTGGTGCTATTGATAGTATTTTCCCCTTGTTTTCTTTATTCTTTTTTAAACCTAAATTTAGAGTCTGGGTAACATATTTATAATTTTACTATTTTTGAGGCTATATAGTACACGGCATTAAGGATATTAACTAATTGTTATGTGACTGGCACCAGGACCATCTCCAAAGCTTTTTTATTATCCTAAATTCTCCATCTGTATGTTCCTCTTCCCTCTGCCTTCCTAATAAAATCGGCTAATCTCAAAGCTTCCTGTAATGCAGCCTCTTGTGTTGGCTTCTTTCTCTTAGCAAGGTGGTTTCAAGGCCAGCAGTGTAGTGTCTGCCAATGCCTGCTTTCAGAGGCATCTTGAATTCCTGTATCCCAGTTTTTTTTGTTTTGTTTTGTTTTTTTTTTTTTTTTTTTTTTTTTTTTTTTTTTTTTTTTTTTTTTTTTGATGTGTATGTCTGAAATTGAATTTCCTGGATGGTTTACTTTTCTTTAACCTTTTGAAGATCTGTTGCCTAGGCCTTCATCTGTGGCTATCATGATACTGTGAGATTAGAGGGTTCCCGTTCCTCCACAGCTCTCTAAAAATGTATTCTTTGACAGTTTTATACTTTATGTCATACATTATGGTCACATTTAGTCCCCTCCCTTACACCAACCTTCCATGCTTCCACCAAGGCACCACCTTCCTTTCCTGTCTTTCTGGCTTTGCTTTGAGATCCATAGTTTTAGCCAGGTGCTCTCATGGACATGGGTGTGGGATTATCCGATGAAGCATGGGTAACTCTCCAATGGCCCTGTCTCTGAGAGAATGACTTCCTCTTTTACAGTTCCCCATCCTTGATTGTCAGCTGTTCCCTGGGTATGGCTGGGCCCCATCATCCTCTTCCCCACTGATGGAATGTTTACAATGGAGTCTTGTTCACTGGCTGTGCAGGCAGCTGTAACATGGTCATGTCGAGGAACTCCTTCCCATCATCTATTACATTCTTCTGTAATGTTCCCTGAGCCTCGGGAGAGTAATTATAGGTGTCCCATTTAAAGATGACCACCCAATAGTTGCTTATTCTTAGCACCTCAAGCAACCATGAGTTGCATTGGCCGAGGTTTGCTGCAAAGAGAAGCCTCTGGGATCTGGGCAGCACCGGCCAACGGTTATACTGGATATGGTTTCACAATGTGTCCATTTACTAAAAGTAGTAGATTCAACCTCCAGCCTTGGGTCTTCAACTGGGTACATGGTAACCAGGCATCCCTCTTCCCAATGGGTCCATCCTCATTTTTCTACATGTTGATGTCCAGTTTTTCCAGCATTATTTTTGAAAAGACCTTTTTTTTTTTGCTCCATTTGTATATTTGTCAAAAATCAGGGACTGTGGTCATGTAGATGTATATCAGTGTCCTCCATTCCATTGACCTGGACAGCTATGATGATATCATGATGACTTTATTATGTTAGATCTGTGCCATGACTTTGATGATATCTTCACAGTGTTCATTTTGCTCGGGATTGCATAGGCTATCCCAGGTTTTTTATGATTCCATATGAATTTTAAGATTTTTTTCTCCCTATGTCATAAAGATGGCCCTGAAATTTTTATTGGAATTGCACCAAATTTGTAGATTGCTTTTGGTAGGGTGGTCTTTTCACAATGTTAAATTTTCCAATCCATGAGTATGAGAGGTCTTTGAATCTTCTAGTGTCTTCTATAATGTGGGGTAAGGCTCTTGTACACTAGAGATTTGTCACTGGTATTGGTTTAATAAAACACTGATTGGCCAATAGTCAGACAGGAAGTAGAGTCGAGGGCAACTAGCCAAGGAGAATTCTGGGAAGAGGAAAGGCAGAGAAGCCGACCTTAGCCAGACACAGTGGAAGCAAGATGAATGCTGGGCAGAGAAAAAGTACCAAACCACATGGCTAAACGTGCATAAAAATTATGGGTTAATTTAAGTGTAAGAGCTAGATAGTAATATGTTTAAGATACTGGTCTAGAAGTTACTATAATATTAAGCCTCTGAGTCAATTATTTGGGAAGTGGTTGCTGAGTATTTGAGAGTTTCTGGTGGGACAGAAACTTCTGACTACACTATAATTTCTTAAACTTTTCATTGTAGAAGTATTTCATTTCCTTGGCTAGATGTGTGTGTGTGTGTGTGTGTGTGTGTGTGTGTGTATGTGTGTGTGTGTGTCTGACTGTGTGCATGCACATACAGGTTTATTGTTAATGAGATTGTTCCCCTGATTTCTTTTTTATTTTTGTTTGTTTATATGAAAGCTACTGATTGACATTTTGTATTCTGCCACTTTGCTGAAAATGTTGATCAGCTTTAAGAATTTTCTGGTCGAGTCTTTAAAGTCTTTTAGGTACAGACTTCTATCATCTGTAAACAGAGACACTTTGACTTCTCCCTATTTATATCTTCTATTACTTCTCTTTCCTTATTGGTCTGGCTAAGACTTCAAGCACTATGCTGAGTAGGAGTGGAGAGAATGAATGTTCTTGTTCATGGTCTAGGGGGGTGCTTGGAGGTTTTCTTCAGTTAGCATGTTAGCTATTGGCTTTTCACACAGTTTTGCAACATACTATATTCTATCAGGAGAGATGTGCAATAAAATATATCCCTCTATTCCTAGCCCCCTCTATGGCTTTTATTGTGAAATGATACTGGATTTTTGTCAAAGGTCCTTTCTGTATATATTGAAATGATCATGTGGTTTTTGCCTTTGAGTCCATTTATGTGAAAAGTTATGCTTATTAATTTGTGTGTGTGTTGAAGCATCCCTGCACTTATGGAATAAAGCCGACTTGATCATGATAGATGATAGTTTTGATGTGGTCTTGAATTTGATGTACCAGCATTTTATTTAGAATTTTTGCACCTATGTTCATCAGAGAGATCAAGCTATAATTTTCTTATTTTCTTGTGTCTTTATCTGGCTTTGGTATCAAGGTAACACTGGGTTCAAAAAATAATTTTGAAGTTTTTCTTCCTTCTCTATTTTACAAAGTATCTTGAGCAGCATTGGTGTATTTCTTTGAATTTCTATTAGAATTCTTTGTTAAAGCTAACTGACCTGGTTTTAATTAGAAAAAAAATTTACTATTTCAATCTCATTACTGGTTTGTATGTAGTTTAATTTAATTTTATATTTATATTTATTTAACTTTTGCTAAGTCATGTGTGTCTAGGAGTTGATCCATTTATTTAAGATTTTTTCCATTTTAGTGAAGCATAAGTTTTTAAGGTATGTCCTTGGGATTTTCTGAATGTCATTGGTACCAATGTCTCCCTCTCCATCTTTGATTTTGTTAATTTGGGCTTTTCTCATTTTTCATTCTGCTTAAGTTGTCTCTAAGGATTTGCATCTCTTATTTATTATTTCAGAGAACCAACTCTTGGCTTCATTGATCCTTTATATTTTTATTTGTGTCTCTATTTTATTCGTTTTGGCTGGATATCTTAATTAGTTCCCGAATCCTACTGGCATTGGCTTAGTTCTTGTTTTTCTGGAGCTTTAAGGTGCATCATTAAGGTATCAATTTGAGATCTTTGATTTGGTTTTGTGCAGGTGCTTGTTGATATATGTTTCTCTTAGGACTTCCTTTTGTGTCCCATCGAATATAATATGTTGAATTTTCATTTTTATCCCATTCTAGGGAGTTTTTAAACTAATTTCTTCAGTGACCCATTCATCATTTATTCTCCAAGAGTTGTGCTTGCTGTCATTCCTCTTGATTTATCTACCTTTATTCCACTGTGGTCAGATAGAATCCAGTGTTATTTCAGTTTTATATTTGTGGAGATGTACTTTTTATCCTAATATGTGACCTGTTTTGGAGAAGGTTCTATGAGAAGGCTGTGAATTCTTTAGTACTTGGGTGGAATGTTCTGTGGAGGACTATTAAGCCCATTTGATCTATGATACAATTTTATTTGAATGTTTCTTTGTTGATTTATTTTTTCTGGGTGGCCTTTTGTTGAGAATGGGGTATTGAAGTCACCTGTTACTGCTCAGTTAATCTGTGATTTTATACTTAACAGTTTGTTTTTTTTTAATGAAGTCTGGTGCATCTGTATTTTGGGCATATATGTTTAAAATTCTCTGCCTATGGAGTGTTGGGATTAAAGGCACACACCACTGCCACCACCACATCCAGCTCATTAGTCTATTTTTGTCATAGAAAGTTTTATTTTGCCTTCAATAATGACAGATAGTTTTGCTGGGTATAGAAGTCTGGGTTGGCAGTTGTCATCTCTGGGACTCTGTCTTTTCAAGTGTCAGTTGACCATCTACTGTTATTTTACTGGGCCCTCCTTTATATGTGACTTGGTATTTCTCTCTTGTTACTTCAATGTACTTTTTTTGTTCAGTATATTTAGATAGTATTTTTATTATAAAAAGATAAGAAGAAGTTCTTTCCTGATCTTAGGGTATTTGGTGTCCTAATATCACCTGCATCTTGGCACCTCTGTTCTTAACTCAGATATTTTCTTTTGTGATTCTGTTGAAAATGTTTACAATGCTTTTAGAATGAGATTCTTCTTCTTTGCCTAGTATCCATAGGTTTGTTCTTTCCACTGTTGGAATTCTCCTGCTCTTTTATTTTATCCATGTCCTGGTTGTTACAGTTCTTCTGCCTTGCCTTCAGGCTTCCATATGCTGTCCTTGGCTTGATCCCTTTCATCACTGACACATCCCACTGAGGTTTGGTTTGTTTGTTTTAGCTCTTCCTGTTTTATCTCCATCATTTCAGGTTGGTTTTTCTTCCACAGTTCTTTGTTGAATTCCTCTGCCTTTAAAGAATTTCTTTTAACAGTTATTTGTTCTGGGGAGGGGCATTTACATGCATTGCACCTGGGGGAGAATCAGAGGTTCAACAGTCTGTTCTCCCCTCCCACCGAGTGGGATCCAGGAGTTCCACTCAGGAAGTCAAGCACAACTACCTATCTCATTGGCCCCTGAACTTTCTTACCTTATATTGTCTTCTTATTTCTTTTAGTTGTTTCTGTTCAATCAGGAGTTTATTTTCTTCTTGATTTTTTTTAAACATACTTGAAATAATTATTTTGAGTTCTTTGGGATTTCATTTCAGTCTCACTAGGTTTCATTACTGTAAGCGTAGTGACTTTTGAGGGTGTTGTCCTGGTTTTTTAGTGTTTCTGGTGGTCCTGCATTAGGATTAATAGAGCTGGCGTTATTTTGGTGGTTGCTTATGAGACATATTCTTTCAGCTTAAATATTTGCAAAGTTTGTGTAAGGCTTGCAAGTGGCAGACAGAGCTGGATGTAAAGTTCAGAATACACAGTCTAGAGGCTTGGTGCCTGGTATAAAGCTTATATTATTTTCTGATCCACAGCTGTGGGACATTACCACTGTGCAAATATCACACTAGCCAATGAACAGCAGTGGGCGCTCTCTTCAATAACTATTGGAGGATAAACACCCATGCATCATATGGGGTCCACTCAGTTTTCAGTTAGTAAGATTAGGAGTGGGGAAGAGAATGCTGGGCAAGGAGATTGGGAAGAATAAGATCGACTTTGAAAAGGAAAACTTGAGTAGCAGAGAAGGGACGCCTGGGATACTGTTAGGTCCCACAGAGGATTAATGTGACAGGAAATATGATTGAGTAAGAAGAGGATACAGATGAGAGAACAGGAGAGAGGGAAAATGTGTGAGATGAGTGTGACCAAGAGGATAAAACATGCCTTAGAGTGAACAACTGTCCGAAAGTACAAACACAAAACCATCGTGAGACAGAGACGGAGGAGCAGATGCTGTGTAATAGAAAAAGAGAGAACAGTTCTTACCGAGTGGCCGGCACAGCTGTGTGGTTTGAAAGACAATGTTCTCAGATCTCTGGCTCCAGGTGGTTCTGTGGAGGAGGCAAGGCCTACGTTTTTTATTCGTGTGCACATCTCATTTCCTTAATGCTCCTCCATCTGCTTTCTGTCCTTTAGTGAAAGATGACTATCGATTTTAGAGCTATTATTGTAGGACGATTTGTCTCCTCAATTCTGTCAATATTGACTCTATTTATTCCACGCTGTGATGTTAGGCAATTGTGTTTATATTTATTTCATCGTATTGAAATGGCTGGTTTATCAGATATAATGGCCTTTATCACTTGTAATAGTTTTTTTTTTTTTTTTTTACCTTTTTATTATCCTTACGTGAGACAAAATAGAAACCCATTATAACGGATAGAGAGCATGTTTTATTAGTCTCTGCACTGAATATTTTTCTCAGTATTTTCCTTTTCTAACCATCTTTGTCTTTAGGCATGATGTCACCCTCTCCCCTTTGAGAGAGAGTCTCACTATGTAGCCCTATCTGGCCTGGAACTTGTTATATAAATCGGGCTAGCCTTGAACTCACAGAGATGCCTCTGCCTCCTGAGTGCTGGCCTCACAGGCATGTGACACCATGCCCATGTGCTGGTATCTGTGGAGATCAAAAGAAAACATTGGCTCTCCTGAAGCTGGAGTTGCATTATCCATTATCCAGTGTGGATGCTGGCAACCGAACTTGGGTCCTTTACAAGAGCAGCATGTGCTTGTAACCACCAGGCCACTCTCCAGCCAGATAAAAGACAGTGAGTATTGGATCAAGTCGGCTTGATTGCCTTTTGCCATCCTTAGCTTTTTGATTGGAGACCTTCATCGTCTCACATTAGCTGATAAGGATTCTCTCTGGCTATTTTGCTATTGTTGTGCATGTTACTACATTTTGTCCTTCATTTCCCCCCATAACCTTCTCTGTGTTTAGTTGATATTTTGTAGTGACACATTTTTATTCCCTTGTCATTGTGCGTATCAGAAGTTCTTGACCTTTGGAGGCTGCATATCAGATACTTACATTAGAACAGTAGTGAAGTTATAGTTAGAAATAGCAATAAAATAATTTTACAGTTGGGGTGGGGGTTCACCACAGCATGAGGGGCTGTATTAAAGGGTTGAAGAATTTGGAAGATTGGGAACCACTGATGTACAAATACCTATAAGTACTTTATCTGTGAGATTTGTCAATAACTTTTAAGTATTTATATTTGGTTTCCAGGTTATATAAAATATACTAAAGTTACATACATACATACACACACACACTATCTATAACCCAGCTCTGTCTCAGTTTAGCAATGTCACAAATTGCATCTTTATCTAGTTTTTGCCCCCAACAGATTTGATGATGATTTCTGGGCATTTGTCTTTCAAGTCTTTAGAAAAGTTACAAATCAGAATTAGAATATTTTATATTTGCCTTTGCTTCATGTCCCTCTGAGTCACTGTCTAGAATTCAGCTTGTGGAATCCCTGTGATGTCTCCTGTGGGATTGCTCAAGTGGGAATGTATTCCTTCAGCTTTTATTTTCCTAGGAATGTATTGCTTCCCTCATTTTTGAAGGATAATTTTGCCAGCTACAGAATTCTTAGCTGATGAGAATCTTTCTCCTTTCCACATACCTGCCCCTGACATCTACTGCAGCCCTCTACTGAGACATTAGATAATCTTATTGAGAATGAGCCCTGCTGGGCTGTGTTCCAAGAAGCCTTACACAATCCTGATGCCAGGTGCTTCACACTGGGGACTCCTCCTGTGTCCATAGATCTGGTCCCATCACCAATGCTCAGAAACAGACTCCACAGTTCTCAGAGTTCACTTATAAAACATAAATTCAAAGCTAACAGCTTTAAGAACATGAGAATTGCTGGGCATTGGTGGTCCACACCTTTAATTCTAGCACTTAGAAAGCAGAGGCAGGTAGATCTTTGTGAGTTCGAGGCCAGCCTGGTCTACAGAGTGAGTTCTAGGACAGCCAGGCTACACAGAGAAACTGTGTCTCAAAGAACAAAAGCCAAAACAAAACACAATGAAGGCATGTGAGGATAGTGCATCTTAATTAGGTTGCAGGAGACGCACAACAGATCGGGGTCATTCAAAGCTCTTGCACATCGGACAAACTGCTGTATGAATCCTAATTGAGCTTATAATAAAATCTCGGAGCCAGATGTTGGGATAAATGCTATAAGATCAGAGAGACAGAGGAGCAAGCCACTAGAGAAACTTCTTACCGCTATTGAATCCCCAGGCCGGCCTAAAGATCCTGTCTCCACAGCTCCTCAAACTGAATGTCTCTGAGGCCTCAGCGGGAAGGAAGAGCTGAGCTCCTGTCTTGTCCTGCCTTATGTTTCTTTCTCTGCCCAGACACATCACTTCCTGTCTCAATTCCTAGTGCTGGGATTAAACGTGTGTGCCACCACTGCCTGGCTCTGTTTCACTTTTAGACTGGATTAATTTAGTGCAGTCCAAGCTGACCTTGAACTCACAGAGATCCAGATGGCCCTCTGCCTCCCAAGTGCTAAGATTAAAATTGTGTGTCTCCACTGCCTGACCTCTATGACTAACTCTGTGGCAAGTTTTGCCTTCTGATCTTCAGGCAAGTTTTATTTCTTAGAGGAGACACAATATATCACCACAACAACCTGGTTAGAAATGGACAGTGGTAATAGAGTCTGCATGGTACAATCACCCTCTGCTTGCTGGCACCAAGATGTCAGCTTTTTTAATTTTTTAGCATAAGATTTATGTGTATTTTTGGCCAGTGCTCCATAAATAAGAGAAACCCCAATGTATCTGCTTGAGTTTGATTTATGAGTATATCTATACATCTCAAATAGAGTTTTCATCTGAACACCTGCCATTTGGTCTAACTTCCAGTTGTAAATTTACAAACAGAATTATGTAAGAAAATAACTATGTAAAATATTTATAACTTTTAGATTTTACAACTCAAAATGAACATTAAAACTGAAAACCTGGGGGGGGGAATGGCATTTTGTTATATAACACTTGAAATTTTTCAAAAACAACTTCAAACATTTTGCAGCTCAGTTCCCCAGGCTCAATGCTTAGTGGATTATTTTATCCTCCTGACTCAGACACCCAAATCAAAAAGCAGAAGAGTCCACACTGCTTTCCCAGAGCAATAGAGACCATTGGAAGGTCTGGGTTGGTTGATTTACTTAGAGGCAGGTCCACTATCATTGCCTTGAACTGACAGACCAAGGCTCTGAAGAGCCTGGAAACGATGGGCTCCCTATGGGGACTGTGTCACAACTCAAATCGGCACACACCTGCCAGGGGCAGGTGTAGACACCCTTTCAAAGAGATGCAGTTGGAACTGCAGAGAGAGGACCAAGTATTCTGTGTTTGGGTCTCTCAAGAAGCATGCCCAAGAGCATAGAGGTTTGATATGCATCAATTATCTCCCTTGCAAAACATGCTGGCTGGCCCTGGTGGTACAGGCTGCAATCAGCCTCAGCCTGAGCAGCATGAATCATCTTCTGTAGCAGCCTTATATGATAAGAAAAGTGCTTGGGACCTCTGCTTCCCCTCTAGGGTTAATGTTCTCAAGTTCGCTTGAGTTTTGCCCACCTTTTAGTTTAAATAAAGGGAGGAATATGTGAGGAGCTGGTTCACTAGCCAAGAGTCAACTAAAGAATTCCCTTCGTCATCATTCTTCAGATAGGACAGCATTCTTTAGATTAAGACAGTCCTTGGAAAAGCCACAAGGGAACCCATTGACCACTAACTCATAATGACCTAACACACTGACCTTGACTCATAATTACTCACTGACTACTGCTCATAATTGCCTGACACACTGACCTTGGCTCAAAGTATCGCCCCCTTACTAGCCCTCCCTTCCCCCTGCACCTACAGCCCTGCAGAAGCATATATAAGCAGCCTGGAAATAATAAAGACAGACCACTCAGATAGCTTGTCCTGTGGTCCTTCTTCTGCGCCTTCCCCTATCATTGTCTCTCTACAGGTGACAGGGACCCTGTTGAAGTCCTATGGATCGGGACAGCTGTCTGTCCCATTTTTCCATTTGGAATCACGCTTTTTGATTCCATACTGGCATGGGGGGCAGATAATGTATTTACAAATAACAGGAAGAGGAAAAACATTTGAGGCATTTCCCATCACTGTGGGTTCTTAAGCAGGTGGCTTCATATGCAGCATGCTGGCTGTTATTATGAAGGCATAGATTTACCTTAACAAAACTTTGTCTCAGGGAAAGACCATTTTCTAGAACATCTAGTGCCTGAGGGTAGGGCCCAGGTCTAAGAAGAATCTAGGAAAATCTCAAGAACCTGCCTGAAAGCCAATAGATTCAAATCTTGGTTTTGTGCCAAAAATTTAACCAATAGTTTCCAAGAATTACTCTACCCCATACCCAGTCCTGAAATGCCAAGACGTGTAACACCCCACTTATGTGTATTTTCTTTTAAAACCCTCTCATCCCTGAGTTCAGGGCTGAATTCCCTCCACTACGTTGGAACATAGGGTTTCAGCCTGGGTTCAAACCTGTCCAAAAGAATAAACTGATCCTCATGTTTACATCAGAATCCAACTCCCTGGTGGTCTTTGGGGGTCTCTCAACATGAGTACAACATTATCTTTGGATATGACTGTCCCATTCTCAACTGAGTTGGTGGCTTCATAAAGGCCATTGGAAGGTACCCTTGTCTCCCACAGAGTATAATAGGCAGTTACCTGAGAAGAACAAGTGGTTATTATTTTGAAACACCCTCTCCATGCCCCTCTACCCCTTACCACAGGGGTTCTCTGTGTAGCCCCAGCTATTCTGGAACTTGCTGTGTAGACCAGGCTGGATTCGAACTCATAGAGATGAGTCTGCCTCTGCCTCCTGAGTGCTGGGATTAAAGGCACACAACACTACCGCCTGGCTTTGTCTTGAACTCTTGAAGGGAAACTTTCAAATTAATTCTGGATGCTGATGAGGACTAGTTTGCTTGTCATACTGTCCTGTAGCCATGAGGGTCTATGCTCAACCAGTAGAGGGCACACTCTTGAGAGCAACTTCTGGAGCATTGCTTCCTGAGTGCTCTACCTCTGGTACCCATGGAGGGAGTGGGGACCTCTCCAGCTCCAACTGTATGAGCTAGAGAGAGCTGGCCTCTGGGGTTAGGGAGTGTGATGGGTGACAACACAGCAGTTTAGAACACATATATGATGTGCTATGTGTGTGTGCACATGTTTTCATGTGGTGCTTTGAATAAGAATGGCCCCATAGACATATATTTGAATGTTTGGTCATTAAGGAGTTGAGCTGTTTGAAAGGATTAGAAGGCTTAGGAGGCATGACCTTATTGGAGGACATGTGTCACTGAGTCAGGCTCTATGTGTGTGCATACGTATGACTGTCCATCTGTGTGTCTGTCTCTGTCTGCCTGTGCCTGTGATCAGGATATAAAATGCTCAGCTACTTCTCCAGCACCACTGTCTGTGTGCCTCATGCTCCTTCCTCTGAAATTGTAAGCAAAGCCCTTTCTTAAATGCTTTCTTTTGTAAGAGTTACCTTAGTCACATGTTATCTCTTCATGGTAATCAAACATGACTAAGATGGAATCATGTGTCTTTGGGTGCATGAGCACATGTGTGGAAGGCAGGGGATGACCTTGGCTCTCATTCTTACCAGCTACCTTATTTCACTTATTTATTTGTTTACATACATACTTGCAGGGTCTCACTGTAGAGTCCTGACCTGCATGGAACTCACTGTGTAAGTCAGGCTGGCCTGAAACTCAAAGAAATGCACCTGCCTCTGCCTCCTGAGTGCTGGCGTTAGAAGTGTATGCCACCACATCCAACTGCATCTGTTTTAAACTTTATTTTTTTTAAAGTGGCAAGTTAAGAAAATCACACACTTTTTTTTTTTTTAATAGTGCAGTCTGTCACTGGCATGAACTGGACAATTAAACTATGCTGCCAGCAGGCCTCAGGGAGCCACCTGTCTCTGCCTCTAGGCTCTGGAATAACAAGCATCACCATGTCTGGCTTTCTTATGTGAATTCTGGGAATCAAACTTGAGTTTGGCAGGTGCTTTAACAATGTGTTATCTGCTCAGCTTCACAATTTTAATTTTTTTTTAAAAAGGTTTCTAATAGAAAGTCTGACTGCCTAATGCTTATAAAAGATTGGATTCCTACCTTGTTATCTCCATGTAGCATGTTCAAAACCACATTTATTTATTTGTCAGCCTCATGTAAACTTGATTTCTGGAGGATAAAATGAGTCTGTAACCCTGGGCTCAGGGTCCCAACCCCACCACAGTTTCGCAGGGCCGAGTATACCACACACGTGTCCATGCATTGTGTTTATGACCTCATTGTATTCAGGACACTGAGCTATATATAGTCATTGCCACAGCTTTGTGAGCCTGCTGGAAAACTGTGAAAATGAACAAGACAAAGTCACCACAGGACCTAAGAGGACCCACTTTAGGTCAACGTGGACAGAGAGATGGGCGTAGGCGAGTCATAGCAAGAAGTCATGAATGGTGGGAGAAACAGTGATTTCTACAGGGTTTTGTCTTCCCCCGTCCCTCCATCCCCTCATGTCACCCCATCCACGGAGTCTAAGGCCTTCTGCATGCTAGGCTAGCATTCTACCCATGACTCATAAGCTCAGTGACCCTTGAATAACTTTCTGGAAAATTTAACTGTGTGGCCAACTCTGACCCATTCTTCGAGGCTCTGTTGATTTAATTCACACATGAAGTTCAATATAATGGCCATCACCCACTGAACATTGAGTCTCTATATGGCCTGGTACTAAAAAATGTTCTGTTTGTACTTCCAGTGTATTTCTCAGAGCTGGGTAAGGTAGATGCTGTCACCATTGTGAGAACGCACAATGAGGTGTCCCAACAGGCTGAGGAATTCGAAGTAAGATTTTAAGTGGGAAACAGTCTGATTCATTACTGCCTCATTCCCAGGCAGTCCCTTACACTGCAGAGTGCTGGCTCCTGGTCGGTCGGTGCCTCATCAGCCCCACTGAGCCTCTCCTATGAGAGGAAGTGTCTCCCTAGAATAGCACCCTCAGCTGTCCTTGTCATGATTCATTTACCCGGTGTGGCAGCAGATGGCAATGGATGGAGGCCCCATAGGGGCACAGCAAAAGGCATTGTGGTGAGAAACACTTAGACTGGGTCCACATGGAAAGACTTTATTATCTATATAGAGAGAAGAGAAAGATGGATAGAGAAGGGAGAAGAATGGAAAGAGAGCGGGTGTGGAGGGTGAGGAGCAAGCCTCTTGCAGGGTGGGGGAAAGGTAGGCTGAAAAGGTGGGAATCCTTAAATGGAGCTTGACACCAGAACTCAGGGCAGGGCCAGGCTAACTGCCATTGGCGGGGTGTGGCTTCAGGGGCTAGAACAGAATCCTAACACTCCTCACTCCCCCCTCCTGTGCCAAGGTCCACTCCTGGAACCAGGCTGGCTTCAGTGACCTGAACCTCCTCCATTAGAGTGGAGCAGCCCCTCACAAAGGCACAAAGGAGATAGTGTTCAAAGCTCCTGGCTCTTTGCCCTGGTCTTAGGAGAGACCTCTGAGGAGTATTTTTAGGGTGTAACCAAAAGTTCCCTGCCAGGTCCTGTAGTAGTAGCTCACCATTTTGGTTTTGTTCTCTCTCAGGTACCTCACAAAGAACCCTACACACCCCCCATCCCACTCCACCCTACCTCTGCCTAGGAAACTGCTTCTGGAAAATTGAGACTGAAATTCTGCCCCCTTTCAATGTTGCTTATTCAGGCCTTCCATGTAAGGCAGACTGTTAGCTTCTCAATCTCTGGCTCCCTGCATAATGAGATTCAGCTAGGGCCCTGGGGTGGAATCTGAAGAAACACATTTCTCTGCACTGACAGGCTTGGTTCTGTAACTTACATTCTTTTTAACCTGAGAGCGTTGTGTCAGCATGCACCAGAAATGGTGTGGGTGAAGTTCAAGGAGAGCCTCTAAGAGGTGAGGCTCCAGGACTGACTGGGGTGAGGTCTAGAGGAGGTCTTCATCTACATGTTGGAGCATCTGAAGAACCAGGGCCTTCCTTGTGTGTGCTTGCCAAGGGCTTAGGCGAGGAGTCTGAAAGCACCCACTTCCGGGCTCTGATCTAAAGGACAAAGATAGCATACCCTTAGCACACATGCCCTCAGCAGGCAGTAGGCTGCAGAAGGAAAAAGTGTTGGATATTTGTTTTTTAACATTATCTAGTTTTCCTTCTAGTGGTTTCTGGAGGGCTGGATTTGTGGATAGGTATTGTTTAAATCTGGTTTTGTCATAGGATACTTTGTTTACTCTGTGTATGGTGAGTGAGAGTTTTGCTGGGTATAATAGTCTGAGCTAGCATCTGTGACCTCTTAGTGTCTGTGAAACATCTGACCAGGACCTTCTGGCTTTTAGAGTCTCCACTGAGAAGTCAAGTGTCATTCTGATGGATCAGCCTTTATAGTTACTGGCCTTTTTCCTTTGCAGCTCTTAGTATTCCTTCTTTATTCTGTATGTTTAGTGGTTTGATTATTATATGGTGAGGGCACAATGGCATCATGCAATTTGCAGGCAAATTGATGGAACCAGAAAATATCATCCTGAGTGACATAACCTATATTCAAAAAGACAAACATGGTTGGTATATACTCACTCATAAGTGGGAGGTACTAGATGTAAAGCAAAGATTAACCAGATTACAACCCACAGCTGCAGAGAAGCTAGCTAACAAAGAGGACCCTAAGAGGGAGACATGGATCCCCCTGGAATGAGAAATAAGTGAAATCTCCTGAGTAAACTGGGGGTGAGAGGGCAATAGAGGGGAGGGGGGATGAGAACATGAGGGAACGGGAGGATCAAGCTGGAACAGGGGTGGAGTGGGAGAGCAATGAAAGAGACATCTTGATGGAGACATTATGGGGTTAGGGAGAAACCTGGTGCTAGGAAGTTCCCAGAAACCCACAGAATGACCCCATCTTAGACTACTAGCAATAGTGGAGAGGGTGCCTGAGCTGGCCTTCCCTAGTAACCAGATTAGTGAACACCCTGTCATCATAGAACTTTAGATGACAGCTGTGGAACCTGCACAGGGCTGGACCAGACCCTCTGCATACAGGAGACATATGTAGTTTAGTCTGTTTGGGGGGGGGGGCTCTGTCAATGGAATCAGAATCTATCCCTGGTGCATGAGCTGGCATCTTGGAGCCCATTACCTATGGAAGGACAACTGTACAGCCTTGATGCAGGGGGCAGGGACTTGGACCTTCCTCAGCTGAATGTACCAGGCTTTGCTGCCTCTCCATGGGAAGCCTTACCTTTTGGGAGGAGGAAATGGGGGAGGGGGTTGTGGAAGGCTGGGGATCTATGGTTGGTATGTAAAATGAATTTTAAAAATCTTAAATAAAAAATAAAGTTAACTATCTAGAGGCCCCGGCAAGTGTGAGTTTAAAGAAAGGTGACCCCTGCGGTAGTACTATCCTTACATAATAAGTTTCTACAAATAGTGGGGTGGCACCCCACTATTAGAGAGCTAACCTTAGCTATCCCTCCAACTACAGTGCTCTCCCTCCCCACCCCTACATCTCCCTGTATTTTATTTTTGCTCATCTTAACTTATAAACTGCCAAGAGCATCAGTGTCTGTCTGTCTGTACTCTGAGATATACCCCCACACACAGAGACACACACACAGGCAAGCAAACCCTCCCTACTCAGAACACTTCATTCTTCTGTCAAGCTGAAGTCCCATTTCCTCACTTTCCCATAGTTTCCTTTACAACTGGCTCCTCTGTGTCAACTTCCTTCCCACAATGCCCTGACGGTTGCATTACTTCTCCTGTGTTCTGAATCCCAGGCATTTCTTAGCAGACTGCCTCCCTTCCACCCTCAACCTCTCACAGCACCAGTAGGCCCATCCCAAACTAGGAGTTAGCCTCTTGTTCTGAACAACATAACATTTTACCTCAGCTGTCTTAACACTTTTTAATCCTGACACTGTAATGATTGACTTTGGAAGTGTGGTTATGTGTGTATGGACTATGTGCATGGAGTGCGCAACATGTGTATACATGTGTGAAGGGCAGAGTCAGCAAAGGTCAGTCACTGTTTTCCTGCTACCCCCCCCCCCCCACTTACCTTTAGAGTCAGTCAGCCACCCAACCCAGGCAGGACCAGTTTGGGAATGCTATCTGGCCAGCAAGCTCAGGGATTACAAGTGGGTACCGTCTGTCCCCCTAACTGATATGTGTGATGGGGTTCTGAACTCAGCTCCTTAGGGGCTTGTCAGCAAGCATTTGCCCAATGGGGCTTTCTCCCTGGCCCCTAAAATTACTTTTATATGGCACGTAGCTCAATTTTTCATGTGATATGCAAATGAATTTCCTTTTAGTTACTATTATTTTCCTGAGCTAAGTCTGATTCTTGTAACATTTTAAGCAAAATAATAATAATAATAATAATAATAATAATAATAATAATAATAATAATAATAATAATAATAATAATAAGTTGAAAACTACTGAGCTAGGGAGATGGGTCAGCAGTTAAGACCACTTGTTGCTCTTCAAAAGGACCACAATTCAGTTCCTGGCACCCATATTGGCCAGTTTACAGGCATCTGTAACTCTTAACTCCAAAGGATCTGCTGCCCTCTTCTGGTCATTTTAGGCACTGCACGAATATTCACAAACCTTGCTCCCACCCCCTTAAAAATTACACAACAGACGTAATTAAAAGAAAAAATTTTAACTAAAACTGTTTTTTAAACGATTAGGTCTTATACTGGACCCGTAGCTTAACTGGTAGTTTGCCTAGCATAGAATAGACTCTGGGACCACAAAACCAGCAGCACATCTGTAATCGTAGCACGTGGGAGGGCGTGGCCAGAGGATCATGAATTCAAGGTCATTCTCCACAGCATAACAAGTTCAAAGATGGCCTGGAATACATAAGAACCTGCCTCAGAACATAAAAACCCCTGATTAGGTCGCAAAACCTATGAACCTGTTGAACTTGGATACTGCATAGCAAGTAAAATGTCCAAGCCACTACTAATAGCCAACTGGTATTTATGATCCTAAAGATGTCACCTCTTTGAGGCTTCCCAAAAGATCAAAAGCCGTGTACAAATCATTGCCCTTGGAGGGCGTCTGTGTGGTGAAATGTGGGCCAGTTTCTACAATCTGTTTGGAAAAGACTTGGAGAGTGTAGAATGGGCCAGTGGAATTGTTTCTGTATCGGCCTTTTTAATACTTGGGATCTCCCTTAGAACCATTTTTGATGACTGGGATGTGGTTGAGTGTCTGTTTGACCTGTCTGAGGTCCTGGATTTAATCCTCAGTGCCAGGGAAAAATAAAATCAAACCCCAGAACCATTCCAAGTGAGAGTTCTGAAGTGAATCCTGACCCCATAACTGGTATTATGTGGAATATTTCAAAATGAGCTTCACAGCTGTACTGTGATACTTGTCAGGAATGTATGGCAGGCTCCATGCATTTCTTTGGGACGGGACTGCAATCCCCGAATTTGAGAGATAAAGACAGGATTAGGAGTTCAAGGTCTTCAAAGAAGTTTAAGGCCAGCCTTGAGCAACTTGAGATTTTAGTAAGTTTGTAAGACTTCTGTTTTCTTACAGACAAGTAGGTGGTTCTTGCCTACTAGTTCTAAAGTTGTTTTTTCTTGGAGAAAAAAAAATGTCATATACCTTTACCTAACGATAATGTGTTTAGTAGGGAATTTTATTAGCAAATATTTGTTTAAATATTTAATATTTAAACAATCATTAGAGTGATATAATCAATACGTTATATACATGTGTATATATATATATGTATATGTGTGTATATATATATATATATATTAAGGCAGGGTCTCACCAGGTAGCTCTGGCTGTCCTGGAACTCACTATGTATACCAGGCTAGCCTTGATTAGAGTGATCTACCTGCTTCTGCCTCCAGTGCCAAGATTAAAGGCATGCTTGGCTGTTTATGGTTTTTTTTTTTTTTTTTAGGTTCTGAACTGCCTGGCTGTTTGTTAATGTTTTTGAATGCTTTATTGGCTTAATGTGGTAATATACACCTGTAATTCAGACATGCGCACACACCCAACCTTACTGACAAGTTACATAGGAAAAAATGCACACATTTGGGATACACTATAAAATATTTCTGATGGCTGTGGGCCCCTCCGGATTGTCACCAAGACATAAGGCATTGTCCCACCCCAAAATGGCCCTTTCTTGCCTACACGCACATCTCTAACATTTCTCTTCAGTCATATTTTTAAACATACAGCTCATATTTGCATTTTGCAAGTTTTAATTGGAAGTCCACTTATGAGGCCATTCATACATTGTCTTCAAAAATTGTCGTTCATTCCTGTATGTACAGCTTGTGCGCTGTGTGCTTCCTAAGCTCTACAGATATCTCTGGGATGTTTTACAAACATGCTCATGCCACTGGTAGGGAAGTTACTTCCTCTTTCATGTCTCTCCTCTTCTGTCTGGTACCTCCAGCACAACACTAACCACCCATGGAGGAAGCAGACACTTTGCCATACTGCAAGCTGTGTCCAGTCTTTTACTGGAAAGTGAGGCAGAGCAAGATTTCTGAAAAGCCACTAAATGGTTCAGGAAATTTTATGTTTTATTTGAGGCAGGGCCTGGTTACTCTGAAACTTGCTATAGAATACAGGCTGGCCTTACTTGGGGTAAGCATCATACCTGAGCCAAGGATTATAATATACCTGGGTCACTTAAAAAAAATCAGCAATACTGAAATTTGTCATTTACATTATCTGCATCTTTTGAAATATTTTTTCCTTTAACATGCTAATGTGATAAATTACCCAGGTGTTATTTAGACCATTAAACCCATCTTAGGCTTTTGAAGATGAACATGACTTTGCCATTTTTTTTTATTGTGTTTACTTCTGTGTGTGAAGATACATGTGTTATGTGCCATAGCATGTGTATGAGGTCAGAGTACATATTGTGGGAGTCAGTTCTTTCCTACCCTGTGACCTCCTGGAACTGAACTCTGGCAGTCAGGCTTAGCAGCAAGCGCCTTTACCCACAGAGCCATCTCCCTGGCCCCAATTATGTGACTTAACTGGGGCTTGTTAGTGTATTAGGCATATTTCAGAAAGCTCTGTTTTCAGTTAAAGAATTTTCCTCTTGTTGGTTAGAGGTAAGCTTATTTTCTATGTCCCTGAGAGATACTGTCTCAGTCTGGTTAGAGATCAGAGACATTCTTTCTTCTGGAGTGAGTCTGTTGTGTAGGTTTCTCCTGACCTAGCCCCGTGGTCCAGACCTACCCACTGCTGCTTAGCTCCCCCGAAACAACTCAGACACTTACATTAACTACATGCTGTTGGACCTATGGCTCAGGTTTATTGCGAGCTAGCTCTCTCAACCCATTTCCATTAATCTGTCTTGCCACGTGGCTTGTGGCTCACCTGAATTCCTTTACATATTGCTCCGTGGGAGGCTGGATCTAGTCTCTCCTGACTCCATCCACCTTTCCCTTATCTATCTATGCTTGGATTTACTGCCTTGCCATGGGCCAAAACAGTTCCTTTATTACCCAATGATAATTCACAGCATACAGAAAGACATTCCACATCAGGGGTTGGAGGCAGGGTTTCTCTTTTTAACACCTTGGCTGTCCTGGAACTCATTCTGTAGGCCAGGCTGTCCACGAACTCACAGAGATCCACCTGCCTCTGCCTCCCAAATGCTGTTATCAAAAGCAGGTTCCACCACTGCCTGGCCAATGTTTCTTTCTTAAAGTGAATAGGAAACTATATATCTCCTGAAGCCATTTGTGTAAGATGTTCCTTACATGGCAGAGTTCAGTGATGCTGTTTAACTCTGTATTGCTTTTTGGTTAAGAAAAAATATTTACTCAGTAAGATATTATGAATTTTTCTTGGGATTTTAGTAATTTGTTAATTTTACTGTCTGGTTAGTCAGGAAGATGTTAATAATATACCCTTCCCCTTTAAGCCCGGTATGGTCTGTAGCTTTGTCCCCTTCATGCCTGATATTGACAATTTGCTTGTGTTAGCTTAGCTGGAGGTTTATCATTCCTCTCAATATGGTTTTGGTGTCTTTAAATTTCTTTATAGTTGGCCTAGCTGTTTTTCTAGCTTGCTTTAAGACATATATTTCATACCATCAGCCCACTAACTTGAAGCCTATGTTTTATAGTTATTGAACACTTTGGTTTAACCCAATGGCTTAACACTAAGATTGAGGTCATCACAACATCCCAACATAAAAACATTTTCACCCAACACACTGTCTCTGAGGCAGGGTCTCTCTTGTTCCTGGCTAGTGCTGAGCCCACTGTGTAGCAGAAGCCAGCCTTTCCCAATCCTTCAAGCTTCACCACCCCTTGTTTGCACAACTAAGAACTGGTTTCATTAGCAGCTGAAGAAAACTCCCCCCCTCCAGTTTTCTCTTTATACGTTTGCTTATCCTGGACCTTTCAAACACAAGGAACCACACAGATTCTTGGTGTCTTCAACTTCCGTCGCTTGTCCATACTGTACAATAAAATTCCACTGTGTGTTCTATCTAGTTTTGTAGTGTGGAAAACATTTTTTTCTTCTAAACATTCTCCTGAGGTGTTGCCATCCCACTAACTCTGGGTGTTTTCTGTAGTTTTCACAGGTTACTATGACAGCACTAAAGACATTTAAAACTCATAAGCAGTAGCTGAGCATGAAGGGTACACGCCCACAATCTGTGTTTCCTAAGTGTGAGGCTGGGCTGAACAACATGCCTAAAAGCATTCTTTGGTGCTATACACCTTTAATCCTACCACTAGGGAGGCCGAGGCAGGCAGATGTTTGAGTTCAAGGCCAGCCTGGGCTACAATAAACAGCTGTCTAGAAAAAAACCAGAAAAACCAAATGACACAATCCTTTGTGAATGCTATCTACAGATCTGATAGCATATTGTCTTTGACATATATTCCAGAGGTCACATCTTGTCTTCTAGTAGATTCCTTAGAAAAAGGATTTGACATGATATCTGATTTGCTGTATGTTGACAGATTTGTCTATGTGCTGAGTAGATACAGATCCTTTTGTGTGTTTATGCACACTTAGTGTGTGATAGTGCAGGTGCCTAGGTATATGGAAGAAGCTAGTATCAGGTGTGTTCCCAAATGACTTCATATGTTAATGACAGAGACCTGGAATTCAGCAATTCTTGATAAATGCATTGTTGTGAGGATCTCATCTCCATCTTATAAGATGGCTGCCGTATCCATCAGACATTTAGATGGGTTCTAAGGCTCCAAACTCCAGTCTTGAGCTACCGCCCCAGCCCAACATAAGTATATTCCTGTTCTATGTAGGTGTTGCTGCCAGAGCCTTATAATTTCCTCTAAGTTATGAAGTTCAATTATACAGTCGTTTCATTCTCTTTAAGATCTGGTAAATGTATAAGTGTACTCATGCTGGCCATTCTAACTCTTCTCAGCATGTTTCTAAACCGTATGTAGTTGTCTTGAGTAAGCATCTGAAGCAATCTCACTATGTAGCCTGGGCTGTATGTCTCTGCCTTGAGTGCTGGGACTAAACGTGTGCAGCATCATGCCTGGTTTACTTGAATTTTTTCTTAAAAAGCTATCCTCATCCTTTAGTTGATTTCTCTCTCTGCTAATTTTCAATGTTTGTCAGTCCACTTTTAATCCCAGATTAATTACTAAAGCTATCCTGATTTTTGCTTTTGCTCATCCATTCAATTACAGGTACACACTCAGAGGGGTTGCTTCCACCTTTGGACAATGTGACTGATGCTGCTATAAACAGAGGCATGGATGTTCAGATGCCCTTACTTTCAATTTGGAGGGTTTGTAAAAAGAATTGGAATGTAATTGTTTAAAATGTTGAATTTTTAAGGCTGTGATACTGGTCCCCCCCCCCCCCCTTTTTGGAGAGGACTGAACCTAGGACCTTGGGCATATTCAACCAATGAGTTAGCCCTCTGGCATGTTTATTTAAGTGTATTTAGGGGCTGGAGACAGGGCTTGGCTCACAAGTTTAAGAGCACTTGTTCCTCTTACAGAGGACCAAAGTTCAATTCTAGAACCTATGTGATGGTTACCAACCAACCATAACTGGTTCTAGGGGATTCAGTGGCCTCTTCTGATCTCTAAGGGCTTGTATGTGGCACACATACATTCACGCAAGCAAAATATTCATATTATGGGAACTAAGTCTAAAAGAGTATGCTTAGATTATATTAAGTGTATACTGTAACTTCCAAGCATCTCTTCTCCAGCCAGGCAACCATCTACCTTCTTTGCGTTTGATTATGCTAGGTATCTCATGGACATAGAGCATTTGTGTGGCTTATTTCATCAAGCTTCATCCATGTTGAGCATGTGTTAGAATTTCTGGTTTTGCCTGGAATATTGTTCTAATGTATATGCCACCCCCCCCCATCTATTTCTGTATTCAGGTTGAGGCCACTCTATGATGATTACAAATAATCCTGTAACGTATAAGACTAGGTGAAAACATGTCAGCTTTTTGCCTTCATTGTGTACCCAGAATCAGAATTTTGGGGTAACTTCTGATCGAAAAATCAAGTTTTACATAATAGCAACTTTCACACATCCTAGACAACACACTTTATTTTCCTGACAGGAGTCCTGTGTTAATGTTGCTTTTTTAAAAGACCAGTGAAGTTGGGTCTCCTCATATTATAAGCCATTCCTGGTTCAACTTTCCCTCACAAGCCTGTGGTGGGGGGCTGGGACCAGCCATTGTATAAAGTCACCTGAGACTGCCAAGGGCACCTCTCTCAAACACATCTTACATTAAGTTCTTATATAAGATATATAATTTCTTTTAAAATTTATGTCATCTTACTAATTTATAATCTAGCTGCTAACACATTGTGACAAACTATTTTCTGGCCTTAAAATCCCCATTTTACTTGTAGAACTTTTTGCTTCTATGTTAACTAGTGTGGGGATTTAGTATCAAAATGGAACCCAGGGGCTCACACATGCTGCTCTATGCCCAAGCACCAGCCTAGAAGTTGATTTGCTATTTTTTGAGACAAGATCTCTCTATGTAGCCCTGGCTGACTCACTCTGTAGACCAGGCTGTTTTTGAACTCAAGAGATCTTTCTGCCTCTGCCTCCCCAAGCGCTGGGACCAAAGATGTGGGCCACCATGTCTAACCTGTTTTATTTTAAAGTGTCTTTGGCTGCAAAA